>QEWY01000540.1:121161-190878 GCA_006503575.1 Baylisascaris schroederi
ATCTCTGTTTGTCAGTATCTCTGTTTGTCCGTCTGCCTGCCTGCCTGTCTGTCCATCTGCCTCCCCGTCTGTCTGTCTGTTTGCCTGCCTGTTTGTCTGCCTGCCTCCCTGTGCGCCTCTGTCTGTTTCTCTCTATCTCTCTCTGCCTGAATCTGCCTATCTCTTTCAGTCTGTCTCTCTGACTGTAAGTTCCTCTGTCCGTCTCTATTATCTCTGCCTCTCTATCCATTTGTCTGCCGGTCTGCCTGTTCATCTATCTGCCTTTCTCCGCCTGTGCCGTCTGTCCGTCTCTTCGTCTATCTGCCTGTCTCTGCCCGCTTGTCCGTCTCTCTGTCTGCATCTGTCCGTTCCTTTGCCCGTCCGCCTGTCTGTCTGTCTGTCTGTCTGTCTTCTGTCTATCTGTCTCTCTGTCTGTCTATCTGCCTGTCTGCCTATCTGCCTGCCCGCCCGTCTGTCTGTCCCTGCCTATCTCTGCCTGTCCGTCCGTCTCCATGTCTGTCTGTATGTCGGTCTCCCTGTCTCCCTGTCTCTCTGTCTCTCTGTCTCTCTCTTTCTATCTGTCCTTTTCTCTATCTGTCTGTCTGTCTCCAGGTCTGTCCCGCTGTCCGCCTGTCTCTACGTCTGCCGGTTTGCCTGTTCGTTTATCTGCCTTTCTCCCCCTGTGCCCGTCTGTCTGTTTGTTCGCCTTTTCATCCCTCTCCGCCTGTCCCTGCCTGTCTCTCTGTCTATATCTGCCCGTTTCTTTGTCTGTCTGTCTGTCTGTTTGTCCGTCTGCTGGTCTGCCTCTTCGCCCACCTGCCTTTCTCTGCATGTGCTCGTCTGTCGGTCTGTCGGTCTATCTGCCTGTCTCTGCCTGCCCGCCTATCTCTCTGTCTGTCCGTCTGTCTGTCTGTCTCTCTATCTGTATCTTTCCCTTTCCCTGTCTGTCTGTCTGTCTCTGGGTCTGTCTCTCTGTTCGTCTCTCTATCTGCCTGTCCGTATACCTGTCCATCTGTCTATGTGTCTATCTATCTGTCTGTCCGTCTTCTGTCTATCTGTCTGTCTGTCTGGGTCTGTCTGTCTGTCTATCTGCCTTTCTGGTTGTCTATCCGACTGTTTGCCAAAGTGTTTGCCCGCCCGTCTGTCTGTCTACGTGTCTCTCTGCCTGTCTCTCTGTCTGTATCCGTCCGCTTCTCTGTCTGCCTGTCTGTCTGTCGGTCTGCCGGTCCGCCTGTTTGTCTACCTGCCTTTCTCTGCCTGTGCTCGTCTGTCCGTCTGTCGATCTGCCTTCCTGTCTCCGCCTGCTCTGCTTGTCTCTGCCTGTCTACCTGTCTCTCTGCCTGTCTGTCCGTCTCTGTCTGCCTGTCTACCCGTCTGTCTGTCCGTCTGTCCGTCTGTCTGTCCGTGTCTGCCTGTCTGCCTGTCTCTCCATCTGTCTTTCTGCCTATCTGTCCACCCGCCCCTCTGTCTGTCTCTGCCTACCTCTGCCTGCTCGTTTGTCTGTATGTTTGTCTATCTGTCTGTCTGCATGTCTTCTGTCTAACTGTCTGTCTGTCTGTCCGTCTTCCTGTCCGTCTCAGGTCTGTCTGCCTGTCTGTCCGTCCATATGTCTGTCTATCTGTCTGTCTGCTTGTCTTCTGTCCATCTTTCTGTCTCCCTATCTGTGTCTATCTGCTTGTCCGCCTATCTGTCCGCTCGCCCGTCTATCTGTCTCTGCCTGTAATGCCTGTCTCTGCCTCTCTCTGCCTTTCCATCCATCTGTGTGTCTGCCATTGTGTCTGTTTGTCTGTGTCTCTCTGTCTCTAGGTCTGCCTGTCTCTCTCCCTCTACGTCTGCCCCCCTGCCTGTTCGTTTATCTGCCTTTCTCCGCCTGTGCCCGTCTGTCCGTCTGTTCGCCTTTCTGCCTGTCTACCTGCCTGTCTGTGTCTCTGTCTGTATCTGTCCGTTTCTTTTTCTGCTTGCCTGTCCGTCTGTCTGTCTGCCGGTTTGAATGTTCGTCTACCTACCTTTCTCTGCCTGTGCCCGTCTATCCGTCTGTCGGTCTATCTGCCTGTCTCTGCCTGTCCCTGTTTGTCTGTCTCTCTGTCTGTATCTGTCCTTTTCTCTGTCTGTGTGTCTGTCTGCCCGTCTGCGTGCTCTTATTTCTGCCCTTCTCTGCTCGTCTGTCTCTCTGTCTTTGTCTTTCTTTTTCCCTGCCTGTCTGTCTGTCTGCCGGTTAGCCTGTTCGGGTATCTGCCTGTCTCTGGCTGTCCTGCTTGTCCCTGCCTCTCTAACTGTCTATCTGCCTGTCTGTCCTTCTGTACCTCTCCCTGTCTATCTGTCTGTGTGTCCGTCTGTCTGCGTCTCTGTCTGTCTGTCTCTCTCTCTACGTCTGCCGGCTGCCTGTTCGTCTATCTGCCTTTCTTCGCCTGTGCCCGCCTGTCTGTCTGTCCGTCTATCCGCCTGTCTGTCTATCTGCCTGTCTCTGCCCGCCTATCTTCTTCTGTCCCTTTCCGTCTCTCCCTGCCTGTCCGTCTGCCTCTCTGTCTGTATCTGTCCTTTTCTCTGTCTGTCTACCTCTCTGTGTCTGTCCGTCTGTCTTTCTGTCTGTCCGTCTCTAAGTCTGTCTGTCTGTGTGTCTGCCTCCACGTCTGCCCGTCTGCCTGTTCGTCTACCTACCTTTCTCTGCCTGTACCGTTTGTCCGTCAGTCCGTCTACCTGCCTGTCTGTCTATCAGCCTGCCTCTGCCTTTCTATCTGCCTCTGTCTCTTTCACCCTGTCTCTGCCTGTCTTTGCCTGTTTGTCACTCTGTCTCTCTGTCTATCTGTCTGCCGGTCTGCCTGTTCGTCTATCTGCCCTTCTCTGCCTATTAACATCTGTCTGTCTGTCTGTCTATCGGCCCGTCAGCTTGTCTGCATGCCTGTCCGCTTGTCTGTCTGCCCGCCCGTCTGTCTGTCTCTACGTGTCCTGCCTGTCTCTGCCCATCTCTGCCTGTACGTCCTTCAGTATGTCTGTCTGTTTATCTGTCTGTCTGTCTGTCTCTATGTCTGTGTCTGTCCGTCTTTCTCTGCGTCTGCCGGTCTGCCTGCTCGTATTTCTGCCTTTCTCTGTTCGCCTTTCTGCCTGTCCGTCTATCTGCCTGTCTGTCTGTCTGCCTGTATCTGCCTGTCTTCCTACCCCTGCCTCTTTCTGCCTGTCCCTACCTGTCTGTCTATCTCTCCGTCTGTATCTGTCCTTTTCTCTGTCTGTCTACCTGTCCGTGTCTGTCTGTCTGCCTTTCTGTCTATCTGTCTATCTCTCTGTCTGCTGGTCTGCCTGTTCGTCTATCTGCCTTTCTCAGCCCGTACCCGTCTGTCCGTATGTCCGTTCATCTGCCTGTCTGTCCATCTGCCTGTCTCTGCTCGTCTATCTTCTTCTGTTTCTTTCTGCCTGTCTCTGCCTGTCCTGCCTGTCTCTGCTGTCTCTGCCTGTCTGTCTCTCTCTATCTGTATCTGTCCTTTTCTCTGTCGGTCTGTCTAGTCTGTCCGTCTGTCTGCCTGTCTGTCTGTCTGTTTGTCTGTTTGCCTGTCTATCTGTCAGTGAAATATTGAAGATGTAGCTATGAAATCATTGAGAACATACCTCACAGATTGAAAAGTTCCAGATGTGTTTCGCTTGAATTTTACCAAGTTTTAGCATGAGTCGTTCTGATCCTTCGTAAATGAAAAAATTGAAATATTTCGAGGCAGGAAAATTGGAGTTCAGTTGACGGCGTTTGATCTTCTTTTATCTCTGATCGGTTTTTCACTTTGCCTCGATCTGCGGGAAACTTATGAAAGGGGTTATTCGGTTGAGGTAAATGAAGGAAAGCTCTTATCTTAAGTACTCCTCTGACGCATTCTGTTCACTTTCTATTATCAAAATCGAAATTTTTATGTAATTTATCATTCACATCCGAGTTTATTGGCTAAATTCGGTCACTCAGCGGTGCAATCTCTGCGCAAAACCTTTCACTTTTCACCTATAGCAGAAATGATTTAGCAAGTTTTATTATAGTACCAAAGTTGCGTGATTAGCAACTT
The DNA here is from genome assembly GCA_006503575.1 of Baylisascaris schroederi. Lineage (NCBI taxonomy): Eukaryota > Metazoa > Nematoda > Chromadorea > Rhabditida > Ascarididae > Baylisascaris > Baylisascaris schroederi. Next base: position 125,181 of record QEWY01000540.1, read on the forward strand.
TTAATTTCGGGCATTATATGGAATTAATGTGGAAATTTATTGCCGTCAAATTTAATGATATCTAATATTTTCTCCATAGCTCTCTTATTTAAATTCAATATAAGACACCGTGTTTCTATTAGACGATTCCTCTTCCTCCTCGTTCTCCCTGTTAGGTGTTCAGGAATAGAACCTATCTACCTTCACCTTTCGGAGCAAAACGAGTTTACATTTCACTTCCTTTGTATAGTCTTTTTTTAGAGTCATGCAATGACGTTCACTCGCTCAATTGATTTTATACTCAAAAATTTGAATCAATTCGATATTGTGGCTAACTTTTGTCGGCAACTTGGTGGGCGTCATGCTAAATACATAAGTCGTGGTTTTCGACCAGAATATTGGGATATATTTGCGGAAGCGTTGACCGAATGCGCTATCGACTGGGAAGGTGAGAGTTTTTGATTCTAACAAGAACCGAAAAAAAGACATCAGATAACGAGATACTGTTTTAGTTCCACATATATTATTTCAATGTTAAATTATTGAAAGCGGATGTAATTTATTTTTCATTTGCGATCGTCGAAAATGCAATGTAGCAAAACGAAAATGCAATCAATAAAATTCGTACATCATCCCACTTCAATCATTTTTTTTGGAGTTTCGTAGAAGATTCGACCAAAGATAGGAACTTTTTAATGTGAATCCGCCCAGATTCTTATTACCAATGTCTCTCATTGACCAAAATTTTTGCTTATTCCAAAGTTTTTTTTATGGCGATGATTAGACTGAGGTAGAATGTTTACATGATGTAATATATAGGTCATGACCAAATGAAGATGCAAGTTCGGTTGTGAAGCAATAAGCATGCAGCAAAGTTGCAGTATATGGATAAATTAGCTTTCATAAAAATTGCATTTAGAGTTGCAAAACATGCCAAAGTATGGTTGAAAGTGTTCCTCATACACCTATGCAATACCTATAATAACGAGGCTGTACTACGTCAGTTCATGTATCATTCAAATGGATCGATTGTTTCAGTGTTCGCCGATTAGTTTTTCTGAGCGAACATAAGTATACATATTGAGAAGGAACATTGGATTATAAATTATATAGGTAGAGGGGTTCTAAATAGTACATATGGTATAGATCGTGCAGATTAAACATCTCAGAACTGCTGGTAAGAAGTGTGTCCTTGCAATCGGCTTCACAGAAACACTGGTCTTGTAAGTGATGCAAAACAAGGTGTTCACATTTTTATTAATTCCACCATGCAGACAGACCAACAAACGCTCGCAGATATACATATACTCAGACATGGTGTTGCCATAGCACGCTTGCAAAAACAAATTTGAAAAAATCTTTAATAGAAATAAAGATACCATATAATTTATTAAGATGTTACAAAGTTGGTTTTTGCGTTTTTCCTTTACAATATAACATACTAATGATTACTCCAACAATTAGCAAGTAAAAAATTTGCATATTTATAAAAAAAAACAAGTCTATTCTATATTTGTAATAAACAGTTTCATCGACTATTGCTTATATCGTTAAAAAAAAAAGGGCAATGAAATATGCAAAGAAAAATGAGTAGCGAAATAATAACAACAAAGCCAAGTCTATACAAAATACACTAATATTGATGATTAAAAAAATATGATGCTTGTTAGAAATTTTAAGATGCAAATGAAATAAAATAATATAAGGGAAAAACATAGAAAACTTATAAAGGCAATTCAGAAAATATGATGAGACTACAGTATAACAATTGTATCAAATGACTTCTAATTGCATAAACTATAGGAAAAAAATTATTGCTACAGGTGGTCTTCGATGTCGAGAAGCTTTAAATGGTTGGCGCACTTTGGTTAGCTTCATTATTGAGCAAATGAGAGCCGGCTTTCGAGAAGCGAAACGTGAACAACAAGATCGTCGTGCAATGCAATATAATGCGATCGTTACCTCTGAACAGGCATTAGCATATACCGATTCGATCACTTCGATTCCTTCAATATATACGGAAGAATTTCAGGATATCAAGGAATCTAAACTTACATATCGAATACGAAAGATATCACCATCGTATAGCGGCACTCTAATGCCATTAGGAGATTCAACTCCCACTAGTTGTTCTACGTATGGAAGGCAAACAATTGAGCGTGAAGCTTTATCTGAAGGAGCTAATTGTACAAGTGAAGATTATTTCTGTTAGCTTCGTTTTGCGCTATAGTCTATGATTTGCTATTATTGAACATTGGAAATATCTATGTTTGTAAAAATATTTGTTTTTACCCGTCAAATTAGTAATATGCAATTGAAGTCGATCCCCCACCTCCCTCTCCTACCATTCCCGTCGCCTTTCCTGACCTAACTGCAAGTGTTCTAATGTGAAAATGAACCTCATCTTTTACTCAATATGATTGTATCCTCTACTGTTTAACGATTCGAGCAGGGAGCCTCTTACTCTCTCTTCTTTTCCCTCCACTTTCCTATTTCTATATGGATTTTGATTTATTAAAAGTCTTGGTGTGGATTGTATATTTTATAGGTGATTTTTTTTCTTCCATTTTTCAGGATGAAGGAAATCGAATGAGAATTTCCACTATTGCCATCGTTTAAAATATTTGCAAAATTATTTACTCTGATTATTGCTTAAGAAATTATATAATGAAAGTAAACTGAGGTTCTCGGATAGTGTTGCTGTGAAATGCTGTACTTTGTTCTCATTGAAACGTTATAAATTTTATTCGTGTTGATTAAAACATTACTAAGAGTGATTAGAAATTTCAATAAATGAATGAACGCCAATTGATATAATTGAAATTAATTTGCATAGAAATTTGCTTACGGTGATCAAGTCAGCAAATATTTGCATATAATCGTAATGCAGTAACTCTCCGAGAATGCTAATGAAACACTGGAAAAATTATACTCAAACAACTTAAATGAACATATATCAAAGAACAGAAATGTTTTATTTTTGTTGGAGATAAAAAAAGAAAAATAAAAGTTCATATTTTATTGTTTTTCGAAGTTGAAAAGCGATAAATCTTCTATATATGGCGATTCTGTAGAGTCGTAAAAATTCGAAATTTGTAAAAAAAACATCAATCATCGACGGCCAACTCATTGAGACAATAGAAAAATTACAAGCATCGATCTCAAAATGCTCAATTAGAATATAAATTCATAATCAATCGAAATTCATAGAAAACATATCGATCGAATTTCTAATAAATTTCATTTACTCATATCTGCTTTATAAAGCCTTTCATGTCTTTTTCGATAGCGATGAAATATTACAGAGCTTTTCGTATCATCTAGTTAGTGCTCATTCGTATGAATATTAGATCTTCCTTTCCTGTCCAGAAGTGTATTGCACAATTAAATTTCTTTAGGATGCTGTTATCTATTGTTATGATGATGCAGATTCTATGCAATTTCACTAATGATGTGATCAGAATATGCAACAGTTATGTAAATTTCTCAAGCCACTTGAACGGTTTGAGATTTTGTGAAAATTACGACGTGATTAATATTCGTGTTAGGTTCACTTGAGGGAACCGGTTGGTTTCGGTGGGTGCGATTTTGTGAAAATTCATATTACGACGTGATTAAATAGATTCGAAGGAACGCACTCGATGCAGGTAAGTTCGCGCACTAGTTTGAGCTTTTAAAGTGGCACTTTAAAAGACGCAATCAAATATTATGCCGGATATTACGTACAAAAAACGGATCGTCACAATTCAAGTTGTGGAAATAATTCAGAAAAAAAATTGTGTAGCTTAATCACATCAGTTTTAAACATCCGAGATTGAAATCAGCTAGCAGCGGAGATGATTTGCATATCGAATAAATCGATCTAGGTTCTAGTGTGGTGTAAAGAAGGCCCATTTGCATATAAAGGAATAATTCCAGCATAGCGCCCCTATAAAGCTTCGATGAGAGGTGAATATAGCGAAAGTATATCTCATTTTATATAATTGCAGTAGGCCTGGTCTATAAATTCATCTTATATATTTTGCTTCATCGAGTTTAATTTTGCTTAACTCAATCTCTGTTTAGTTTACCTTTGTAATAATTTTAGGTAGTAATAACTTACCTCTGCCTTTATAATAGCTTAAAAGTAATTTAGCTTTGCCTAAGAGAGGCGTTAATAATCAAAGCTTCGAACATATATCTTATCTATAATATTCGATATTTCAAAATATAACGAAAAACTTTGCGCCAATAGGATTTTCTAGTATTAAACTGATAAGGATAGTCACTGATAAGTGATATTATCAAATAATCATTTCTTAAGAAGTATATTCTCTAATAAACGTTGAACGGTAATCATTATAGCCTTCTCATCAACGTCGTAGAACACGTAAAGAACGTCTATTTCGTTTTGCGGCACGTCGAAATACGTGTATTTCTTTCGCATTGATAACTTCATTTATGTCATGTATTCTACTAGCTGCATCTCTTCTAGTTGTCTATGGATTCATTCGACCTGCAAAGGTTTTTTCTTCTTGAAACTGCAATTTTTATTTTCAAATTTCTTCGACAAATATTTATTCGATTGCTATAGAATGGAAAAATTATGAAAAATTTTTCGTTTCAATATTCTCTAGTGAAGAATGCTAGTCAAACTTTTTATAGTCCGCATTTTGATCACCAAATTTTGGATCTTTAATGATGAAAAAATTATTTGTATAGTGTAGAAAATATGAACTTTTATGTTAGTGATAAATATTTCAACTTACTTTTCTTCAAAAATATTCACAAAACAGTAAATCACATACTCTTAAACCGAATAAATTAAATACCGTAACACTTTTTTATTTAAAACTTATTACGCTATAAAGTTTAAAAGTTATAAAAGTCTTGCAAAAATATTTTTCGCTATATTCTCATTGCGAAATCCAAATTTTTCTTGAGAAAAGTCAGAAATTTGAAGAAAAGAATTTCTAAAATTTAAAAAATTTTCTACAATCAATATGATTAAACAGCCAGAATGCGTAAATTGCTCTTATGACAGGAAACAGTAAATTAAATTTAGGTTTCCCTTTATTTATCGATGTGAATGAATTTATGGGCATAGAATTATTCCTTGCTTCAAATATAAGCGATACTAATTTCATATAATAGAACAAATTCAATGACTGCTTTCATTTGTCGTAATGAAGGTATAAACGGCGGATGCCATATAAGCTCATGTATATATGAAACAATAGTCACTTGTGTATGATTAGAAGTAATGCCGTATCATAGGCAAATATCTGCTGATATTTATTAGCAAAGTCTCTGAAAAAAAAAGAATGCAAATTGAAATAATATCTTAATAATCAACTGCTTTATGCAAAGAAAAATGTAAATAATTTGCGTATCGATGAAAATTATGACAAATAATTTGGATATCGATGGAAATTATGATCAATTGGATGTACAAAATGAATGAAGAAGTTATATAAATTGTTGGAAAATATTTATATATAGGAGAGATTAAAAGTAGCGCTTGCTCAAGAGGTAATATTCAATTCATATGCTGGTACTCCAGTATTTCCAGGATGTACCTATACGCATTCCAGCTATTCAACGGTTAGTTTTTTCTGAAATAAAAAAAAAGTTCAGCTTAGCATATTAAACTCCATTTGATCGACTAAATTTTCAAATAAAATCAGCTTGAAACTTATTAGTGTTGGTACGATTCTTAACAGCTGAGATTATAATTAATTAGTGCAGAAAAAAAAAAAGAATTTGTGTGCCACGTTCCGCTGCATCCAACATGGAATCTGTTCGACAACATGGCCTCCACTCCTTCACATACGCTACTCAACCGAATCATAACACTAACTATGGTGGAAAATTTGTGCTATGATGTTTGCGAGAAAGAAATGTGAAGATTAAGAGGCGAGAGAAATAATTGTGTTGGATGTTTGTGGGCAAATATCAAGCATAGACAAAAGCTTTCGACATAAATAGTCGATCCTGCAATATATGTAAAAAGCACAAGCGCGAATGGCGTAAATGAAACTTATTAAACGGCTGGCAATATATCGATCGGTGATTATTATCGTGACAACGATAAATACTATTTTCTTGGTGACAGCCGTCATTGAGGAGGCAAATTTTTTGTCTCAAAGAATTTTTCAAGTTCACTAAAAATTCATCACACTTTTGCCCACAATTCAAGTTCATCTCATCTTCTCTTTCTCTTGAATTTAACAAAGCGTTATATCATCACTTTTGATTAACGAGAACAAAAAAAGTGGCTAAAATAATTTTTATAATATAATCGATTTTTACCGATTATAAGTTTGAAAATTTGAACAAAAAAAAATTTGAACAAATCAGAGGAAAAATTATGTAATGCTGGAAGATGAAACGATTACACTTATATTTTACAATAAAATAGAAGAATAGTAAAATTTGTTGAAACTGTAAAATAAAACAATAATATTAGCTATAGAAACTACCAAGTATATTAACGAATTGTTTCAATATAAGAAAATTTAGAAAAAATTCGTGACTTCAATTTTATATAAAAGTAAAAAAAAAATTTTTTTTTACTCAAGGAGCTTTGTTCAAATTGTTACCCATCAGCATATGTGATACGTAAATGGCAAGCAGAAGAGGAAGACCCAACAGCTGAAGGAAAATGTTGGAATAAATTCGAAACGGTTAGTGTTTTTATTATAAGGGAGAAGGCATAGAAAATAAAAATTCATGCCCTAAAAATTGGCCAGGGGGGGGCAAAAATGAACAATTATGGTAATAGTTACTCATATGGGATTATGAAATATAGCGTCAAGCATAGATCCCATATAAAAAGTTGAGATTTATAACAGTGATTAAGAATAATAAATCTTCCAACCGCCCCCTCCCCTCCCCCAGTACCCCTTCTCTTCCTAGTCATGTGCTTTTGCTCATCGTATACTAAACCGATGCCTATCTTACCTCATGTTGCTCTTAAATCTGCAGATGTAAAAGAAAGAGAGTAGTCGAAGTGAGATCAATCAAATAGTCAAACTGCATCCATATTCTACGATAGAATGAACTATCAAATTTTAATAGCAATTTAAGAGAAAACATTTAAAAATCAGTTGAATATATACGATTCGATTGTTATTACTATAGGTACCGCTTATTGATTTGAGAAAAAAAGAAGGCGAAATACTTCATGTTAAAGAAATTTTTGCTATGTGCCCAACATGTCATGTCTATTCGCGTTCATACAGGTAAGATTCGAAAGCTTTAACGTTCATAAAGAAAAAATTTTGAATCGTTTCACTACTATTTCAAGACAACGATAAATAATACCATAGTTAGGAAATTCCATTCAAATAGTCCCACATCGAAATGAATTTCAATTGTTATAAATATTTTTAGGTTGAAAATTTTTAATATTGACACCAATATTTCCATGAAAAAATGTTCGATATAATTTATGGTTCTTTTGTAAATTACTATTGATTTTTTTTTGAGATTGAATTTTTATCGATTTATTATTATTTAAATTGAATGAAAATCGCGATTATTTTTCTAAGAAATCTTTAAAAATTTTTCAGCATTTTCGTTGAATTTTTGATGGATAAATTGCTTGTAGAAAATTCTGAACTATTGGGATTGTATTCTACAGGCGAAAAGCTGGAGAAAAATGTCGCAAACGAATCTTAACAATGAATAGTGGATGGCCGGAAACACTTGAGCTTTGTGATGGAAGTTTTGAAACAAATGAAGAAGCATGTGAAACTTACTCATAAATTTGAAGATCATCATTCTCATCTTTTATGCTTATCGAATAAAAAACTTTGTATTTGTAATGTGAGCTAAATGATACGATATAATCACGCATGATTCATAATGGAAACGGTATTAGTGGACGCATTTTAAATGGTATCGGTATGGTAGACGGTATTCACCACACGCGATGCCTTTGCTATTCGGTTCATTGCATGTGTTGATAGAACCGGAAAACGAATAAAAGCTAGGCTGTGCTAAGAGTGAAATATTAAGTGGATGTGAATCTACATCCGGTGAATCCAAAACAACTCACTTCGAGAAGTTCGCTTATTGATTCAACAACTTCCATCCTTACTATTAACAAGTGATCTATTATGATCTCGATGATCTACACTTTGTGCGACAAGTTGTTTTGCTCACATTTGTGCTGACCTCTCCCCATCTGAATTTTGATTTACTTCAGAAGCCATAACCGATGACATAAGCAGGCTGTAGTCTTGCTTGCCACACAGCGTGCACTTTCTTATCGTCTCGTGGTTAGTTGCTGCTCGTGATAATGGTTATTGCTCGTGATAATGGTTGTTGCTCGTGATAATGGTTGTTGCCCGTGATGATGGTTGTTGCCCGTGATAATGGTTGTTTCCCGTGATAATGGTTGTTGCCCGTGATAATGATTGTTGCCCGTGACAATGGTTGTTGCCCGCGATAATGGTTGTTGTCCGTGATAATGATTGTTGCCCGTGATAATGGTTGTTTCCCGTGATAATGGTTGTTGTCCGTGATAATGATTGTTGCCCGTGATAATGGTTGTTGCCCGTGATAATGATTGCTGCTCGTGATAATGGTTGTTGCTTATCGTTTCGTTGCTCGTATTGTTGCTTGCCCAGCTTGTTCCTTCGGTGAGGCTTTTTCGTACTAGATCGATCGCATTTACCATTCAATTTCGACGAATCAACCGTATCTCGAAATTCCCTCCTCAAAGTGTACCGATGCTCGTCGTTCTCAATTGTACCCTCACCTCCTAATGTGCATTTATGCGATATTCGTTAATGTTCGCATATATATATATATGTATATATATATATTCTCTCACCACACCACATCGCTAGCATTCGCATGTCGAGTAGTATACAAGAGAATTAAGCGTTAGCGGGTTTATGAACAATGAAATTTAACAATATATAAGACACAAACAAATGATCCATATATTTATTGATAAAGCAGCGAATTCATTCAATTAGCATCTCAAAATGTTCAGGAGACAATGGCAACTTAAAAGCTCCGGAGTCAAATCGTAGGCTATGCGAAGCAGGAAAATGCTAACGAAATTATTGAAAACAAGGCAATCAGTCAAATGCACTCTACTAAAAATATGAAAAAACCACCGAACACATGAAGATTTTTATACGCCTTATCGAGAGCATAAATAATGAAACGTCGCCACTCTGCTACCTGCAGGAACAAAAAATAATAATAAAAGAGGTCGCGCTAATTGGAATCCTAGAAATTCAGGACAAATTTATGACCATTACCTCGAAACGAAATGAATTCGAACAAATCGTATATTAAATCGACGGAAAAAAAAGAACGAAGCAACCTACAAGCATGCCCAACTTAAGTAGGCTATTCATTGATGCAAACAACAACATTATATTAACTGACTGAAGTCACTAAATAAAAAACTTACAATTATTCACAAATAGGTGAATGCTAACACTAATATGCCCTCTTTCTAACAATTTGCCAACGTCGTATATAAGTGAACGAATGAATAATACATAAAAGAATGACCTCAAAATCAGCACTTTTTCGTATCCTCAAGCTCATATGGAGGCTCCGGAGCCAAATCGTGAGAGGCGATCGAGTAAAATTTTTAGCCATTTAATTTGCACTGTGATAAACTCTCACTCAAATCCTCATCATCTCAATAGTTCGTCACAACTCCTCCCCTCCCCCCCCCCCCCCCCCCCCCCCACAAACACTAATATGCCCTCTTTCTAACAATTTGCCACCGTCGTATATAAGTGGACGAATGAATAATACATAACAGAATGACCTCAAAATTAGCACTTCTTCGTATCCTCAAGCTCATATGGAGGCTCCGGAGCCACCCCCCTCCCTCCCCCCTCTGAATTATATTAAGAGCCCTTCACAGTTAAGTTCGTTATTTTCTAATGCATTATGAAAACCAATATCACATTGGTATACATCAGCGAATTGCTCATAAAGTGGCCGTATTGCCTCGTTAACGGTGACGTTCCTTTGCAATTCCTTCGATAGTGAAGTCACCTCTTTTCCAATCAAACCACATGGCACTATCTGTAAACGACGAATTCGATCAACCGATCCGAAATTAATGAGTGGATATAACTATGCGTGTATGCAATCTCAACCCAACGCCTAATATTTCACTAATTGAGGCAAAAAAATTCACCGTTATTCCTCTTTTAGTGTAGCAGTCAACAGACCTCAGAAAACTTTTGTCTCTATCGAATCAAATAAAATGCAGATGAATTCTAACGGGGCATGATTGAGATACCACTCAACAAAGCATAACACTAGTCACCTATATGATATAAATCTTGTACTTGCAAAGTCATCAGGTAGGAAACAAGTAAAGACCGACCACTAATCACCTATACGCTATAAATCTTGTACTTGCAAAGTTATCAGGTAAAAAACATGTAAAGACCGACCAATTTCAAATCTCTTGAATTCTTTAAAATTTCACTCAAAGACATAAAAGTATATATATCATCACAATTCAACTGCTATCACTCAATAATATCGTTGCATTAAAAAATAAAAACGAATAAATTTACATATTACATATAAACTTTTCAAAGAAGTATTAAAAAGTGGGTGGCGAAAATATAAAACAGACCTGCTCAAACCAGCTCAAATCGGTATTGCAATTCAACGCAACACCATGACTTGTTATCCCTCGTCGTACATTGATTCCTATCGCTGCGATTTTCCTTGTTCCATTACCAAGCCATACTCCTTAATATAAAAATCATTGTTTCCAAATGAAAGATGACTTCACTAAACAACAACGGTGCAAGAGTAGATACAAATAAGAAAAATAAAAACAGCATAATACAAAACATTGTCGGTAAGTTCTCGCTCACCGTCTTATACCAGTCTATTTAATTCGCTGTATGTAGAGGGCTAACACTCTCATTATAAAGAAGGATCATTTCTTCCCTTTTACCCCTCCTTCCTCCCAATACGGTCTTCCAAAACTCGACGTCAGACCATTAACCTGTGCCGGTGGAGATGCACCTTCCATACGAATGGTTTAAACGGTACAATATAGCTGAACACTTCTACACGGTTCGAGTGATAAGTTGTGGGAGATGCTCCATCAATAACTAAATCATAGGGCATGTAGTGACCTGTATCCGGAGATCGATGAGCACCGCTGACTCCAAGCACATCCACTGTACGAATTATCGCTTCTTCGACTAAATGTACAAAACGTCTCACGCCCACCCGTGCTGTTTTTTCATCTTCTGCATGCACTGACAACGATGCTAAGTCGACAATGGGATACGCAACCAATTGGCCAGGACCATGAAATGTTATGAGTCCACCACGATCAGTCCTATAACGTATCTCTTAGAGCGGTTAGGAGCATCGATTAAAAACGTGCAAAAGGATTGAAAATTGCTGATTCAGCAGAAGAAGGAGCAACAAGATCCACCTCACTATAACCGAATATGACAACCAACCTAGACCTGAATATAGCTTGGTTATGAATTTGCTAACAAGAAGCAAAAATTTCTAGGATAGAAGGAAAAAAACAGAAAAAGCAAGAAAAAAAATCAACAATAGAAGATCTGAGACCCTCCACTACAGAAAAAAATTCAATTATACTTCAGTCACCCCCTTATGCTAGCCAATCTACGAGCGGAGACATAACAGGCATAACTTTCAAGATTTTCTGAAGAAAAAGTGAGTAATTTCTGAGTTTTTTCAACCTGATTAAAGATTGTTACTTCCTGGTTACTCAGATATCATTTGTTCTAAGTAATCCTGTTATTCCAACTTCAACTTCCTTACTTAGGAGCTGAACTTAACAGCTTAACGAGTGAGGTGTAAACTGTGAATGAAAAAAAGGACCTGAAATTATTCGAAAATTGAGGAACTACGACAGATATGTCCATATTTGACTCAGATTTAAAGCTTCCCTCATATTTTCTACCGACAACACAAAACGGATGCTCCACTTTATTCAACCACTTTTTGAAATGGGTCACGAATAAATACATCACGCAACTACACGAATTCCTACCTTACAGCATCAGAAAATTTACCTGTAAAAATCGGCTCCAAGAGTTTTCAATCGTTTCTCTTCATCTTCAGAATAAACATGACTCCTCAAACCGACTGTATAAACTGGAGTATGCTCCAAAAGAAGCAAAAAATTCCTGCAAAAAATCTAAAGTTCAATGAAAAAATAACAAATTCACATTGAACGAATAAAACTCATTAAAACAGAGCTTGATCTTTTTCAACGAAAAAAAAAACCCTCCGACTTCCTAAGAATGATAATTTTTCAATCTCAAAAATATGCTTTTTTCATTATGAACATAAATATCGGAATTTATGCAGATGGAAATAATAATATATTAAATGAAGAAAAATCTAAAGATAAAAATGAATCGAAAAAGTCTCATTTCTGAATTAGTTTTTAATTAAAACTAGAAAAAAAAAATCCATTTTGCCTTTCGGTTCTAATGATGTGGCAATAATCGATTCCACCTTTTGTACAATCATTACGGATAGCGCCATAAGTGAACAATGATCGATGCTGGATTGGTATTGGACTATTACGTGTATCCGACTGAACAAATAGAACGAATCAGCAAGTAAACGAATGGAAAATAAGCAAAATTAAGCTGATTTTTCTATGAATGTGTACTGTCTGAGCTGTTGATTCACCAATTCTTTGTATTTTTGTCCATATTCAAATTTAAATTTTCAAAGAAAAGAAGCAAAAAAAAAAGGTCAAATAAAGAAACGAACTTTATAGAAGCATTGGCCTTTTTCTCCTTAGCTCGTACTAACTTGTCGACGAATTTATGTTGCAACTTGAGAGCATCCCCATAGCTTAAACGTCCCAGCCATATCGCTTCAATCGATGCTCGTAATAAACATCGTGTTAAATGCATCCTCGTTCGTCAACACTTTGCTATCAGAGAAGAGGAAATGAAACAACTGTTATGCATAGAGTGCAATAGTCAACTCGACAGACGATAACCACAATAGAGATAGTGGATGAAAGAATAAAAGATATCGACTAGGTAGTACTTGAAACAGAGATAGGCAGCAAAAGTTAACTAGAAAATTAAACTATGATAGATAACGAGTGAGCCAAACGGTAGAAAAGTCCGACTGAACAGTAACGAAAGAAAAGGTTTTGACGAAAAAAATTATTGAAAAAAGCACTGACAGAAGTAAAATTGTTTCTGACAGTAACTGGATTTCACACCCAATTAGATGAAAAAAATACAAACAAACAAAACTATCAAAACTAGTGAAATATACAAATGATTATAAAAGAGGATTATTTTCTTCTCGGTTGTGGTGCTGATATTGAGTGTAGGCGATCCTCACGTGTCCTGTAAAAGTTACTTCATAACAGTATTAGAAGTATGTATATATATGTATATATATATATATATAAGAAGTATGTATATATATGTATATATATATATATATTTTTTCACACTTCAAGTCTCCTTCAAGTCGATTTCACTTCTATATTGGGTATCACTGAACTATCGCTAAAATTGCGAGAACGATGGAAGGATACGGGATCACCTGGTTCCCCCTAGTAGAAGCACTACATCAATATAATTGTGTATCCACCTCAAAAGAAGTTTTTCATCTTTGGGCATAAATTTTCGGACATCTTTAAGCAATTTCCATCTTTGGGCAAAGTATACCAAAAAATTTTCTTTGGGCAAATAATTGCTCTGCATTAGTTCCTTTAAGCAAAACGAATGCTTGAACAAAACTGGACCTCGAAAAAAGTGACGTCAAGCTGAAAGATTACGATACTAAAAGCACACTTATAAGATTAAGAGGCTGCCAAATAACAATATGACCAACAAGCAAAATATTAATCAAATATGTGGAAGAGATAGGGAAGTATACGGACCATTCTCTTTATGTGAAAAACATGTCGGTTTATGGTGTCCAAAAAGAAAGCACCTAATGATGTTGCTTCGAGGAGCCTTGAGGTCTGTGAATTCGTTCCCAAAACTTTAGGCTTCTAAGCCCAAACGGACATCTTAACATTAGAGGTTTTTGGGGCATCGGGCTTCTAGACTTGTATCACTTCCCCCTTTATCTTTAGAGTGCCCTTAAGCGTGACCCAACACTCCACGGACCCCAAGTTTTGATGAATTCATCACTGATCTCGACGACCCTGAGGCTCAAGATCTCAGAGTTTCAAAGGTTTGGAAGCCTCCATCCTCTTCTGCCGTCACTCCTGACATCAAGATGACACAGAAGCAACATCGGCAAGCGGAATATAATGCTTCAGATCCTTTCCTATCTGCAAACCTCTGGGTCCTGATTGAAAGAATTCAAAGCAAAGACGTCTCACTCACATACACCCTATAAAACAATTCTCGCAATTCTTGAAAAAAAAGTCAACCTTGTGTACCACTCGTTCTTGAGCGTATAGAAGATCTCCTTGAGTTCGTAATTAGCTGGACCTCTCCTTAAACGATTCCGCTCACTTTCTAGAACAACGTCGTCTTTCAGCACCGATGAAACCTGAACTCAATAGCAAATTAACATAAACATGCCAATCAACACACATGGGTAAATTAGCCAAAGCCTTTGCAAATTTCATTATTAATGAAAAACAAACTGATTAATGGCATAAACCAAACAGCATATGGTATATACCGCCTAAGAGAAAACGCAACATACGGCATGCCATATCTGCATGAATCTAGAAAGAAAAGAGAACCCATTTTTCTCACAACTGTGCAAAAAATTTGCATAAGCATATTTTATGGCTCAAGCAAGCATACAAAATTGGCAAAAGAAACGAATGATCGAAAAAACCGAATCTACGATATTACTCTAAAATAAAAACTAAAATTAGACGTGGCACATTTTTTCCGATTTGCAAATTTTTTTAAANATCGGTGGTAGATCAAACTATGGTAGATCAAATATCGGTGGTAGATCAAACTATGGTAGATCAGATATTAGAGGTAGATGTAACTATGGTAGATCAGATATCTGCGGTATATGGAACCATGACAGATCAAATATCAGTGGTAGATCAGATACCAGTGCTAGATCAAACTGTGGTAGATGAAGTATCAGTGATAGATGAAACCACGGTAGGTGAAGTGCCAAAGATAGATCAAACTATGGTAGACCAAATTTCAGTTTTAGATCAAACCGTGGTAGATCAAATATCAGCGGTAGATGAAACTATGATAGATCAAATTTCGGTGGTGGATCAAACCATGGTAGATCAAACATCGGTGGTGGATCAAACTATGGTAGATCAAATGTCGGTTTTAGATCAAACTATGGTAGATCAAATATTAGCGATAGATGTAACTATGGTAGATCAGATATCTGCGGTATATGGAACCATGACAGATCAAATATCAGTGGTAGATCAGATAGCAGTGCTAGATCAAGCTGTGGTAGATGAAGTATCAGTGATAGATGGAACGACGGTAGGTCAAGTGCCAGAGATAGATCAAACTATGGTAGACCAAATATCAGTGGTAGATCAAACCATAGTAGATCAAACTATGGTAGATCAAATATCAGTGGTAGATCAGATGTCAGTGCTAGATCAAGCTGTGGCAGATCAAGTACCAGTGACAGATCAAACCACGGTAGATCAAGTGTCAGAGATAGAGCAAGCAACGGGAGACCAAACGTCGGTGGTAGATCAAATGTCAGCGGTAGATCAGATATCAGTGGTAGATCAAACGTCAGTGGTAGACCAAGCATCAGTGGGAGATCAAACTATGATAGGTCGGATATTAGCGGTAGATGAAACTACGGTAGATCAAATATCAGTGGTACACCAAATCATGGTAGGCCAAATGTCAGCGGTAGATCGAACTATGAAGATCAAATATCAGTGAGGGATCAAACTGTGGCAGATCAAATGCCAGTGGTGGATCGAATATCATATATATATATGTTACACGCAAGGATTCCAACAAGTTTAGAGTCAATGAGAGGAAAAATACGCATGCAACGTACCTAGGGAAATATTGCAACAATGCGACCCGGGAGGGGATAGAAACTGATATAAAAATGGAGGAAAAGCACTTACGTTAGATCGATATCTTCCTCAACTGCGATCGCATCCGCCTCTGCAGGAGACCTACTTGCCGATCGCAAGAAACGACGAGAATATAAAGCTGAGTTTGGGTGAATTAGGCGACGGAACATTATATAGAATGAGAAGTTTCAGCTATGGCTTCCTTCCATACGGAATTCCAAAACACCCTCAACCAAACGTATCCTTAAAGAAAGCGACAATAATTAGCCTCAAAATTGCAAACCTTTATGGCATCCATGACGTGTGAAAAAAACGAGCACGTCGGAGGTGTTGTGAAGGGGTCTAAGTAGTCGAACACGAGAGGGGCACATGAGGAGCTGACCTCCCAAGCTTGCCAGCAATGTTTCAACTGATTTTCTCGCTTGACCTCCTCCCTTTCTTCAATGCAACTAATAGTTACCACCGCAAGTGGAAAAGTTCAGGCTGCAATCTCCTTATTACGAAAGTGAGGATGAGAATGTGGTGGTGGTGAGGCTCATCGACTACGGGCGATTATATCAGTGTTGGCAAACGGTGGTGCCTCCATTCCCCCTCCCCTCTTCAATTTTGAGGGGATTGTCAGAAATATTAACATTCCATTCAAATGTTCTAAGATAAGTGTTGTGACTGAGGGCGGCCGCATAGGGGAGGATTGAGTGTAGGCAGAGGGCAAGAGTCGATAATCATCTGTCGGTGGAAATATGCGAAAGCGTAAGCAAGATATAGAGGAGGTAGTCTATGGGGGAGAACCACGACTCCCAAACATGAGTACAATCGAAGACATCGAAACCAGGCCGAAGCCCGACTTATACAGGCCCCAGATATCGTCTGGGGTGGGGGCACAAGAGCACATAAGTTGATCAATCACAATATATGAAGAACAATAAACTAGAATCGACTATACGGTAAACATGATCGTTGCTAGATATCTTGGGTCGGCTGTTCGGTGCCATACCCGACAACAAGAAAATCAATCGAAATAACATTAGTTCGATTTTACTGAAGATAAAAACACCATCTGAAACAGGAGGTTTTCTGCACCACAGCAGCATCCACTTCTAGTATTAATACGGCTCCATGACCTCCGACCAGGAAATGAATAAAACAACCAGTGATGAAGTCTGTCGAACAATTTCAGCACTCTAAAGGGATAGATGTGTTGACTTTGCCGGAGGTCAAGAATTTAGAAAGTTTCGAAAAACATTTTTGGCACGAGCAGGATCGAGAACACCAAATAGTGAATTTTGGCGGTGATCTGAGCATCTCTGATATCCACGCTTCTATCTTATCACCGACTGAAGAGCTTCAAATATACAAAAGCCTATGAATGACTATCAACATTAATCCATAGAACATCCAAATTGAGAATGACGGGATTCTTCAAATCAAAATCAACCGATCGGCACCATTAAGGAGTTATCATCGTAGTTTCAACTTAGTAAAGCGACCCCTAACAAATTTCAGGATAGAGTAACTGCTGAAACATCCGCTTGAAATAAAAAAACTTTTTATAAAAACCAAAGAAGTCTCGTTACAACGATGATTAAAGAAAACAATATCACGACCATAAATAAAAAAATCAAAAATCATCACACACCCAACGACTCCCCAATGTCGAACACTTCAATGCCTACGTAAAAACAATCCAGCGATAGGACTGACTCTAACGAAACTGAAGTGACAGTCTTGGAATGAGTCCAAGATTTCAGCAGCAAAACTACACATTTCCAACTATCGATATAGGACCGAGTAATGGGTTTTCAAATCTCCCCTACAGTATTTTAGATTTCAGGACACGCGGGTGGTATGGACACTGTATTGCAGAGACGGAAACGATCAAGGAGCTGATTGAGCAATCGTTTGTTACGATGATTTTTTGTAGTGATAGAGCACGTTTATATCAATATGTATATTATCTACACACCGTCGAAAGGTAAGTGGCGAAATAATACTGTGTCCGCCTCGAATGGACGCTGAGAGGGAGGATGGTAGAGAGTACAACGCATGCCATCATGCAAAACTCCAACTCAATTAGAGCAAAAGAAGTGTTCTTTCTGAATGTGCCAATTTTCTTTGCAATTGTACCCTTCATGCCGTTGTCCTTCGTTATGCTTGTTAATTTGTTCCTCAGTTTTTATCTGAGCAACTCGTTCATAGATGTAGTAAAACCTCAAACACTCAAACATAAAACCCTCAAACATAAGTGTTTATAACAAACATCATAACCGGAAATTCACCTTCAGAAACGAATGAATACTGAAACAATTTTATTTTGAAATTGTAGTGTTATATAGAGAAAAATAATCGTTTTTTTTTTTTTTTTTTATTTTTTTTGATATGCTCAACATTGGCATAATTGAATTAACTCAAGCCCATCGTTGATCAAAAAGTTTTCCAGATGTGAGAGCTAAAATTTGGCCAGCCTATGAAGAAGAAATTATCTCATTTTGCTGTCCGTTGACTATCCTTTACACGTATCAAATGATGCTGCTTAAATTCTTCTTTCTTTCTTTTTCTTTTTTTTTTTCTAAATACAATTCATGGCAAATATTTCGAATTTAAGCCAACTGGCATTTTGTTTTCGAATTGGAAAATGCATTTAATCACATTTTCCACTATCATTCCCTCCTTTCTATATCTCTATTATCATATCCCTTCCGCCTACAATAAATAAATCCTAAACGTAGATCTCCTCCACATACAGTAGTCACAATTAGCAATTTTACATATAAAAGTATGCAAGAATTCCATATGAAGCATAGAAAAATAAGTTGTAAAAAATGATACATTAATATATAGCGCTGCTTAAGAAATTAGCAATTACGCTACCGTAATGTGCATTTATGCTCATTCATAAAAGCACTTCAAAATGCTTTCTCTTGGAATGCTATGAAGGTGGGATTTTTTTTTAGTCGTGATAATGGGCTTTATTGTAGTGGCGATGAATGCTTCAATTTTATTGATAGCTTATAAAACAAGTTAAAGCTTTACAATTTTTTTCCACAATTAGCCTCCAAAAACTCCAAAAGCATAAAATAGCTCCGAAAACTGCGAATGACTCTTCAATTTTGAAGAAATCTTTGGAAAATTGAATGATTTCTCGAAAAATTTCTCAATGATATATAAAAATTTCAAAAGTATTCCAAAGATTTGCATCAACTTCAATCAAGCAACATGAAATTGCCATTTAGCAGAATGGTACTAAAGTGAAATATATAAATAAAACAATGAAAAAACAAGCATTAAGCACCGAAATTAGAATATGAAAATATATAAGGCGAAATGATTGAATAAATTATCGATATATACATAAGAATTTGCAACAGTTTTTGTCCTTTACAAAAACATAATTAATATCATATGTTACAGGAAATTTTTAGTGCCGTTTTAACTCGAAAAATAACCACCACTTGTGATGACAAATAGGATAGACAAACCAATGAGCAAAATGCACGAGTTCGATTCCGTATGCGGGCAATTCTTTTGTCGGTTACAAAAAAAAAAGATTTTTAACGTTGTTAAACTTTAGATTTTTATCGCTTTTCAATCGTTTCATCATCCGATCTGATTGCTATACAATATGTATATTTCAGCGTGAACGATAAACGAGTAATAATTGTTATAGTGATTTTTTTAAAAGAAAAAAAGAAAACTCAACGCATAAAATTCGATGCAATCAATGTTTAACTCAATATATTCTTTTCGGTCATCATTTTCATTGAGCGCATGAAATTTTTTCGGGATATTAATTCAATATCTTCTCATAAAGTATTCAGAAAGGTAAAACTGCGAACAACAAATTCATATATAAATTAACCAAAAATAATCGTCATTAAACACTTATGATGCACTAGCAATAAAAAAAAAAAGGAATGAAAGAAAATATTTCTAAACATCGGTTGTTCTTGATTGTCGCAACGGTGATGGTGTATAAGGTGGTGGCCTTGTCCCTAATGCGATCGTTTGTGTTAATACCGCAGAGGATGATGAACTGAAATGTATCGAAACGATAAGATTTATCCGAATTTTCAGAATCCTATTCTTAAAAAAATCAACTTTAAAGGCAGCGATGCTATAAGACCTAGCATGATACCTAGCACGATAAGATTTATTCGAATCACGCTTTTACACTTTGCCCAACTGACCAACCGCTTCCATAAATTACGAATAAAAAACAAGACATGCATAATATAATGTTTTTGTACTCAAATGAATTCGATTGCTTGCATATATTTTCGATGAAGGGTTCATTTTTTTTGTATAGCCATAAAATGAGAAATAAGTCAGTAAAAAATATATGCAAATTTTTAAAGCATTTCAAGATGTTTATAACATTTTCTGAAGTTGAAGATGAACTATGACATGGAATGTAACGTCTAACTTCCGTGTACAGACAACTAGATCGATAAGCATAAATACTCATAGACACTTCGTCAGACACCAAATACACGCATATATTCCACTACTGTCCAATGTTCATTAGAAATACTCATTTGTGCAATAATCGTTTTGAAAACTTAACTAAACATTGCTACTATTTTGCAGTTGATGCGATAATTTAGAAAGCATATTTATTGTTATTGCAATGTTTGCATTATTTAATTGATTAAAGAATTTGAATTATTGGATTTTTTAAAAGTTTTTTCGACTAATTTGCAGCTTATTAGTAGGATCACTTCAGGCATATGCACCCATGTAGCTAGATTCAAAATGGCGGAAAGGAAGTTCCATAATTTGTTCGTTTGTTAGGGAGATT
Organism: Baylisascaris schroederi; assembly: GCA_006503575.1. Taxonomy (NCBI): domain Eukaryota; kingdom Metazoa; phylum Nematoda; class Chromadorea; order Rhabditida; family Ascarididae; genus Baylisascaris; species Baylisascaris schroederi. Next base: position 145,967 of record QEWY01000540.1, read on the forward strand.
TTCTCGCCGGGTGCGGGGAGGAGGAGGGTGGAGAAGACCGGGTTCTGCCCTAAAATCTTCAGTGGCAAAACTTCAATAGGGACAGTTCAAATTCCAACAACATCAGTAAAATGTATTCTATGGCTCTGTTTGTTAATTACAGTAATAAACAGATGATTACCAGTGAAGTGCTTCATAATAGGCTGGTGGTGGCCTGAAAGTGGGATCGATCGCATCGATACTCCACACAGGTAGCGGATCGTGCCTATTAATTGGTCGTGTTGCACTACGATGCGTCCGTCTCGGTGATGAGGAAGAAGCTCTTACAGCGTTCGCTCGTATATGAGAAAGTAGAAGAAGTGAAAGTCCAATTGCGAGCATTGAAATTCCAAAACTTAGAAAAATCCAATCACGAACCTTCGACTGAAAATTAAAATCGTGAACAATTATGTCTATTTGTAGGCGTTTGTCTATTTGTCGGTCTGCTTGCACGAAAAATGGCAACTCATAATCCAAAAAATTGTGCTGACGCAATCTTGGTAGAACATACAATATGCGCTCGAAGATTGATGGTTTCCCGAACGAAATTTGGATTGGATTTATCAGATTTTTTTTTTTTTGGGTAGATTTAGATAAGAGCCATCTCCTCGAATATTTAAATATAAATTACCTATCGGATGGGGGTCATATTCCTAGCACTAACCTATAATGAAGAAAACTAAAAAGTCAACTTTATGAATTCCGGACTTGCAGAAATTTATCAATTTGCTATGAATTTTGCACTGCTTACATACGATTAATTTGCCTACTTTAATTATTATGAATCTTTATAAGTTTCTTATATATTAAAAACTTTACCTCACAATTACAGTATGTTACGGTAGTGAGATTGTCCTTTGGTGGAAATTTTCAGTGCGGAAGAAATATTTCTAATCGAAACTTCGCTCGACGAAGCAAATTAATAGCGAAACTTGCGAATTAGGACAAATGAGCAAAATTCAAAGGAAAAAATGGTTTGAACCTAGATTAAGTTCGAACCTAAGTTAGAAAAGTTTTGAACCTAGGCTCAGTATGTCTATGCGTCAGTCCTTCACCCTCCCTTCTCTTTCCTCCTCTCCATTGTCTAGCTCTAGCACCCCCCCTAAATCGTCTATCGTAGCAATCACCCCCGCACGGTTTTTCACTTGTAAATGTCACTTCTTATCAGTTTTTTCCCCTGCAACAGTATCATTATCACTGCAGCGTTTTTTTTTTACTTGAAAAATAATAGCATAATTAAATTTGATGGCGTGATTCCCCGATTAAAAAATTGCATTGATAATATCATAGCGTGTCCCTACTTCAAAGTTGCGTTGATAATCTCATAACGTTATTGCGGGTTCGATATATGCCAGCAAAGAGAAGCAATTCAACTGAATGATAAATGATAAGTGATCATGCGTATTGTTGTTTCTTCTTAATAATGATACGAAAATATTATTATGCCAACGAAATCCGAATGCGTAACGATTTAGATATCAACTGTTTCATTCGCGATATCTCAACGTCTTATGCCATTATGAGGGAAACCATGCACAATATTTGTTGGGAAAGGCGGCGTATTTATGCAATAGCAGTTATGAGAACAGAAGAAATGATTATTGCAACTGAATGGAAATATAGTTACGTATATTAAAGACAAAATAATAGGTTATTTTGGTGAAATTATAGTAAGTGAAGGTGAAGAATAAAAAAAAACAAATTACGAAATGAACGAAAGTGGAGAAGAAGGGGTAATGAAAATAGATATGATATATGAGTTTCTTTAAGAAACCTAAATGTGGTCCCATCGATTTGTCTCTTTTGTTAATAGAGGGTTTCAGGTCTTAAATCTAGGTTGCTCCTAGTGTGCATCTTTCAATTGCACTGTTGAAATTCGAAAAAAAAATCCTTTTTATGAGAGCCTTGCTATTTAAATGTACTTCTTTGCGATGATAGATTATTTGCACTTGACGCTGCATCCGTTCAATGAATGAAGCATGGATCTGTGCAAATGGTCGGATTCATTGAAACGTGAAGCTATTAACCGGTGGGTTTTATTTTTTGTTATGACTTCTGAAACCGGTTTGTCGCTTGGGTGGAATGAAAGAAGGTATGTTGTGCCAACTTCTCTGGCATTCTTCTCCTCGTTTTCGAAAGTTTTTCGTTGTTTCTGAATGTTTCAGTCAACGATTCATGGCACTTACTATAAAAATAAAAAGCAACAATTGAACTTACTGCTTCTGAACGACTGATTACACCGATAAGACCGACAATAAAGAAAACGAGACCAATAAAACTACTCGCAGCTGAGCATAACGCTAACCTGAAAATAAAGTATGTTCACCGTTTTTCAAATCCTATTTGATGCGAAACTAAAAAGCACCAAAATTTCAGGTTTCCGAATTTCAATTTCAGGAATAGCCGTAATGTTAGTGTTTGCATTTGTGCTATAGTGATGGCGGCTATTAGTAAATGTTTTAATTGTATCAATAATATAAAATATTTATTTAGTTAATACAACCTGAAAGTGAATGATCAATGAAATAGATCGAATGAAGTCTAAACGATCAGTGATTATTCGGTAACCCTCAGTATTTTGGCCGTTTCCTAATTAAAACGCCTTTATTGATTGAATAAGAATTGGTGTTTTAGAAATGCGAAAAAATGAAGATAACGAAAAAGGAATCTGCAGGCTGTGCGATTGCAGATTCCTTTTTCGTTATCTTCATTGGCATGGTCCTTTATAATCTTGTGTGGAAATTACTTTCGATTTTTGGGAGGAAAGAAGAGCGAGATGGCGAATGAGAAGGGAAAGGTAATCGAGAGGATGAGAGGGGAGAGGGAGAGGAGATAATAGGAGCGGAGGGGGAGAGAAGAACTTTACCGTTGCTCAAATAATAAGTTTACAATAGCGAAAGTATATGTGTAGCGACGACTAATCAAAATTATGAATGTAGAGCAAAGATAAGCGATCGAAACAGTGGTTATGCCAACAGAACTATACCCTAATATATGGCCTGATAAATGATCTAATATCACAATTTTTTATCACCTACATCTTTGCATGTCATGCTGAAGTGAATATACAACTATAGCCGTACTCTATATTATACTATACTAGTAAACGCTTTCGGCTAGATACGAGTAATAATTATACCGTACCGTTAACGCACGCCTGTCCTATACTAGTGACTGCATTATATCAGTAAGAGTAGTAACACACAACGTGCTGTATTAGTACTGCTACAGAAAAAATAAGAATTTTGCATAAATTTATTACGCAGTAGTAATTCATGGGAATTGAATTTTCTTTGGATGGTTATGACTTTGAGATGAGCCAGAATCGTAAGAGTTTCTTTTTTTGGCGTTTTATTAGCGATGGGCAACTCCGGAGCCAGACTTCGCTGGAAATTGCATCGTCTAACTTTCTTGATTTTTGAATAAGGGAATTTAAGCAACTAGAAGAGATTTTAACCGATCAGAAATTTCAATAGAATCAATCTCCAAAAAATTTTTTCCAAAAAAATCCGCGGCGAAATATCCAGAAAAATCCAGAAAACTTTCGGGAATGATAAAGTAATCAATTACCTTCCTACTGCTTAAAGACATTTTGAATTTTGCTAATAACATATCTCGAAGAACTTACCTTTGTGTGCGATATGACTTTCCCATGCTAATATATCTTTAGTGAATGACATGTGCATTATTTGATAGTGAAATATATTTCGCATTTTTTTTTACATCTGATTGCACTTTCGTTTTCCATTTTTGTTTGTATAGGCGAATCTCATTGATATGATAACAAATTTTTGTATCTTTTCTATCACATCAGCTACACTAAACAACAAGCATTATCAGTTTAAGAAACCATTGAATACTGCAACATTGCTACTAAGCGATACTTGACATCATATTCGTCGTAATTCTTCAACTAGTGGCTAAACTATATATGTTCGTCGACGATGGACCAATCTTCATAAAAACATACGGGCACACAGACACACAGACACACAGGCACACAGACGCACGGACGTAGAGACACAAAATACACACATAAACAAGCATGCTTACAAACAAACACACATTTATGCACATACAGCATTAGTTAGTTGTGAGGAAATGAAAGCAAAGCAAAGAGCGATGTGTTGAAATTTTAAAAATTGCTCGATCTCGTGGCAAATATCAACGATGAAAATCCCAATTTTTTTAAAATAGAAATATTGGAGAAAATTCGCCGTCCATTTCCGGTGCAACTGATGAAGAAATATAAATAAGAGATCAACCATCATAGTCGATGCTTTATATTGTAGCTTAAATAAGTTGCTTTTTTAATAATTTCAACCATTTCCGATTACTGCAAAAAAAGATAGATCGAGAGATGAACTAAGATTATATATTATTCGATTGTGGGTGGATTATGCGAACATCACACCAAAATGTTTCTGATGGTACTAGGAGTAAATTAACCTTGTCATTGCTATTTCATATGGAGTAAAATAAAAATAAGCAAAAAAAATGCATGAATTTTCTAGTAAAATTATGTCAGGTAGATATTTCTTGACCTCTGAAAGAAAATTTGAGATCGTGTTGGCAGATTTAGCACTAACACTTGTACGGGATGTTTCATCACTTCTAGTTCGAGCTAAGGAACCTGCAACTTCTCGATCCAGCACTAATAAACATCAACTATTATATTTAATTACTATTAGAGAAAATAACTACTGAGCAATTAAGTAAATAGTAATTCATTGAAAAATAATAAAATGATATATTGAAAGATAATTTATGTTAGTAAGAATATTTGAAAGAAATAATGAATCGTATTAGTGAGATCGTTGATCAACTAACAACTCATAGCAAAAAATTTCTTTATCATAAAGACAACTGATCGCTTTTAATGGTGATATGACATTGAACTCTTATTTATGGCATACTTCTTTGCAAGAATTAAATAAGAGAGAATAAGATAATGTTCGTTACAAGTGCAGCTTAATGTTTCCAATGCTTAATTTAATCATCACATGGATGGATTTAGCACAGTTGGACATACGCAACACTAATGTGAACGTCATCTAACAAGTCCGACAAATTATGCCTGCGGCAATGTCTATCATCGAAAATATTTTCTATTTGCTTATATCAATTCTACACTTTGAATATATATTTATACAAAAAAAAACATCTACTCGACATTTAAATATTTTTGAACGACACTGACTATAAGAAACTTGCAAAAGAAAGTTAATATTCGAATAAGCAAATTTCTTAGTTCGATCATTAAAGGTTATGGTACAATTAAATACAAGTATATTATATTATGAGATTCTAGCAAATATCAGAATTTAATTGCTTAACTTTTTGTTTGCTTATCAAAGTTTCAATGGAGCCTAGCCATGAACGACAGATCTGAAATCGCGATGGCGAATCATTCAATTATATTTCTGCGCAATTTCGAGTATTTCAAGCTGCGAACGCTTTATCTAGGAGGGTGACGGAGGAGGGGGAAGGATAGAGGGGAGAAGGAGATTCCATATCTATTAAAGGCAACCCCTAAGGCAATCTCTATGCTTGAAGAGCTTCTCGATCATGAACTTCCTCGTATACTTTATCATTGATTTTTACATATAAAAAATATTCTAGTGCCACAAATTATTTACATTAGTTATTGTGGCACTCTTACGAAACCCGAATTTTAATAACTTTTAAGAAATCTTACAAAATACTTGCGTATTGTATTGCAAAATGCTTTCCCGCATGATTTGCACATAGTTTGATTTGCAATGAACGCATCTCGAAGAGGACGTCTTATGTAAATAAACATAAACGCTGAGCGTCATCATAAGCTCTAATGGTTTGCAATCATTGAATAAACAGTAATGTGATTCATATTCTAAATGGACTTGCTAACTTTGCATAATTAAGGAAAGTAACCTGCGAACTTTGCATAATTAAAAAGTTCGCAGGTCACCGCTCTACGTTGGCAGCTATTATTACCTACTAGTATCTTTAAGGTATTGAGAAAAACATATATAGAGAAAAACCTGACTCTTTCTTGTGATGTCATTCGCATTAGAAACCCTTGTACAATAATTTATAATATGTACGCTACAAATACACAAATAAACAAATAAATTTGCAATAATTGCATAATTAAAGTTCGCAGGTTACTTGCATAATTAAAAAGTTCGCAAGTTCATTTGCAAATTTTGCAATAATTAAGAGAGAAAATGATGTGAGAATTTTGCAAAATTAGGAAAATAAGCTGCAGAATTTGCAACAGTTGAATATATGGAATTGAAATGAAATTACCATATCTATGGATAGAATTATAAAAATTTGCGTATCATAAAAAAACGATACTAAAAATGGAGCAAGTATGAATAAGATAAATGCTTTAAGCACCGCTCTACGTTGGCAGCTATTATTACCTACTAGACACCGCTCTACGTTGGCAGCTATTATTACCTACTAGTATCTTTAAGGTATTGAGAAAAACATATATAGAGAAAAACCTGACTCTTTCTTGTGATGTCATTCGCATTAGAAACCCTTGTACAATAATTTATAATATGTACGCTACAAATACACAAATAAACAAATAAATTTGCAATAATTGCATAATTAAAGTTCGCAGGTTACTTGCATAATTAAAAAGTTCGCAAGTTCATTTGCAAATTTTGCAATAATTAAGAGAGAAAATGATGTGAGAATTTTGCAAAATTAGGAAAATAAGCTGCAGAATTTGCAACAGTTGAATATATGGAATTGAAATGAAATTACCATATCTNAATAAATAAATAAATAAATAAATAAATAAATAAATAAAAATAAACAAATAAATAAATAAATAAAAATAAGTAAATAAATAACTAAATAAATAAACAAACAAAAATAAATAAATAAATAAGCAAATAAATAAATAAACAAATAACACGTGTATTCAATAACATATTACACAGGATAATATGAACCTCATGAAAAGTACGAATGATATGAACAGTTAATGGAATGCATATGATGCACCACAGAGCATCTCTCGGGGCAGTTAACCGTTTAGTAAAAGATGAATACATAAAACGCACTTGTCTAATAAAACCCTTGCATATATTACTATTTGCCAGCACATAGAAAGTTAGATAGGGTTACCTTTGGTTGATAACGTTAGCTTGGTCAGCATAAAAAAGCTTCAATAGAAAGGTGATTATTTTATCTAAATGCAACTTATAAAAAGTTTTTCTAACGAACCATCTAGTAGCTCTATGAAAAGTAGATCTACAATAGCAGCCTTAAAAAAAAAAGACTTACAATGGCCATGATGGTGGTATACACGGTAGAAGTGTGCTCGAATAGAGCGATGAATCCTCATTACGTGGTGCCATATAGTGCTCGTGGTTAGTGAACCGCGAAACAAGAAACCAATTACTTAGCGGTGCAATTGTTGATCGATAAATTCAATCGATTATGTAAATGCGTACTAAGAGTGGAATAATATTGATAATGATCATATTCGTGTAGATTTCTTTCGACGTTATTCCATTGTCGGATTATATTTACCAATCTGAAAAAAAACAAACATAAAGTGCAACACTTTAGATCAATCTTTAGACTATAGTACGTTCAACGTTAGAATATGATTGAAAGAACTATCATTGATTCTGTATGATAAATGCGTAGTTATACATGTTATTGCTAAGTCAATTCACCTAGCCAATTCACTCCCCTCCCCTCCTTTCCTTCCTTCTATCTTACCGCCGTATTCGTGAATATGCGTATCCACTCTCAGCAGCGTAAACGATAGATATTCTTACAGTACTATCTTATTATTCGATAGTATATTCAAGTTTATGGTACTTTTTCCTGAAAGAGTATATGTACGAGAAAATGCCAACTGAATATTTTAATGAATTTTTTTAGAAATTTTTTATGGGTGGTTAGGAATGTTTTTTTCTTCTTGCAACTGCTATAGCAGAAATCGATTTTTTTTTTCTTTCAGATATTATCCAGGTGAAAGCAAAAAATTCTAAGTTATTAAACATGATGATATAGATATCTGCCTCACTAAAACTTTTGTTCGATATTTGAGCAATACGATCATAATCAAGCTTCATCACATAATATACATATCGATATACACTGAACCTCAGGCCAAGTTTATTAATGCTAATCAACAAAAAAAAAGAAAATATTTGTTGTATTTTTATTAAATAATATTAAATAATCGCAACAATTGCATTTATTTATTTATTTATTGTTGCCTTTATATTCGTAAAGTTCATATTTCGCCTTTAGTTATTTATGTTGATTATGTAAAATGTTTTACGGCTTTCAATTTTATAAAAGTACAGCCGGCTGGTTAAAACATTTGATTTACATTCCTCAAATTATAGCAATCTCATAGTTATAATTATCATTCAATTTTGGCGAAGAAGGAGATTGCTGAGAAGGGGGTTGAGTGGATCTGTAAAAAATTCTAGTTGGTTCCCATCGGTTGCTTGAAATTAAAAAAAAAAAAATTAGTAAATGAGTTACTTTCGGGTCAAAAACTTTTCCGTTCAAGTAAAAACAACTCGAAATAATTGCCTATCATAGAAAAACCATCCCATAGAAATTTTAAAAAAAAATGTTGCGAACAAAGAAAAAAGTATAAAAGTATCCCTAAATATTTTTATTATTTGTATCATTTTTTTTCAACCATACATAAATATTTACCAAAAAGATATAAAAACACTATAACAATTGAAAATGTAAAAAGTACTTCTTATATAATGAAACATTTTGAGAATGCGCTATAAAATATACACAAGCAATATGGATAGAGAATCATTGAAGATTGATGTGCCTGAACGTTGGTGGGCTGAGTAAACACATTTCGAAAAAAAACCTCTCCACGACAGAGAAGCATTTTTCATGCATCATAAATGATTGTGAAAGAATTATTTGATACTAAAGAGAGGGAATTTTCAGAATTTTAGCGTTTTATTTCCATTTGTTGTTTTTTTATAGTTTTTCTTATGTTGCTTTTTTCGTGAAAATTTTCACTAAAGTTTTTTCGAATTGGGGGCAAAATTAGACGAATGAAGAATAATTACAATTAGTATTGAGATAGATACGACAAACGGCTTGTTGACAGACCGTTCGGCTTGTTGACAGACGTTGAAAAAAAACACTGTCTAGGCCTATAATCAACGTCAATTAATTGCCTCTCCCCGTTTCACCCACCCCAGCCCCTAATCTCTTTCCCTTCCCTTTCCGCCGACAGAACTTGTGCTTACAAACAAACATATGCATATAGAGAGACTGCAGAAATCAGGCTGAGCTAACGTTGACAATGAACACTATTACGAACAAAGAAAGACATATGAGAGGAAATGCGATGCTTTCTATATGCTTATCACACAATTGATTAGGTAGCGATAGAAGCATAGACTGTATTAGTCACCTACAAACAAAACCTTTATGATGTGAATTCCTATTACTTGAAAACTTGAATATCATTTAATACATACAGCATTCATCGAAATTAATTATACTTATAGTAATGATATGAGTAAATAAAACATTGAGAGCAATAGTGAACGCTTGAAAGTAGCTCGCAACAATATTCCTATAAAGCACCGATTCTAGTTGATTGAATAGAATGAATAGTGTTGTGGAACGATATGTTAATTTCGATGATCGATCAAAGATTTATAGACACAATAAAATTGACTCGAGGAGTTTATATAACAGTAATGAAAAAATGGAATTAAAAAATTAATTTTTTTTTAAAATAATTTCTACACTATGAGATTAGCAGCATATCGACTTTTTAGTTCTGATTTTGTTTATGTATCAGTGTGGAAAAATTCAGATCTGAATTTCACAACAAAAAATTCGATCATTTATGAATTTGTAAGGCCGAAAGAAAAGAAAAAAACTGAAGGTTTCCTATTCATCAGAAGCCACAATATCTGTACAGTGCTCATATATCCCAATATTTCCATGTAAATTCATCTGTTTCGAAGAGGTTGTAAGAACTCTTTTTCCTGAAAGAAGAAATATTCTTACTCGGTAAATGAAAAATATAAGATAAAAATTGATAAAAATTGAAAAATATAATTTTTTATTTAGTAAAAAAATAGATTTTCCATATAGAAGTTAATATAAATATTTGATGCATTCATTGCGAATAAAAATTAAATTACCTGATGTAATAAATTCATTGAAACTATTCAAAATGATAACGATGTCTAAAAGAGCGGTATGTTAAAAGAAGGAGCGAAATTTTCCTACAGTGGTGTTAGGTGAAAACTTGTCGTAATGCGATGCGACGTCTTTGTTAAGCAATACATTTTATCATATCATTCAAACGTCGGTTATCACTATAATGAAAATGAACCAATTTAGAAGGCAAACACATATTACATCACCCCTCAACCCTTTTTCTGAGTGTTCCAAAAATTCATTTTTTGGAAATTTTACTCAATGAACATAATTTAATATCGCTAAAGATTTGAAAATTTTTTAATTTGAAAGAAAAAAAGAAACTATTTGCATTATCAAAATTGATAAATTTTTCTATAATGTGAGTATTAACGTTTTCATAGATATTTTGAATAAATTAAGCTATAGAGAAGAAAATCAAGTAGATTATTGGAGAAGAAATTGAAGTTTATATCAGTTCTTTATGTAGGATTTAGCCAGCAAGAATCGAATTTATTTTAAATACATAAAAAGGAACTAATATAACTATTATCTCAAGCATTACACATTTATAGGAAAAATAATAAGAAAAGCATCGTGTTTAATAGACAAGTTCAAACATCCAAGATGTTTGAATTTCATACTATTTTAACAACTTATAAATGGGATTGATCTACTAATTAAACCAATGTTAGCATAATATAGTGATCCAGTATTAATTTTGGTAAATAAATGTTTAAAAAGTTCAATATTAAATCGTAAACTTATCAAGTAAGTAAGCACTAAAAGATAGGCAAATTTAAAGAATAAAAGAGAAAGTCTGCTCTTCGAGATATTTAATATAAGGAACATCACAAATGAGAAAATTTTGTGCTATCAAATTGATGAAATTTTCAATAACATAAACAAAAAAAACTATTCAGTATTACTGAGTAAAATAAATCGACTAATTACTGGATAATAGTAGTATAACTAGCCGAACGAAAGCATCATATTAGTGAGCGTCTTTAACGTTGCCATCAAATGGGCATTGACCAATGTGTGCAACACACACACACACACATATACACACATATACACACATACACAAACATAGATATTGTTTAAAAGGGCTTGGCACGTAGCGATATGATTCATACACTCTATGGTGCTCGTTCGTTAAACATTTTACTATGCTCTTGAGGAGATCGCATAGGTTTTGTTTGGGGATTATTTTTGACGCGTGAGTACCTGAGAAGCTCAATTGACCGATATTGTGGTCCTCAACGACAAATCTGCCATCAATACTAGATAATTGTGCAAGAGTATACCAGTACTTTCCGGATTAAAGATATGAATAAATATCGGCGTAATATATAAATGACATAACTGGTTCTACAGAATTAATGAAGTTCTTAGAGCCCACAGTTTCTTACTCGCACGGGAAAAGAAATGTGGTAGATTAGTCCTTGCTTACTGACAAAGTTTTCATAGTCGTTAAACATTGTACGATAGTGTTGGAGTGTGTTTTTTAAATGTTGTCTAGAAATTTTGCAACAAAACTGCAATTGTTGATGTAATACAATGAGTTAATTGAATCGTTTTTGTTGAGTTTGAGCTATTGGTAAGAGATTTCCATAATTCCTAGAAGTTGAAAAAAATTTTCATTCTATTAGATAATTCTTGGAAATAAATCTTTTAATAAAATATTTGTGAAAATTTCTAGACGATTAGTAATCTATAACAATATTTAAACTCATAAAATTTCCAGCAATAAGAAAACGATGCAACATTTTATCAATGGACAATAAACAAAAATATATGAAATTAGCAGTAGTTATTACTAATTATATACTTAGTAATTATATATCAGTAAAATAATTATAGTAATAATCACTACATAAAGATACATTTAACGAACGAGATGCGAGCCTGTGAAGATGGACTGATTGTCAAAATATCCAAATTTCAAATGCGAATTACCAACGAATTTCGTAGATGGAAAAAAACATCCCAAAGAATCTGCAAAGAGTTATCAGTGATCACTGAAGATAATTGATTTTTTGATCTTTTTCTTTTATTAAAAAAATTTAAAATCGTTCAGGATCCCTCAGGCTGAATTTTTTTTCACTTAAATAACTCTCCATAATTTTTTCTATCGTAAAAATTCCATATTATCGCTCTTTCATCTCTCCTCTTTCTTCACTATTTCATTGTTCCCTTTTAGCGAAAAATTTCTATCGAAGCATTTTTGCATTCGTTATTCAGCGGTAACGAATTTAAGGCTAACATGGAAGTCTCGTGTTGAAAATTCGTCGACGGTATTAGCTCAGTGGGCAATTGATTATTGGCTAGTGGCCAAGCTTTTAAAGGCTTTACGTCAAAACAGCTGTGCAGATTATTTTCGCACACGCTTATCGCAACATTATACTCGTTGTGAAAAGGGTGTCTCAGCTGTCCTCATTCTATCATAAATATATGTTTTTTTTAAAGGTTTTTTTTCTTGCAAACTTTTATTCGTAAGAAATTATGGCGAATTATAATTTGCATATGAATGTCTATCATGTGACCGTTTTGAGATGCTATAAGCTTGAAAATCACTTATACTCATTGTTACAGAATTTGGTGACTGTAATCTATAGTATGATTCTCACTCACTGCATCTATTCCCTTTATCCTATCGTTCTCTCCCTTTTCTTACCGTTCTTCTTGCTATATCAGCTTCGAAATTAGTGGAATTTCATCAATCAATTTCGTTAAGGATTATGGACAGTTGAAGGTGCGCTAAAAATTTGCATTTAAAAACATTTTATAGTCACCTCTATTCAAAGAGCATATGCGAAACGAGCATTCAACAAAATATTTGCACGAGCGAGCGATCATCTAAGCAAAATTATGCGCACATAACTGCTTATCTATTATTGGGGCAAATAATGCATGCATTTTTCAAAAAAAAAAAAATATATATATATATAACTTTTCGATCATTTATGTATTTTTTTTGCCAAAAATTCTAACGAATTCTTCTAGACATCATTCTTTTAGTGATTAATGAAATCAGCCAACGCAATACACCTTCGAAGTTGAAAAACGAATATTCAACATTACTATAAGAAAAAAAATATGATCCTATAAGAAATTGAAGGGGAAATCCACCAACTTACGCTGATCCTACTGCAGATCAACAATCAAAAAAACATTTGTTATCACATCAATCGAAGATTGGTTCCCGAAGCACAACTTACTGATATGAGGATGGCTTCGATTGCTACTTTATCTATTGTGAACAAGCATTATTACGGCACCAAGTTTTAAGATATATTATTATATCATTTAGCCTTTAATCTGCGATCGAATTGTTTCGTTTCACACATTATTGTTGCTCTTAGGTACTCAATATCTGTTCGCTTAGATTATAGCTTTGTAAATGTTTTGTATTTATTTCCTATTCATTTTTATACACTTTTTTTTGAGACGTTGAAATAAATAAATAGATAAGTGAGTAAATAAATAAATAAGTAAACAATGAATAAATAGATAAGATAAAAGAGATAAACAGTGTTTTTTTTTTGTTTCACAGCAGCAAATATAGGGATTAATAAATGAAAAAAAAAATTGTCTTTCTTGTGGATCGATATTTTTTTATAATATCATACTGTCCATTGCACTCATTCGTATATTCCACGATAGTTGAGAAGAAGTTTAGATGCGTCGGTGTCTTTCCGCTACCGGAGGAGTTTTTGGCATTTTGGGGCTATCCCCTTCCTTTCCTTCTTCTTCTTCTTTATTCTTTCATCCTCTCCTCCTCCTAACACATTGAATCTACGATAGGAAATTTTCAAAACCTATCGTCGCTCATGCACGATATTGCTTCGAAATTTAAAAGAAAAACTTCGAGAATTAATTGCAATCTGCAATTCAATCCGTTATTGTATATGTAGGTTTTCCATTTCTCTAAGCTAAGAGCACTTGATTGAAGCCTTAAAACTTTTATATGTATATATGCTTTTTATTATTAGTGAGAGAGATTTCAATTAGTGACGTTGAGGAGGAAATTCTGATCAAGTTTAACAAAAAAAAGGAACTTTAAAATATTGAAGAATAACCAAAAAACTACTCTAGAATATTTTAAAGTTCACTTTTTTCATTAAAAAATTCACTTCATTTCTTTTTTTTTTTTGGTTGATTACAAAGCAAAAAATTATTATTGGCTAAGATTTTTGAAGATTTCATCCATAATGTATAGTGTAAAGCACGATTTTACTCGTGAGTGTAAACTAAAACAACTGCTACACTCCATTAAATATCCACTTGATTGCGTCTCATTGTGAAGTATTCACTTTATTCACTATACGAGCCGATCGCTTATTTTTATTCGTTATTTCGTTTTAAATTGAAAATTAGTAAATTCAAAATTCATCAAAAATAACTGCTGAAAATTTGCATCAATGAATTTAAATTAATTTATTGCAGCATTACTTGAATTGATTGAAGTTGCTCAAAAAATTTTTCATTCTCGTATGCTATTGTCTTTTATATTTTTTAATTTTTTTTTTCAATTCATTTTCATGAAAATAAATTTGAGTTGAGTGATTTTAAAACGCTTTGAATAATATCCATCGATCGATATATCCATATAAAAAAAAGGTTATAAAACAAATTCTAAATATATTTTCAAACAGTGGAAATTTTTTGAAATTTTCTTCAAATAAGAGCAAATTTCAAGAAATATAATTTAATTATCTTTCTCATCGTTTATACAATTTTCGAGAATTTTCTATTTGCGATCATAATCGAATTTTCCATAAACACTCATCATTTTTGTTTATACTATTAATCATATCGCATTCAGATATTATTTTCATTCTGTAGTCATCTTCTCATTGTATAGTACCTAGTTCTTCCTTTTTTTGTTTGTTTTTATGTCATACCAACCCAAATATTCAATATTTTCTTCATTATTTTATTTCATTATTTCTTTTTTATCTTTTTAGAAGTTGAATAAAATTTCCCGGTCTAATTCGGTTTCTTTTTCCTTTTTATTTTTTATTTTTTATTTTTGTATGCAATGGAGAAGAGTCTTAATTTAATCTTTTGCAATTTATTTGCAATATGCAATTTAATTTTTATTTTAATTTTTTCCTTTAATTTTTTAATTTTTAAATCTTTCTTATTATTATCAATTTAATCGTTTTCTAGTTCAATTTTCTTCGTAGACATTTGCGATGTTAGCAGGATGCTACGGCTTGTATTGCTATCCTTCAATTCGGCAGCTTTTTTTTTTCGATTTGCATTTCCGCTTCTTGAAAAACATCTTCCGTTGCTTCACAATGACACTTTTGAATTGCAATAACTGCAATTTATCATTGGTGAATAATTGCATATCGGCTGCGAAGAAAACAAAAAAAAAAAACAAATAAAAAAAGTGTGAAAGATGCAGAAAATATTCACTCATAAATAACGATAAAAGAATTCATAGGTGTTTGTTGGCGAAAAGAGACTCTTATCATCTAAGCATATCCACTTTTATGGATATGTCAAATGTTGTGGAAAAAATCAATACGCTCGAACAATCGACATCTGATTCAACGAATGCTCCTAGCGAAGATGAAGAACGAGACGATCAGCTTCTCGTCGAATCGGTCGATCAACATTCGGCAATCGACGAAAGGCGATCATCGATGAACGCTCGATTAACATCTCAACGTCCTCAACTCTACTCTGAAAATAAGTAATTCATCAAATTTTCAAGTTTTTATGAGCATTATTCCATTAAAAAACTTTGCTGCCGTAGAAATAAATATGGTATATCTATCATATCAGAGTGTTTACCTCAGTTGATATCGTTAGTGACTTTTTTCAATTCTTATTTCTGAACAAGATATAGAGGGAAGTGAAACCATTGAAGGAGGTAGTTTCTTAACGTTTATCTCTATATCAGCATACTTATTGCCTTTTACATTCGTAAAAAATTTTTTCTCGCACATTTCTATGCATTTTCATAGCTGGAAAGCGTTTTTCAAAAAAAAAAAAAATATTTACATTCAAAAAGTGTGTTATAACAATATCTTGTCTATGCAGATGCATCTTTATGGGTATATCCATTTTTTTTTCTCATTATTTTCTATCGGTATATCTAATTTTTTTTTGTTCGGTTTTTCTCTAGTGAAACGAACGGATGGAAATCCATTGAAATTTGATGAGTTTAACTTAATCATATGGTAATTTTTATATCTATCATATACAAATTTGTGCATCAATTTTGAGGATATGTTATACCGACGCTTGAAAATGAATAAAAATTTCTGAAATGATTTTTAGCCAATTGAGAGTCCTTCGCTAAGTCGAGTTTTCTATAAATCGATTAGATCATATAAAAACGAATATTTTGTGGAGCATTTTCAGAAACATTGAATTATTCAAAATATGAATGCCTTATATGTTTTTTATTTATTGCGAATCAATGAATTTGGCTAGTTAAATGAATTAAATAGAAAATCACATATCGTGCTGAGTGCTTTGATGTGTTTCACTCTTTGCTTCTTGACCTTACTAAAGTTTCACTCTGTAACGAAGAGGTTAAAGGGGATCATCACCTCAGTGAGGGGGGGGGGTTGGATAATTTTAGAATTTCGAGGAAAGGCACGAAGAAGGTTGTTGAGAAAGGTGACCTCGACAAATTATTTGCTAATTAAATCTCTGGAAAATTCTGGGAATCTATTCTTCGTCAGCCCAGTTTCTCGTTGAATATGAATGCTGTATTTGTCATTGAGAACAAAAATTGTGCAGTGCTCAATAGCAAATAACTACAGTTGTGGGGCAGTTGGAGCGCAAAAACAACGTACGAATCATCTTACGGTCGAATGCCTAGTATCGGTGCGAGCTCAGGTTTTAACTTGGGATGATGCACTCGGTGGATGGCTTCCACTTGATGATGGCGCCTTATGTGGAGTTTCGTTGTTACAACAGGTATTATGCTCTCATTTTATCTTTTCTTATGATCATCTTTGACTTCCTACTGAATCGATTATCACATGGAAAAGTCGATGAAAATATCTTCATCGTAATAGAGTGGAGAGGATGGCATTTTTTTTCCTTTCAAATCACCACTGAACTATTTTCTGCGAAAGAGCCCTTCATTTACTAAGCTTTTTTAAATTTAAATGTATTGTAGAACGATGAAATATTCTTGTAAATAGCGGAGTTAGTATATGAATATGCGCGATACAAACTTTATTTTCTTTGTAGGTATCCGTTTTCTGTACTTTCTTCCAATATCACTTCTACCGTATATATGCATCACTTAGAAGAGCCTTTTGTATCTTCAAGATGAAAGCATTTTTCACCTCATTGAGCGAATGCAACAAACATTGCTGAAATTGCACTGAATAAGTCGTATTGAAGGTTACATGTCAGCAGTCGTTATCCCCGTCGGCTGTGCAACCAGCAAAACGAAGCTCATGGAGTGGTGTTCTATCACAAGTGAGTGCCATCATATTCGAATATTTGATGTGAGCAGTGAAGAGATTCTGAACTCGAAAGCTAAGGAGTAGGGTCGAGCTCTTTAAACATCGAAAATTTCGAAATAGAATTTCTCGGCTTTATGTTCGTGCGATGTGCTGCATATTTCATATGATTCCATTTGAATATCGAGAGTTTATTCATCAGAAATTTTGATCTCTCTATTCAAGCCATATTTTTAGGCGTTGATATATTTTTTGAAATGTTGTTATTCTTTCTTTTTCTCTTCAGTCATTTGCAATTGTTACTCACAAATATTTTCTAAATTTGAATTTGTGTAATTCGATTAATAAAATTGAGCAATTTTTCGGTGAAATAAGTCGACTTTTCATCATAATGACATAATTTAGATCTTAGTGACCAATTATGTACGTTTGCTATTCCAAATGAAATCCCTTACCATATGGCTATTTTCATAAATTGCTTTTAGAATACGCTAACAACTCCAAGCACTCGTATGGCTCCACAATGGGAATATCACATACAGGGAAAACGAATATCCGATCAGACGGTCAGTTGATCATTAATTTATCATATATGACAAGATTTTGCATTGCTTCAAAGAGAAAAATGCCTAAAATTGAGCAATCTCCAAGTGAAAATATCTCAACACAACAAAATTTCAGAAATTCGAACTGAAATTTTGACTTATTGATTGATGAAATTAAGAGTTTATTATCAATTACAATATACGCAAATTTTTATATAGAAGTTCCTTTATTTGCATATTTTAGTGCTCATACAATTTCTGATTTCTAGGTGGTGCACTGTTAAATAAATTGCAACTCTATAGGTGTATAATTCCACTCAAAAATTTATTTTCCTTTTCTCTTCATTTATTTTTAAGCCGTAATTTAGAATCCATATAAGAAAGTGCTCAATAATATGCTCGAAAAGATTACTTACTTCATCTTATCGTTATTAGTTTCTATTGAAATATATACAATCCTTTAATTCGATGCTATAAATTAAGTCAAGTTTAAAAATTGTAGCAAAATGCTTCTGAAATCATTTTCTCATTTTTATCTAAAGAAATTTTTTTTTCCTATTTTTATAAGGAGTGATTATTAATTGAGGTGTTATTTAATTGTACATTGATGCCACATGTAACATATCGAAATGCGATGCCAACATTTCATCATTGGCGAATCAAAGAACAACGATTTGGTCTTTCATTTGGATCGGCATTTGATGCGTCAAAATTTTACAATCGTCTTCAGAAAGCACTCGATCATCTATGCCGTCAAAGTAAATCCGGTAAGCATTTACTGAGGTTAGTTAGCCAAAAAAAAGCAATATGCAAATTATATAGTCTTCACTCTATATTCAAATCAAGATTGCTATTAGATAACCGATGTAATCTTTGATACTCTTAGATTTCTCGATGTGTATCCATCCATTCTGAGGCATAATTCTTGTTCGTTTGTTCTTTGATATTGAGCCGCTTTATTCCACTCTATGCTTCCATTCCCATCAGCTATTCAACACATCTGGAGGAGATAGGAGAGCGCCACAGCTTCCGGTATAAAACGCAATCGGAAGATCTTAATAGCCCAAATATACGTCAAACTCATTCATTCGGTTTTTTCATCATTGAGTAGTGCTGAAACTAATAAAAACTTTCAATTAATAAATCTTTAAATAATATAAATAAAAGCTTAAATCTAAATTTCATTGCCTATATTTTCTAGCGTTCATTCATTAGGCTCAATGCTAAGTGAATCTGAAATAAATGCATTCCATAAAATTATGCAAATAATATTGCGTAGGAGGTCACAATGGTCATTTAACCTTTTTATTGATGGATAAGTTGACGTCGATAGCTGTATATGCTCAAGATAGAGTGAATAATATATCAGACTTTCGAAATATCGTATATGTAAGCCTAATTCTTTACCGTTCTCAGATGCCTTTGATCGATTATTTCCTTTAGCAGATGTTTCTCATAAATACAGTTCCCACAAAGTATATTAGGTTGATTGATGTGCTGAATACGTTATAGAAATCACCCAGCAATATGGATATATTACGCATTCGGCTATACAAATCATTAAGCTGAAATACGTTTTGAGTTTTAATAAATTTTTGAACATTTCCGTTTTTATTTTATTTATGATTTAAGCAACGACTTAGAAATTATGCAAATATTTTAAGCACAATTGTTTATTTTACCCATATAACAATATAACAATATTTGATTCTATTGTTCATTACTCAAACATATCAACTTTTTATTTTTCAGCAGAAATGCTCTTTATATGAATATTTTTGATTGGTTTTTATTGAATTTTACGATTTTTCCATTCGTAGATTTTTCTTACTGCTTCTTTTACAATCTTCCCTCATCATTTCGTGTTCTTATATTTTCAGATGAAAACGCTTGATTCCGAACAAAATTAGATCTGGCAAATATTTGATTTTATTAATTCCAGGGAGTGATAACTATATGACCCATTCCTACAGTTTAATCTTTCGATTTCTGCCTGCAGTAATTATTGTTCTTTCTGAAAAATTCTGTGTAAAGAATGGCTCGATTTATAATTCGGACCATCTCTTAGATGCCCTCTTCTTCTTCCCCGAGGAAATTGTCCAAATCAATTCGCTGGAATATCCCTCTGGAGAAAATCAGTTCTTAAATATTTTAATCACTAATCTATTTTATGTAGCATATTCCAATACACATTTATCTGCTAAACACAATGCGCAAATGGTTATGTGCTCCTGAAGTTTTTACTTTCCGCTTTTCGATATTATTGACTGATATTTATAAGCTCCGGGTCTTTCTTATTGGACTCCAATGAGCTCCAACCTGCCTTTTCCCACTTCGATAATTGAAATAGAATTGAAATCAAACATAGAGATTCTTTTAGAAGCTTCTACTATGATCACCACATATGTCAAATGATTACCAGCCGAGCGTAGAAACATATGGTGCACACATTTATCTCTTAACGATGTGAAGTGAATATAGAAGTGCTTCGTGCGATAATTCTATCTTAATCGTATTGTTGATTTATTTGAGAAATAGAAGTGCGAAATGCTTTCAATTTATAACGAATTTTGCTCTTTTTGCGATCACTACGGCTGATAAACTCTCTGACAGTTATCACTCATCTCCCTCGGATATAATCACCCGCCTAAGGGCATTTTAATTTCCAACCATTTTTTTTCTCCTTATGCCTATTCAATATTTTTGCTCTCATTGTTGACAGCCAACTGAAAATAGCAAATTAGTCTGTTATTCTAAGCATGAATATTACAATGTTTTTTACATTTATATTTCAATAATTGGCGCCACTTCTTTCGTTTTGCTTAAAAATCAGCAAATTTCTGGATTGTGGAGCGCCTGGATCATGTTAGCAAATTTCTTACGGCTTCGAATCTCCTTAGAGGTGATATGACGGCTAAATAATATCCTACATACCCTGTATCCTGTTGCTATTTGCCTCACAGCCAGTTTTTCTTTATTAGTTTTTATTGCCAACAAGAACTCCGCTCCATATAACGCCAGTTGAGATTGCGGAGTGGAACAATTCAGCCTCGTTTTCGTCCCCATTTTGTGCTGTAGTTTTGATGCGCCGTAGACGAAGACAACGCTGTTGTCTGCAGAAAATATATATGCAAATTGTTCGCCTTTGCTGTAGATGCCTCATTTCCAGTTGGAGTTGTTAACGATGGCCTCCAAGATTGCTGCGAAAAGCTTTGATGAGATTGTTTCCTTTTAATTTTTTTTTTTGCGGGAATCTGCGTGCTATCTGCCTATGAACATGTCCAGTTCTTTACTGAGACGATTCAGAACTATTCGCATAGACATCTTATAAATCTGGGATAGCAGATTAAGTTGTTTCTGAGATCTTCATAATCACCTCTAAATAGCAATATCGAGAGGACATAAATATCTCAAAAATTTTCCTCGCTTTTTCCTGGCTTTACTTGCTCTAAGGGAATATCGTCATCTTCTAAGCACAAACCTTTAGCAATTATGCTTCTTCCCACAGTGAGATGTGAAATAGATTTGATAAAGAGTATATTTTCCAGTGAGGTCTTGCACACCTTTCGATTATACGTATACGACCTATTGTATGGAGGGCTGTGTCATCTTTAAGTGTCGTGGGTAAACATTGCCTTAGAATGACGTCTCTTTCCGCTCTCCTTATGCTTACATTTTTTGGCATCTCATCTCGAAGCTTCGTTTGCCTACACCTTTCATAAGCCTCTTTCATTTTTACCCTAATATTTCTGTGCAATTCTTTATGCTCATCATTATCGACTCACCTTTCTGCTTTCATAGCCACCCTTCTTACCATCACCTATATGTTTTCAGACGTAATACTAAGCGTCCATAATGTTCTAGAAGTGAGCCAGTTATTATACTTAAGTCTTTTTGAACTATGGTGTAGGCAAACTTTACGCTTAGAATGTTGCGAGATCATCGTAGAAATTTTCTAATTCTTCGTTTTCGGCGTATGATGGGCAAATATCGGTTTTCAGCAATCGTTGCTCGTGCAGTTTCAATTCTAAGATGGCTAGTTATGGCGAGAATGCTTTGTATCTCTTTATAAGCGATATGATTCATGCTTTCACAATGAATTCGATGCCTCTCGTTTTTGTTCTGTTGTCTAAAGCCTTTTACGTTTGTCTAAAGCCTTTTACGTTAGTATCTCTCACCGTTATTCTACATCGCCAAAACTTCCTTCATCTACCTTGTTTCATGAATTCCAGCAACATCAATCTCGATCTTCTTCAGCTGCTGAAGATAGTCCACCAGAGCATCTGTTGAAATAATATTATGTGATGAGATGCAATTGCTATGCTAAGAAATCCATGGTGACTCTGTCTTCTCATCCTTGCAGGATGTTATGGGTTTATCAAGGAGGATCGAGACATCCTTCCACACCTATCCTTGGAAGAGTAAGAGCAACAGTAGGGTATAAATTAAAACAACTCGACCGCAGTTTGAAAGCTGAAGGAATAGGTGCGCGAATGATATCGATAGGAAGCAGATTTCACGCTTATTGGTCCTGAAATTGGAAAGTCCGTAGAACCATCTCCACTGATACGAACCATTTTTGTTTTTTTTTCGCAAAACTTGTTGAAACGTTTGATTTCCTCTTTCATGCTGCTTTATCATTTGATAAGGATGTGTTATCAAGGATTTCCTTTTAGCCGTGAGGCTGTTTTTGATACGATCACAAATGTCTTAGATTATTCGACCATTCAAATAGTCTAGAAAGCGTTTAGCATGCGCCATTAATCTTCAACCTCTATCATTCGGCAGTTACAGCATTGAATAACGTTTGTTATGCAATGCTGCAACTCTCAAATTGGCAACATTATGGAATTAGAACGTTATAGGAAGTCTTTTTTTTTCTGAAAAGCACAACCTCGCGCTTTTTAGGCGGTCGTATTCTTTTCAAAATTTTTATGTAACTTCATCGACTTAGAATGGTTTTATAAAATTCCACCCTCCCCCAAACTGATAAGAGTTGATTTGCTTACATTCTTCATCGTCCCTTATCAACTGTTTATTTTCGAGTTTTTAAGGTGCTCATTTATTTTCTATAATTTTTTGAGTGAACGTTTGAAATTTTCAGTTTTTTTCTAACGCGAAAAATTGAGAGAGACATCGAAAAAAGTTTCCTTCACCATACGTCGATTCAAAATATCTTTTATTCTCTCTTACAAAGCATCATTTCAGTTTATACAATATATTTCCTAAGACGTTTAGCTAGTTCATTTCAGTAATATTATTGTTATTTTCATTGACATTATTGACTGAAAGTGATCAATTATTTAATTCAATCAGAGATTTCAGGAAACTTTTTTTTTTTCAGTATCAACTCCCATCGAATTCTAAATAAAATTTTTCACTTTGTCATTCAGTGTTGCTGATATTAACTGAAATTCTTTGAATGGTAGATTCGATTTTCATGCTTCCCTTATAACGACTTTGAAAGAGTAGAGTGGTAAGGAATGAGAAAGAAAAAGATGAGATGTCATTCAAAGAAGTATGGGGGAGGGGGGGGGTTGAATTTCGCTTACGATAACGTGGTTTTCAGTAATGCTTGTTAACCTTGCTTTCGTTCATTAATTTTCGATGAGTTTATTTCAGTTAGCATAAGCTTCAACAAAAAATTTTCTGGAACTTTTGCTCCTGAATTTTTTTTTGTGGTTCTCTTATTTAAAATTCTGCTATTTAGGTTCGGGTGAATCGAATATAGACGCCTCAGAAGAGCTCGAAGACGACGTTTTTGCTGTATGTTCATTTGTTTTCAAACGTTTCGATAAACCGACCACCTCCAAAAATGTATTTCGACCGTTTCCAGAAATGCTTTTCAAAGAGTTCTTTGTTCAAAAATTCATTTAGCTCTATAATTAGATCTAAATGAGCTAAATTAACTGATAAAATATTCATTTCTTATTTGTTTTAGGAATTTCAGCGACTATAGCAATAAAATTTTGCATATACTATCTTCTTTTGAAATCTATTCACCTATTATGTTAAATTCCAATTTATGAAATTTTTCTGTTTTTATGAACTAAATTTTTATCATCAAATAGAGAATGACTGTAATTTAGCTTAAATGAGAATGAAGAATGGTTTAAAATTTATTCAGCCAACACGTCTTATTAGAAGCGAATGACTGCAGAAGAAATATTGTTAAATATTTTCTACCTTTTTTTTCAATTTTTTCATTTTTTTCTCTCATGCAATAGCTGACTTCCTATCCTCTCTCCTTTTCTTCCTCTCCTTCATCCTTCCTCTCATTGATTTTTTGCCAAGCAATTGGGGGGTGTAACCGCTGACAATATAAAATGAATGAATAAGTGCTTCATTCTCAACGAATTTTTATTGATTGAAAAAGTTTGATTTATTAAAGCATTTTGAGTGCAAAAATTCACTGTAATAAAAAAAGCGTGAAAATGAACAATCATCGCGTAATAAGTTTACACTTTGCATTTGTCTCTTATCTAACATTCCATCGTTAGATCAATCACAGCCGTTACGAAGAGTGTTTATTTTTAGCCGACCGAATTGCCCGATTCATTCAGTTCATCGTCAACTACGAGGCCCACATCATTTAATAATATGGCTATCGATACTCAATCATCCGATGAACGAAAAGTAAGTTTCCAGCGGAATTAAACTTTTAAATACATTATTTATATGTTTGTAAATACAAATGAAGAAGCCTGCTAGGGAAGTTGGCCTATGTATGGTTTTGCAATTTCGTTTTACAGATCAGAAAGGTGCATCAATTGCCAACAAAAAAAGTAAATAAAATATGTGCAACAATGCATTCACATTTTAATTCATATAATCATTTTTAAGGGGTCTTTCATAAAAGATGGGTTTTTTTCGTGGATACGAGATGTCAAAATTATATGCAAATTTTTGGCAGCATTTAAGAATTTATATTTTTTCTTAATTTGGTGAATTTGATCGATTATTTGTTCAACGTTTGTCTTTTATAATTTGTTATGCTTACTCAATTATCTGCATCGCTCTATTCTTAATTATTCTCGAGTTCAAAATAACAGTCATATATATCTATGCTTAGACATAAAGTTGCCATAATAAGCTTTGCAAATGTAAAATTGCTAAAACATATAATAACCTTTTTTTTAGAAGGACATCAAAAGCAAAGGTAATTTCCTTTGTTTTCAAGGAAATTTCAGGGAAAATATATTTTGTTCCATCTGTTTTATGAACTACACCTTATGCAAATCAACTTCAAAAAACATCGTTCAAAATTAATCTCACACCAATTTTAGTATTTTTCCTTTCTCATATAAAATGCTCTATACTCGTTTCCCTAACTTTCACTGTGCGCTATGTGTGAATTTCTCAAGTATATCTATGAAGTTCATCATCGAAATTATAATACGCCTTTATTGCGCTCATTGGAATTTCTCGATACTTTGAAAATTCTTTTTTGTTTTCTTCGAAATTCCAAAATAAATTTGTAGTTCGGATATATTTCAGATTAAAAATGAACATCAGTCGCAATCAGTGCCACCAATTTCGTTGCAATATCCGATCCCGATTATACGTACCACTATGAGCTCCTCACCGGTTGGAAGAAGGGAGTCGGTAGGCACCTAATTATATGAAAAACACTAATGGGAAGATTTATGATCACGGAATATAGCGATCCAATGATTGATTGAGTTGTCGTTCCTACTTTATTTTAGTGCAAACTTACAATTCATGGGTCAGGAAGCAAAAATTTTATATATTCTTTTTTTTTCATTCGAATATCGAAGCGTTGCATCAAATAGTCATTTAATAGGTAATTAAGCAATTGCTTACATATTTATTATTCGGTTTTCCCTTTCTTTTTTCCTATCGGTAGAATGGTTACTGGGCAAGATTTTCCACCATCATTTCGGATTTCCGGAGCCCGGAGAAAACCGCTACAGCGAAGTCCGGATTTCCGGACTTCACTGTAGCGGTTTGTATCGACCGACTATTCATTCGGCTATTAAAATTTACATTACCGTTTCGCATTACTCTTTTTCTTTATTGAGGGACGAATGAATTCTCAATTCTGTTTCAGCATTGTTGCAGATGATGTTGTACTTTAAAATAAATCGTGATAGATGAGTTCATCTATTTCTAGCCGGAAGCAAATTCTTCGAAATAGGCAGCTAGCTGTAAAATGTGACTTTATAATCCTTCAATCTTTAGTGAGGATTTTCCATAAATTATGGAAGTTGACAGTTTAATATTTATCTTTTATTGTCGTGGGTTGTTTTGTTTTTGCCGCTGAACAGATGACCAACAGGTGGATTTCAACTCAATATGCGGATGTGGATTCATAAAAGAGTTCATGAATCGTTATATATAGATGTAGAACAACTGTTGCTGATATAAGGATTAAGGCATCCAAAAATTTGAAATTTCAATTTAGGCTGCATTTGATGATTGTCCACCGATGGATCCAGAGACCGCTCGTTCCTGTATCGCATATTCGCTACCAACCACAACGAATACCGTATTCTATGTGAATATCGGTCCATCAGGCCAACCGATAGACTCTGAAAGAGCCTCTGAAGGGTAAAATATTTCCTGCTAGGCGTTCGCTTTCTGCTATCTTATCTCATTACGTTGAATTATTGTCACAAAAATAAACGCATACAAAAAATTTTTCGTACATTAAAATTCGATAATACGCAAAAAATTTATTCGGCTAAATTCGCTACATGACTTCCTTAGAAAACTAATCTTACTGAGTAATTTAGACAGGACTGAACATACGATTCGAGAATTGATAAATTGGCAACAAATGGAAAAAATGTTCCTTTTTTTCAATTTTTTCAATCAAAAATTGAGGCAATGACGTCATAAATCCAGTATTATCTCAAATTTAAATAATGTAAGCTGAAGTATGAGATCTCTGTCGAAAAATTGGCATATTATTTAAATTTTCTATTCAAAGCTTTAATACCCTATCGTGCATTCCTTGTTGACAACGAAATATATGTTAGCATGTATCCTTTCTCATTAACTAAAGTGAAGAAAAAAACAGCATCAAGCAAGAGAATTGAATTTAGGCGCATGAAAGCTTTCCTCCTGCAAATACTTCAAAAGAAAAGACCCACCGGCAAACTCGTTCAATTCTATTATGTTGATCGATATCTAAATATTTAGAAACGAATAGGACACGAAAACAATGTAAATTTTTCTAATGCTTAAAGGGATCGTATATATAATTAGCATGAATGATTTTATTTGATCTATACCGATTAATTATACTTATTTTATTTGAGTTATTATAATGGGAGATAACAATGCAGCAAAACTTTTCAATTATCATCAACAAAGTTTTCAATGTGAGAAATAGAAATTCAATACTGAAATAATCATAAAATCGAAATTATTCTAAAATCTATCGTTGAAAAATGTTGTTGTTTTACTATTTGAAAAAATATGGACTGAAAATTCAGGAATGAGACACATCAATCAACACCACAAAAAAACGAAGAAGATAGAGGTGAAGAGGATGATCTCTTAATTACTGATGATGCTATCTCTATACCAACAACGTTGCATCAATCATTTGCAATATCCTTATCATCGAGTTCAAAAACCGACAAAACGGATAGTAAGGTGTGAAATTAAACTTTTTCTTTTAACTGAAAGATAGGAATGACAACTGACAAGTTGTCATTTTTAAAATGAAAACATTCAAAGAAACGTTTCTTCACTACTTAGTAATAAACCACCTGTTGCAGTATAGTATATTGGCCGAGCAGGATCGATAAAAATCGTTTGTTTTACACCTCCTATAAATGTATGAAAAAAAAACGAGTAATTAACGATATTTACAGTAGTAACGATGTTTATAATAACGATGCATGCAGTAATTAACAATGTTTACAGTAATTAACGATAATTACAATAATTAACGATGTCTACAGTAACTAACGATGTTTGCAGGCTTCGGATCGGCATTCTGTATCAAGACTCCGTAGTAAATCACGCTCTGAAATCTCCTCGTTAGGTTATCGGGTGCCATTAATGCACGAGAAAATGCGTTCCGCATCGAATCCATGCACCGACTTTTTCTATACAAAAAGTCGTTATCCGCTATTCGAACGATATGTTTCAAGTGAGTTTATTCTCCTGTAACGCCGCGCTACTTCACTACTTCATCGCGAATATATCACTAATATTACTGAGTAGAAATTCTACTGACTTGATTTTCTGCCTAGAAGTTTTGGGCCATAGTTTTGGCCCGTCATGAAGTATACATTGGCTTATGAACTCTGCCATACCGTCCAGAAAACCTCATAAATTTTAGTATAATACCTTTCCGAGTTCAAATTCTGAGGAAACTGTTTCCTGGTGACGTTATTTTGCAGCATGATATATTGTAGCTTAAGTTAGCTAAAGGTGTTACTACCACTAAATCAACCTCTTGTAATAATTGCTATTGGAGGTTAACAATGACAAATGTATTGCAGGTCCACTTGCGGTCGATGGGGCCAGATCTTTTATTGAAGCTCATGCGTCACTCTACAAAAATCGAGAGCATATCCTTTTGCCAAAAAAGAAGGAACCTTCATCGGAGATGATTAGACGTGAATGCTGCTTCTATTGTCGCAATTGGTACAATGTTCGGGATAATCCAAGAGGAGCTTGCAAGTAGGATTAATATTTGTTACCGTTTCATCTACTCGAAATATTTTTTTTTTTTTGGACGGCTAGATAACAATGAGAGGGATGTGGGGAAAGGGCGGAGGAGGGGTTTGGTTTATTTTATGTTAGAGCCCCCTATCCTTGGAAAGGTCTATCCTTGCATTCGTTCAGAAACCTCATATTCAGAAATCAGGAATGTAGAAAATGTGTATTTGGTCCGGTGGCTACAGTTCCGATCCATCCTTCCGTTTAAATAGGTTGGAGGTCAATTGTTATATCAGACTTTTCGTGAACAGTGATGAATGTGCTTTCAATATTTGCTCTTTGTTTAGTTATGATGTTTTTCTCTGTTGTTTTTTTTTTTTTAAATTTTGCTGTTAGTTTTTCAGTTTATGTCTTTCATACTGAAAGTGGCTTGTTAGCACAAGCATAAAAAAAACAACTCAATCGTGAAAAGCCAAATGAAAACAGTAGCATTCATAGAATGATAACTAAGAAAAGTATTAAATCTCGCAAGTTGAATACAATAGAAGTCATTTGTTTAGCATTTAAGAGATCGATTTTCAGAGAAGCTCCAGATCCAGTCGAAATTGCAATTCGTCGTTTAACGTGCTATTCGGTAGCACAAGGTGTCGTCTATCATTGTTGCAAAGAGGACGATGAAATGCCTGTAAATATTGGACGCTATGGGCAAGGATATGTAAGTTAATATTGAATTCTTTGATCGAAGAAAAACCATAACGATGCATTAGAACTTTATTTAACATTTAAGAGTCTTTTCATTGTTTTGAAAAAAAAAAATGCATGACTACGTTTAGTTTAAAAAATATGCTTATTAAAATATCTTTGAAAAAGGTGTTTTATTGGGAAATATTTATATTTGAAGTTGAAAATTTCTGAAAAAAAAATGCAATCATATTGGATTAGAATTATCCTCACTGTGAATATTTAAAGAGCTTGAAAGTAGTTGCTAAGGCGAAACGATAATAGCCCTCTTCGAATATATATTGAAATTCTTATGTTATTCGTGCTGGAATTCTCATATCGAGAACCAGTAGTTTTATAGTAAGTATATTGTCCGCCGAGTTTAGGGCTATAGTACAAATGCTTGTCTGAAGGCGATTTAATTGTGTTAATCAACGACTGTTCGTACCAAGGAAACTCCACCGAATATTGTATCATTTGCAAGGGGGAAGGATTTAGAATAAACCATCGCCAAGATTTAACAATTTTTCCTATCAGAGCTCAGTAAACATTGCGCGTAACAAGGTGGTGTTTTATCGTAACACATTTTATTTTTATTTTTGCGTTTTGCTTTAAACAATAGACAGCTGTCAATTTGATGACAATCAAAGTCAGTTCGATCGATTGCTATAACACTAGCATTCAATCAATGCTAATAAGTGTTATCTATAAAATCATGCAGAAGAACTCATTAAAATTGAATATCAATAGTACAATCACAAAAGAAATAATCAATCAGCTGTTGCTATTGATTTAAAAGTTATATCGATCAATAAAGTAGTGATATTTCAGAATGTGTGTTCATGTGGCCCAACGAATATATCGAAAGCGAAACGAATGAAACGATGGCTTCTTTTAGCACTTATCTCTATATTGTTTCCATGTCTTTGTTGCTATTTGCCAGCTCATTGTATTTATGAGTTTTGTTGCAAAGGTCGACGAGGAAGGCATAAGCCATGTACAAATCTTCACGAAACCGATCAATTATTACGACGTCGTACTAGTCGACGAATGTCTAGACTTTCTTTCTAATTCGAATTTTTAATCAATCGATACTCTTTTGATCATAATCTCATCAATCGATAAATCGCTTATGATCGCATTTGATATTTTAGAGTTCAGTAAAATCATCAACATATGTAACTTTGATAAGTATATTGCTTTAATTAAAGCGTTCCATCAAATATAAACAGCTAAATCACCTCAAACAATAATTGCTTAGATGTGGATTAATTTTATAGACGATCTTTCGCATTTTTTCAAGCTTACATTATTTATTAGATGTAAAGAAAACTGTCATTACTATATATCTATTTTTGGAAGAATTCCGTAATAATGCCCAAATTCGCAAGGATTTTTCTTCATGCTAACATATTGCAAAGGTTTCTTGGCGGCGTATGTAACGGAATCATAGGCTGAGACTGCAAAAAAAAGCAGTTTCCATTGAATTTTGTGAAATTTCAAAGACAAAAAATGCACTCATCACAGAATAAAGGAATATCTAATTCAGAGCAACATTTTCATGCAATTATTTTATTTTATTCTTACACAATTTCTATCTTTGTGCATATAAGCATGGTGCAATATTCAGCGAATTTTCGATTAATATATCTAAATATCTCGTCTTTTTCTTGCATTTCATATCATAGAGAAATTATTTGATATTTTGAAATACTTCGGCTTATAATTTTTCGTTTTTCGACTATTCAAGAGTTGTGATCCCATAGAGCTGAAATAAATCGTTAAAACAACTAACAAATAAGTAAGTAGGTAAATCACGCTTGTCATTGATTACTGGCAAATAATTGCAGTATTGTTCTTGTTTTTCATAAGGCAATGATTCTTCACTACAATATTGACAAATTTTCTTTTTTTTCTAGCATTTCTTATGCTTCAATTGGATCGCTGCTCTTAAACGGTGTTCTCTTTACTTATTAATTCAATACTAACAATAAATGGTCTCAAATAATAGTTTCAATCAAAAAAAAAGTTTCAAGTATTCATTTGAAGGATCCAGTTGTGCATTTATTCCATAATTCATTATAAAAATGGATTTGTTTCTATGACGATCCTCTCCTATATTTTTATATTTCTATGATTTGAATGTGCTCAACATTCATCCACTAACATATCATCTAAAGATGTGTCATTATATAATATTGTATAACTCATCAAGTTGCTTTAAATTGTATTTTTTTTATGTTGAATATTATTGTTTTCATTTTTCAAATAGAAAATCAATCGCATTCATTGTTTTAGTGGAAAAAAAAATAAAAGTGTTATTGAGATTAATGTATCGAATCTCAGTTAATCTGCAAGTTGAATCTATTTTTATCGTAACGATTGAATAATGCTGACAACGACCATTTAAATAACTAGGAGTTGTCGATGATTTCTTATGAACAAGTGATAGGCTTTTCAATTGGCAACATCTTATCACTCTTTCATTCATATCATTGCTTATCATCAAGAAGTGCTATTTATCTTATTAGTTTTCTATTTTATCACTATTTGATGTCACCTTTTGTTTCATATCGAATTTCACTCGTTTCTTATCAAAACGGATGTGTAAAAATTATTTACTATCAACACTTTACTGTTTCTCATGAGATGATAGCTCATCAGTTTTAAATAATTGAAAAAAAAACAACGAGTAAATCTATAACGCATAAATCACTTAGATAGTTAAAAACCTTTGCAGTTTCAGCAATATTACAACTAGAAGCAATCCAGTGACGTTTAGAAATTAAATCAACATTAAGAATATCACAATCAAAAAGTGAATTAAACACTTAATAAAAGAGATATCAAAATGCTTCTCGATTAAAATGCCAATTCTTCGAGAGTAATAAGAAGGAAATCTATTGTTTACGAAGGATAGAACACAACAATTTAGATGAAAGCAGCCATATTTGACCATACTGAGTAAAACATGACACGATACGTTCAAAAAGGTTATCGCTATTCATTATTATACACGTGCGCGATTTTCCATTATGCAAAAGAACGCCATTGGGAAACGTTTACAATTTTTCATATATAATTATTGCGTTAGCTAGTAATATCTTTTAAAGCTTTCAGTCAACGAGCTATTGTGCGATGGATTTCGACTCCGATTTTCTTTCTTTCTCTCTTTCTCCCTCTCTCTCTCTCCAACTCAGTCCCAGTCTTCTTAAATTTTCTCTAAGTATTGATCGTATATCCGGAATCAGCTTAAGTGTAATATATACTATTTTATCTCATCACTTCCGACCTTTTCCTAGTTCCAAAATTTTAAAATACGCTCGCTTAGCCATTTTGCACGTTTGTTTGAGCTTTTATGGGGGGAATTCTATTTAATTTCATTCGTATCGATCTATTTCCATTTGTGGGCGTCTGAATCGATGCTTATAATAGCAATATTGAATCAGCGAAACGCCATCACGATCATCTACTGTAACATGCGAATTTATTATATTGTATCAAAACCTTCTTATAAAGGTGTAACTATCGTTAAAGGTGCCAATTGTATCATCAGAAAAAAAAAGTTTAAATAAAAATTCTTAGTAAACTAATTGAATAAAATCAACCTTAAAAATAGAGCATTTTTCGTAGATTCTTACGATGAGCAGCGCATCTAAGACAGAAAAATTCAAATCCGAGCCAATCGGTCATACAGTGCTGGGCAAGTGCCAAACCGTTTAGCCTTGAAACACAACACGGTTCAGAAACTTTGCCCATCAGCGTACAACTCGCTTATGGACGATGGATGCACATGAATGCATTTATAGAAGAGAAGAATAAGATAAAATAGCAAACCTATAGTGAGGATAGCTTCCACTTATCAAATAAGCAAACCTAAGTGAACATATAAATTCACTATTTGGTAGAGATATTCCCAAATGACCTATAGAACATTTAGGTGCACCAACCCTCCGAACTGAGGGTTTTGCGAGCGGGAGAGAAAGATTCTACCATAACGTTGCAGGTTTCATATCCAACTATCATAGCAACAAGCAAAAGATACCTCTATATTTAAGGAAGAAAAAAAGCAACGTTCTTCACGTCGCTTGAAGTCTCTTTATCTGCTATCACATCGCCTCATCTACGCTGCGACGTTTCGTTTCTCATGTTTCTTTTCATATGCGTGTTCATATTGAAATCACAAAAGCGGCGTTAATATATATATATATATATATATATATATATATCGTGGCTTGAAAAAGGAAAAAGAATGGAAAATTATTAGTAAGGTTTCTAGGAAAGAGGTGATGCCATAAATAGAGAGGTGTTCACATTGAATAAAATAATTCAGAAGTAAGTCATTTGATGTTTACGTAAGATCTTATTCGTATGATTTTAGAATTGCTATCCACGAAGAGGTAGCTAAATGAAAGATACTTTTATTTATTTAATAATTTCCTCTCATTCTATTTAAAGAGTTGAGGAAGGAAATGCTGATAAATGCCTTTGACTATAGGAAAAGGAAGTACTATATTTATCTGATTATAACCCACTCCTCATTCAGTGGACCCTCTGTCGAATAGGTGTTTAATAGGGAACACCAAAAAAAAAAGAAGTTCCCTTCCCGTTGGATAGATGCTAACCTCTTGTTAATGACGCTTCCCTTCATGCAATTGCCATATCGGAAAAGTTTTTCACAGAGATTAGCTCAAAATGTTATAATCTCGAAGAATAACATAAAATATCAGCTCTTTTTAATTAATTACTTTACTCAGCATATTCGTATTAATGGAACGCCTACACAAAGAATAAATGAAATCCTATAGTATAAATATGAGAAATTCAATCTCTTTTTCTTTCTTAAATATCACCTCCACATTTGAATATCGTTGAATATCAGGCAAAGAATTTATAAAATATTGGCTTCCTGTTCCAAAATTCAAAAGAAATTAAAATCCATAGCTTTAATTCGAACCTGTCTATGATGAAATTCCACTACTGTAGCAAGCTTCTTAAAATGTTTGCGCAATAGCGACTAAGAATTTCGTTGTTAGCATCGATGAGCAACGTATCTAAAGCAACGACGTGGAAGCAATAACACTGTAATTTCTTTCTTACGAATGCGCATTTCTAATGAATTACTGTAGCTATTCTAATTTATTTTCAATTTTTTCATATTATTATTGAAATAAAATTATAAATGCATATAATGTCATATATATTCTACATTAAGGAATTGTAGCATTTTATTGAAATATAAAGCATTGCCTAATTTTATTTTTTAACAATAAGCAATTCATTTAAATCTTTCTTTTTTTTTTCTCATACATCATAATACGAGAATTTCATTTGTAGTGCTTTAACGTACAATTATGAATACCATAATACCTCGATAAAAAGCTTGCAATTCTAAATCTCTCAAGATTTCAGAAATATAGGATTGAGATACGAGATTCGTTGAAAAAGGAAGATTTTTTACAGTTTTAGTAGATGAACGCATCGAGGAATTCAAAGAACATGAACAGGTCATTTTCTAACGATGTAATGGAAGATACTGAGGGAAGGGAATTTATAAGATCGAAGAGACGATATTTTTTCCGTTAATCTTTTAGGAGAAAGGGATGCTCCATAATAACTTTTAGAGAGAGTTGGGT
Source organism: Baylisascaris schroederi (assembly GCA_006503575.1). Lineage (NCBI taxonomy): Eukaryota > Metazoa > Nematoda > Chromadorea > Rhabditida > Ascarididae > Baylisascaris > Baylisascaris schroederi. The sequence continues at coordinate 181,136 of QEWY01000540.1, forward strand.
GAGAAATTTTGAGATTAGAATAATCCGAGATAATCGGATAGTACAACAACTTAAGAGTACAAGGAAGCTAAGGTTGAAATGTTTGCACCATATGAAATATATCTACATTTACCTTACAACGATCTAACATCAAACATGGAAAACATAACGATGCTGAGTGTAATATCGTTTCGCGGTAAGCATCGGTTGTAATCATTGAATAACAAATTCATAAAACAGAGAGATAGAGAGCAAGTAAAAAGCGACAGTGAACGAGAAAGAAATAGAGCGGCTATTGAAGAATTATCAATGACTTGAATCAGTGTGATTATATCATAAAATTTTTTAACAGTAATATTGTTATTCTGTAATAGTAACGAAATAATTTTTTGTAGTAATGATATAGTTCTATAACAATAATGATATATGATTATGAAGAAGTAGATATCTCTTTACATCAGACTTCCAGAGATATTATATATAGTATCGAGATAGAAGCCTAAATATGGAATTAAGCACTTAATAGTTAAAGATATCAGCGATAGCATGGATATTGTACTTCATCGTGCCTTTTCACCATAGAACTTACATTTTTATTATAGGTGATTATACGGTGAGCAGGAAATAAAATAAAGGTTGAATTTCTGTTCGGAGCTATTTTAGCAGTATTTCCAGGAAACAGTCAAAAAAAAAGTTTTTCGAAGCAAGGAAATGCTTGCAACTATTGTCATTTTCTTTGAAATCATTGGCGACGAAAGCAGATGGGTCTACATATATATTCATCGAGAGCTAATATATATTCATCTCAATAGCAACAATTATATATGTGAAAGGAAGATGTAATTCAATAAGATAATACATATATAAGGTGCTAAATGTATAAGAGAGCATTACGGTTGTTGGGTCAAAAAAAAACGTTTTTGGTCGATGCTAGACGAGACGCCGCCGTGTGAAGAAGCATTAAATTTCGTTTTCAAATCTGCGGCACGCCATCACATATGACACACATGAACACACATACACACACACACACACACACATACATACATACGCCATCTTGCAACGATGCTAACATCCACATTGGACAATTCGATCAGTGCCACTGTACAGACTCAGAATCGTTATCACATTTATGTGTGTTCCTCAGAACTTCAAATAAAGCTCCTTACCGGTTCCGATCGGTCCCGATCAGCCCCGATCAGTCCTTCAGAGCTGCAATCATTCAGTCTTGCGACTCGCTTCTAGATTTATACGGTATCCTATGCGAATACGGTTTATGTTTTACTGTATTTATGAAGACAGTTACAGGAACGAATCAATATTATAAACCTATGTTCATATACTAATGATAAAGATTGTAATGCTTACTTACTTGTAAACTGTAAAATATAGCACGTCTGTTATAGCTAAGCTACAAGTAGGCAGAAAAAAAAAGCGCTCTTTGAGTTGAAATCTAAACGAGAATTTCAAACTCAGCATTAGTCATCGTCATTTGCGCTTAACGTTGCCAAATTTTTTATGGAGCTCGTCGAACGTGCATATGATCTCCATTACAATTAGGTAATAGAAATAAAACACCGTGAAGCCTATAGAAAAGCAATAGCATTCTTGCTATACGAAAGCAATATTTTAGAATGATTCAAACTTTAATTCTACAGATTGTGAAAAAAATTTTTTTAAAGTGAAATAAATCATGAGAATGAAAAGGTTTAAAATTCTCTCAAGTTTCCAGGTAGAGTTTAAAACAGGAAAGAGATTTTTTGCCTTCTCTATCAATTTTTTGCTCCAGTTTATGGAAATTTTTAACATTTGCGGAATTCTTGATTATGATAGGATTTTCTTGCATAGGAGCAAATTTCAATGGGAGGAAAAAAGATGAGGTATAGAGATCAAAAAGAAGTGTAAACGAAAAAAGAGGCATATAATTGAAGCAGCTGATAATGTGAACATTAGATTGCACTTAGCTCTCACAAGAAGTTTTTCTTGGTGTTTATAGTTTTTCAAGCTCTGTTAAATTGTAAAACATGAACAATAAAATCATAGATATTTCTGTTGAAGAAAAATTACCAAGTAGCATTAACGCTTCGTTTTGTTCAAAGCAAAATTCTTCATACATAAACATGGGAATATTTTTGCAATATTGATGCATGAATTTTAATGCGAGGGCAGTTCTTCGTTAAAAAAAAAGAAAAAAAAAAGAAAACTAACTGTAGTGATTAATACAAGACTGATAATTATTCAGTATGGTAATTGATAGTATGATAATTGACACTTGGAGGATAGAAGTTGGAGCAATGGGCCATATTTCTTAATAGACGGCTAGCGGTGCCGTTTTTTTTTTTTTCAAATCTGGAGTGAATAGTCTATAAGTTTGTGCAGAGTGACCTATTCATGATCCATGAATGCTTATGCAAATGTGATGACGTCATATTCCCCATTTTTATTTGCTCGTACAAATTAGTAAATATTACATGTAATGCTCCCCCGATTGCGGACAAGTTTTCATTGGTCATCGAAAACGCCCCATTATATTTCTGAGGAATTAGCTTTCCAACATAATCGAATTAGCTTTCCTTCATAGTGCTTTCATACGATTTGTTTATATTATAAAGCTTGCTGATACGCAGCTACAGTTTCTTTCAATATTTTACACCCTAAATTACATGGGTTTTTTTCGTTCTTTCATGCGGTCAGTGTGCATGATCATGATGGGGTCGTAAACTTATACCAATCAATCATCCAGATGTGTGAACGAGTAAACGATAACGATGGTAGTGATAGGTCATTAGTCGATAATTTTGATCCTCACCGATGAGTGTGCAGATTGACGGTTGGTTTCCAAAAAAAAAGTTTGTTTTTTGCTAAATGGAGGCAAAGTAGTGGTGAGAAGTGATGATCATTTTGCACAACTATTGAGCTACGTACACGTATACAAAAGGCGATCTTGTCATTTTTAGTTCTGAGTGATTTGGCGATTGGTTTGCTATGAATGGAGAGACGTTGTAGGCTTTAGTTCTTCGATTTATTGCGTTTATTTGTAATCTGTAGTTGATATGATAAGAGTTGATGATGATATGAAATAAGGAGCGTTTTAATTTTACAATGAGGATGATATTGCAATGAGAAATTTCCTATTTATTGAAATGGACTAACTACGAATATTTCATTTGAATGGAAGAATTCTGAACTAGGCTCATGTTTCACGTTGTTATCCATTAAGCATAAACGGTTTCTTCGTTAGAATAGGAATATTCAATATAACCTTTATGAATCGTTATGGTTGTTCGTTGAGAATTACTTGTCACCGCATGGAGGAGGAGCGGAAGGGGAAGGATGAGGGAATAGAATGTTTCAAAAACAAAGGTGTATTTATTTGAAGTTGGAATCAGATGACGTTCGTTAAACACATTTATGCATATAATGCGTGGTACAGATTCCAAGAATACTAAACGGTTGTTAGTGAGAATACGATTTGCAGGAGGTGCGCATGCTTAGCTCGGGTAATGGCTTGTACCAGATCGAAGAGCTGCAACAATAGTGAAAGTTCTGAGACCGTTTATGTAAGCGTACCATTGTTCTCTTCTAAACGTACGATTTCAGCGTTTCTTATTACGCCTTATAGGTGAAAGCAGAAAAGTAGATTGCGTTGAACTCTTTAAATGATGAAATTGCCTATAGTTTTAAATTTTCATATATTTCTTCCTCATTACCTGGGCTGATGGGATAACATAGTTCTTGAATATCCTATACGTCATTCGATGTGTCATTGCTAAACAGATGACGTTTATGCACGTTAAAGTCGACGGCTAGTATAGGTGCATGCTCGAGATCGATGATGCTCCTTAAGTCACCTGTAAAGCCTTGAAGCAGTTCTGAGGTGATTTGATTACTCGGTGTAAGATTTTTCTACAAATTGTGTGTATGCTTCAGGTTGAATAAATCGTTACGGCATAATAAACCGGACGCAAAGGTCTCGGCAAAGGTCTCTTTCATTTCTATTCGTTCTATCATTATCCTGCCTTTTACAATGTCCCCCTTTACTAATATTAATATTTCAAGGTATTGATTATGCTTTATTCCACATAAAAAAATTCCAATACTAACAGGGTTATGCGTATCATTCTGAAGATGACCCGCACATAACTCAGGTGTGCACGTAAACGAATAAGAGCCGAAACGTGTTCACCTTTATTTCCATCTACAATTATAGTCTTTATTCCATTCTCTAGATATCCTTTTCTAAAATTGATCTACTTCTTCCACTATTTTGTTGTCTCATTATATTATTTTATTTTATTTTTGCATTCATAGTTCGAAAATCTAGTTTTAAAATCTTCGCAGGAATAATGGGCGGTACCTGGTTCGTTCTGTTTTTTTTAAACCTCAATAATAGAATTGATAAGTCTTATACATCGCACGGTAAAAAAATTCGAATCAGAACTGATCCAATAAAATTGCAAACCAATATTTTCAATAAGTCAGTAGCAACAGCGCAAGAGCTTCGGGCGCATGGTATTGCCGCTGTGGAGGTCGAGGAAAGAATCCGCATTGGCACAAGACCCAACATAACATGGTAAAGATTTGATGACGATCAGATTAAGCAAATGCTGCAAGAATGATTACCCTCTGATTCTATATCTTCTACTTCTATGCTCAGTTCGTCTTCTACGTTTTTGATATGTTATATTCCTAGAGAATTCGTTTTTCTGCATCGCCATGCTAAACAATTATTCAATTTCGCTTGGACCAATTTTCGAAAACATGATATTTCGTTCATGTTTATATTTATGCTATTTTCCGTTCTATTTTGTTGTATGCTACATAAATGTTTGTGTCAAATTATTTTCTATGTCGCATCTCCTATATTTCATATAGGCTAATACATTGTGCACTCTCTGTAATCTAAGCAAATTCTTCAATATCCTCGCGTATACGGCGTATGGCAAACGATCATTGTTTCATGCTAAACCACCCAGCATTTTCTTCATGCAATTTTAACGTCATTATTTCATCGTTTAATTATGTTCGAATTGGTATGCTAGTTATGTTCGAATTGGTATGCTTCGAATTGATATGCTTCCTTGTATCGTCGTGTTGAACAATTGTTCAATTTATTATGGGCCAATTATTCGAAAACGTATACTTCTATTTCGGTGTATACCTAAATAAATTTTGATGGTAGATGATCGTCTGCATTGCTTCTTTTTATATTCGATACAAGCTAGTATATTTTTTAGCCTTTGGTAAGCAAAGCAAATTTCTCAGAAATTTACTGAAAATATTTTTGTTCATGTTATTTGTGGTTTTTTTTTGTGGGACATTTCCCTACGATTTGTGGAAAATGTCACCCGCCTTTACGAACTCTCACATTACTTGGTATTCAATGACACCCAATTTTAAAATCCTTTCCTTGTGGATCCAGGAAAACCACATAGGAAAATTCAGGGCGCTATGCAGCTGTCAGTGCTATGCGCCCACGAGCTATACATGTACTTACATGCTCATATACACTTTTATCGCGCATATCATTTCTATCCTAATCTCTGAGAATGCTCGCATATGTGCACGCTCATTCCAACTTATGCTTGCATTTTTTGTACCGTTTCGAGAGGCCGCTGGTGGCACTCTTTATTATAGTACGTTAAATTCGTAGGTTTTGCAGAAGTCACCTGCCTGCAATGTTCTAAGAATTTTTATTCTGATCCCTGAAGAGTATTGCTGAATTTTATGCATTCCTTTCCTTTCATCTTCTTGTCTACATACAACTCTGTGAGTGTCATGCTGACTGAATGCCTCATTTGTTATTTAAAATGTAATCAGTTTATTAATCACTGACAGAAATTTCGGGGTTTTCAAGGTGGTTTACTGGACTCGACGGTTTGCAACTATCAAAACAGAAAATTTCTAGCATAAAAAAATACTATTAACAGTATCATTCATCTCTACGAATATAAGCGCAATATTAATGAAAATATTGTGTTATTTCTCTTTCAAATTTTATTATTTTATTCATTCATCGAAGTAGATTAAATGTATTTCAGGCAGCAAACAAACAGAGAACATTTGTGAAGTTAGAGATTCTTTTTCTGAGCATAATAAATACGAAGGAAACAGAAGAAGAGTGAATAAATCTCTATAAAACACCACTATAAATTGTGGAGAGTAAATTAGAGTAAAGAAGTAAAGAATAGGAAAAAACAAATGAATTTTTTTTTGTACATGTTGTTCGCTGAAGAGAAAAAAATGAAAATATTGAAAAATTATTCAAAACATCAAAACTATTTCCTAGTGGACAAATGATCAATTTGTGTTTTTTTCTCGAAATATTTTCTTCAATTGTAGCATTATTTTATTTATTATTTTATAATATTTTTCTAATTTTTGAACTTTAAAACACCACTCACTTATTGTTGAATATAAATACAGCCATTATAACCACCATATATAAGAAAAAAACGATATCAAATGCATCATAGTATAGATAGCTATACAGTTTTTTTTTCATCGAGAAAATTAGAAAAATTTTAAAGTGGATTAAATGCATAGCAAGTGGTACCATTCTTAACTACCTGACAGAACATTTTCGTACATGCGATATAAGAAAGATCACCGCTAGCGCAAATAACATTTAGCTTTATATTCAATTTTCTTTCGCCGATCATTTGAATGTCGTTTCGTGATCTTGTCGCATCCGTCGATATTTTCTGCAAACGTTTTAGTGAAATGAATGCCAAAAAGCCATTTGCTTCCTTTTAATTTGCATATTTATTTGAATACTTAATTTATACTTAAACCAAATTGAATTATCATTATTGGCTTGAATGGGCTCTAATTCAATCACTTTCTTCCGGCAGTGTGATAGTTTATTAGTAAGTAATCAACTGTTACATCTATTCTAATGAAGCACTCGAGTTAATTTGTTTAGGTGCCCACATTTAGTAATCTGGTAAATAGGCAACTAAACGCACAGCGATAATCAAATATTCATACTAAAATTGATTCGACATATACGACAATCATCCTCATCGAAACAAAACGAAGAAAAATTTTCTAAATAAAAAGGTTGCGATATGGTGGAATAGGTTGACGTGAAAAAAAATTCCCTCAAAAAAATCCGTTTCTGATTCATCAAGCAATAAAATTTTCATTGTTAAGGGTTATCAGTATCGTTTCGATTAAATGAGGCATCCGAATCGTTTCTATGCAAATTTGTTGCGAAAACAAACATTCCTTTAAAAAATTTCAATTATCTCGTCATTTCGCGATAGCAACATTCGACTAATCATCACTTTCAAATTACCTCATATAATCCAATAATTTTTTAGATGAAAATTTTTCAACGATTACAGTAATGAAACCAAATTCAGATTTTTCTGGCATTACGCCATAAACGTGATCTTATATCTAGATTCTCATGGCGTCATTTCATGAAAATTCAACTAAATCCTTTCGAAATAAATAAAATCGAACAAGTCGAAGAATTTTCGATTTTATATTCACTAATATAAAATTGCCTAAAAATGACAAACCATTTGACATTGTAATTTCTTAGAGCAAAAACAATCAGCAGCAAAAACAGATCTAATACGCAAATTTTTGAACGCCTTCAGGCGACGTATATCATAGAAATGGAACAAACCATATGCTATATTACAGACCACCCTGTAGATCACATCAGGTACAGCTTTTATGGTGAGGTTCAGATTTGTGGACAATCAGACAAAGATATGCATATAAATTAAATGCACAGACATATGGCATTAGCATAGAGCATTTTTTACCAACAATTTGTAAAGATGCCAAATAAAGAGAAATAGCACTGAAATTCTGGAAAGACACTAAGAGTTAAGCTTACTTACGTCAAGCATGATAGTTCTTAGAGCAAAACTGTTGCATTTTGGGTCTTCAATTTCATAAATTTGCAATGCGGAAGCACTCGAATATGAAATCGATTTTCGCCGACGTCCACGAAATAGGCACGGCATCAAGCATCGATTACAACAAACATTCCTCATAAACATTGGACGATGCTGCAATATAAGATTTGCGCAATTGCCACAAATTACGTGAAGAGCAGTCGAGAATTTCGGCGAACCGGCACACAGATAGATAGATAGACAGGCGGACAGATAGTCTCATACGCCGTGGTTAATTCAATTTTATATCTTTCCTTATTGTGTTGGACCAGCTTCCGATGCGTAATGCAATATCGATACCATCAAACGCTGAGCTGATCATACGCAGTAACAAACCTTGTTCAATACACTCCAATACAAGTTGTAAATACATTTGTAATAACCCCCCCCTTTCTCTCACTCTTTCCTTCCACATATAACGCGTCGATTTATTAGTTTGCATAGGCTGTCATATTCACCGAGGCTCACGGTAACAAGCAAATCGATAAGAAAATGAACTCAGAATTCAATGTAGAATATTGGATTTAATGCATTCATCTTCAATCACCCTGTGCTGAAAAATTCCATTCAATTTCTGCCAATATTTCTTTTTTTTTGCGATGCTGGTTCAGTGATAATTCATCTTCATTATTTAATAATGAAGAAATACAGTATTACTAACCATGCACATTTGCTGCGGTTGAGGGCAGATCGGAGGAGGTGCACATATCTGAGGTTGTGGAGGTGGACAGATAGGTTGTGGTGGACAAGGAATGGGTGCGGGACATATTGTAGGACGACAAAGAATTGGTGGTGGACATGGCATACGCATTGGCATACACATCCTGAATAGACACGGCAAGCATCCACATGAGGCAAACACCAGTTCAATGGTGGCACAGAAAACTGCCACTGCTAAATCAAATCGAAGCATTCTGTAAACGCATGTTATGAATTAATAAAAACTGATTGATGAAAATTTGAAATTACATTGAAAAAATTTTTTAAAATAAAAATTTATAAAATGCAACACACGATTTTTTTTTGCCATCATATCGTTTCATCAATAGCGACAGCTACTAGAAAAGATGCTCTATGACTTTCTCTTTGCACCGATTTGCTTCAGATAATGGTACTTCATATGGGTAGGATTCGAATCTATGAAGGATTTTTTTGTTCACCTACTTCAAAAAAAATCTATCAATAGGATTTCTTTGCTCTTCATAGAGAGATTGGAGAGGAAAACAGTGTGAATTACATTCACCTTTCAACAATCTACATTTTTTGGAACTTCTACGAAAATGCATAGTGCCATTGTTCATTCATATGTGACCACTACTGTTCCCATGACAAAACATGTCTAGAGAGCACTATTAATCTCTCAATATTACAATGAAAAGATTATCGAAATGAATTCATAAGGATGGAGGGAGGGGGTTCGAGAGGAGAAGAAAGAATGAGGGTGGCGGACTACTGCCTCGGAAAAATTCAAAAAAAAACAACAACTTAGCAGCAAATATTTCAAAAGTTAAACATTCGCCTCCTTGAACTGAGAACAGAAAAGAATGAATGAGTCACGAATGACAGATGAACATCTTATAAAAGAGCTCAATGCTGCTATATAAGTGCACTTTTTTAGCACAAAATACAAAGTCATCCACTGAGATCTTTTTGTTCGTTTTGTAGGGCTTCGACTCGAATAATGGCCTTCAAAGTTGAAAAATGTTTGCAAAAACAACATTCATCATGAGCACTAAGATTTTGATAATATCACCTAATACCAGATTTGCTACCATGTGATGCTATTAACAGAATATTGCACTTTAGCTTGCTTTTATTTGCACTGAAATAAATTGAAATAAATAAAGC
>QEWY01000540.1:190886-314149 GCA_006503575.1 Baylisascaris schroederi
ACATCTGTTTTACCTTCATAAAAATTTCACGCACGTTATAAAAGGTCTGCTTACAAATTTGTTTTTTCCTCTATAAAACTATAAGTTTTAATTGAAGTCTACTTATACATTTGTTTTTTTTCCTTTACGAAACATAAAAAATTGAGCCCATCTGCTGGACCAATTAGCTATTAGAGAGGCATTTAGATCGTCAGAAGTTTTCGGAAATATAGGGTTGTGGCATTCGAATAAACGGTAATGCCATATTAAGAGACTGTTACGAAGGACCTTATGAAAACTTCCACTGTTTTACGAGTTTCTCAACTATACATCACACGCTGCTGCATTCAAATAACATTTATTATTATTCCATAGATCTTCGTCGTGTAATCAAACAACAAAAAAAAACCTGGACTTTTTATAATTTAGTAGATTCCGATCGCTAGTTCGATGAAAGATCGAATGAAAGGTTCGTTGACAAGTAAATAGACCGCATTAGACGATACTAAAGATCAATTGAAAGAAACAATGATAGAGAAATAGCCAATATTGGATAGTACTGAAGATCAACTAAAGAAATTCAATAGCAAAGTGATATCCTTGATCAGGCATCTTGAATGAAATTTTAATGCAGTTTTTTATTAACGTATTTCACAACTTATTTGCAAAATATTTTCACGGAAATATTTCTCGATTTTACGTTGTTTATATTTTGTAAAGTACTTCAAGTGAAAAAACAAGAATTGATAAAATCTTTTTTTTTCGCATCTAATTTAACATCTTTCGAAATATCTTTTGTGATTTCCGGCATATCGTTTTTATCGCTTAAATAATATTTTCCCATCGAAACTCATTTTTTTGTTGATTTTTGCATAATTTCAAATCGAAAAAATTTTCCGAATTCCAGCTGAAAATTCTTAAATTCTTTTCCAGCGATTCTGCGACTTTTTTTCCGTCGCATGGGTGTTTATCTTTGCGTCTCGTTGATCCACTTTCATAAAATTTGATTGCATGAAATAGCCATTCGAATGTATTGCGTTGCGCACATTTGTACGTGAAAATTTTTTAATGAAGACAAATAAATGCATGCAAAGTTTTATCAATGCAATCCGTCAATGATGCATCTACGTTTTCAAACTACAAACATTTTTATGAAAAGAAATATTTGTGGAATTTTCACTTCAATTAATAGGAGAATACAATCACACATATAGAGTATAGAAAAAAAAATTTTGTCCTTCAAAAATTAACTGAAAGAATGCCAATTTTTCAAAGGGATTTTGCTTCAATACGCTTGGAATATACAATCATTTCTATGTATCAACAATAAACGATAGCACATTTCTAATCATATGCTGCTCAATGGGAAACAGCTGTCGAAAGAGGTAAACAGTAGTTCAGGTAGTTCAACAACAATTCACTATGTATCATAACTATAAGCATATAGTATTGCTAACTGCAATCATACACTCTCGAGATTCACAATGCTCAAAAGGTTTCCTGCAGTGATCTCTTTGCACGGGTTCATTTAATGATCCGATTGCCTAACATGGTAGAATATAGCACTTTGAAAGTAATTGTTTTCTTTTTTTTTACTTCGAAAGGTTTTCACATTTTTATATTGATAAATGACTATTGGGTTCTTTTTTTTTTTTGCTTGTTTAGCAACATGCCAATTTCGGCCGTGGGATATGCTTTGCTGCACAAGGTGTTATGTTTTACTAAAATTTCAATGAACAATTATCAGATTTTACCAGTGAATGATTCGAAGTATCACTCTTGCTGCAGCATTTTGATATTTATGAAGGTGTTCTAGAATAAACACTCATAAATCAAACTAAATGTGAAAATTATAAACATATGGAATGTGAAGATATATGAAAAGAGGTGGTATATAATTTAGGAAGAAAATATATGGTATAAATTCATTCATTTTGATGCAATATGGTCGGTGTACCTATATTAGTTTTCAAATTTTGGATAGATCTTTTCACGCATTTCAACTTACTTTCTAATTATATCTGCATTCTAGGCGATTAGGCTACACCCAACTAGGCTACGACTATTAGAAGTGCTTTTATTTCTGATTCCTTTACATTTAAGAATACCTTTCTGGGCAATGATATAAATAAAATTACTTCTATTGCGCAATCACTAGATCATTACTGTACTTTAGTCACTTCATTTGATCTCTACTGATTACTTCTTTTATCATTCTACCATATTCGTATTACTCGCATTTAGTTACAGTAAGCAGTAATAGCACTACTATACTTGTCAATCATTCACATTCAATTAAAGTGGTTTGAATGCGTAACATGTGATGTGATTTTTTGTTGCCTGACAGAATGTGCCTGTATAGGCAAAATAGGATAATTCGCCTTTTGCACAAATAACGTTCATTTGTGTGCTCAACGCTTTCTCAGCGGCATGTTGAATAGCACGTCTAGATTCGGTTGTATCATCGGATATCACCTGCAAATGGTTGCGATTAAATATATTCAAGGATTAGGTGGACAGTATAGGCGGTAATGATTGCAGTCATCTATACAGCATCAAGATTTTTCGTAAAAAAAATTTTTTTTAAAAGATTCTATGAAAATAGTTGCTCAATGATAACATAATTTGAACTTCTTTTTAAATACCTTTGTTTTTTCTCAATTTTTAGAGGCCTGTAATCGGCGAGCCTTACAAATTTTCATAGTTTCTCGGATTGTATGTAAAAAATTTTCAGATTTCTCCATGTTGTGAAGCGGAATATTTTGTCGCCAAATTAAGTTATCGTTTTTTCTTGTTGCTCGAAGACGTTCTCAAATTCCTCGCACTATCGCCCATTGACAATAATATGTATTCGCAAAATATCGTCAATGATTTCAATAGTGGAAATTTTTCATACATTTTGCGAATTTATCATTTCATCATGAATTATCATATTTTACTTTTATGATATATTTATGTTATTATGTAAAAAAGTATTTAATTGTTAATAAATATTTATGTTATTATGTAAAAAAAAAAAAAAATAATTTTGTAAAATATTCAAGCAATACACTTTAAATAATAGCCACGGGCATTTGCATCACAATCTATTTTCTGTTTTTCTTTCAGATAAATTATGCATGCGATTGCACAAAAATTTACATTAGAAATGGGAACCTTTCTTATGAGTGTCATATGTAAATTTATGCTTTTAAAGAAGGCATTCAATTTTTCCTCCATTTTCGGGTCTAGTGGATGTAGAGAGGGAGAGAGCTGATGATTTCAATGAACCGTAGAAGGCATTCAAATTTCAACAAAAGAAATACGATTATATTACAATGGATTTGGCATTATTGGTGTACGTTTCTTCTATTGTGGAATATTTTCTCTAGCTGAAATAATGAAGGCACTATCCTCCTGGTCACCCAATTTCTATGTACATTCAATTTAGTGATTAAAACTGCTCTTTGTTTCGTCAGTATTTTGATGTTTCCATTACATTCACTCTAAACGTGGAAATATGTTTATCTAAATGCTCAACACTCTCCGCTATTATTTTGAAGAAACGGCCACTTATTCATGGATCGCTATGATAGGATGAAATTTTTGCACGCTTGTTTCATTGTTTATCGAAACTGTGGCATTTCCTGTGCTTTCATTTAATATCACAATTGGCAGGCAAGTGGACAGTAGCTAAAGCCGACTTGGAAGTGAAAGGAAATTCTGCCTTAGAAAAATTTCGAAAGCATATAGGTCGGTAATTTCAATCTCTGACCTTGGCTTATATGCAAAATATGCAAATATTTTAGGATAATATGGCTAATATGCAAAATCAGGATTGACCTGAAGCATGGTTTTTTTGAGGATTGCACTGTTGCATTTTGCATCGACCGGAGTTGAATTCATCGTTGCATTGTGGGAGATTGCAAAAATATCCGAAATTGATCTTCGTCGACGGTTTGTTCGATATTCACATGTCGAGCTGCATGTATTGCAACATTCATTTGTAACGATCAATCGTGATGACTGAAAAATATATCGTCATGAATAATCGACATTGAAAATTTGAAATTTTCATGCAAATCATATAAAATTATTTCTTCAAAAAAAAATCGTTTATGAATACGATGAATATTTTGTAATCCAAAGTATATTACTGTAGCGAATCTCTTCATTAGATCTACTATAACTTATTTATGTAGCACAATCCTATTACTGTAGAAAATTTCTTCTCAAAGCTCTGTAGCTGCCAGATATCCGAAAATGAAAGAAGCGACAAAAATCTTTGCAAACACATAAACTCTAAACTTACCAAGCAAGGAGTGGGCAGTGGTAGCAAAGAAGGTATACATGGCAATTGAGGCAGTGGTGGTAGCGGTGGAGGACATGGTAGAGGTGGTGGACAAACCACTGTTGGGCACACAACAGGGGGAGGACATGGAGGAGGAAGGGCTGGACATGGTTTAGCAACACATGGCGATCTGCAACCGCACCCATTCACAACTGTACTTAAAGCAGTACCGATTACAACCGTGAAGATGTAATTATTTGACATGCTGAAATAATTTCCGGTGAATTAAGAATTAAACACGTTTGCTCCATATGCAATGCAAAGAATGGGCACACATATAGAGTTTTCAGATGCACATATTGAGTTTCCATATTCTATTAGAGAATCAATGCTAAAAGAATTCTAAAATTTAAAAGGAAAAAAAAATTAAATTTCTTTTTCCTTCATAGTAATTGTTGGAGAGAATAAAAAAGAATGTATGATGCTATAAGAAGGTGAAATTTGAAAATTTTTCTTCCTCTCATCCATCATTCCTCTTCCTTGTTTATACTTATTTTCCCCCCTGCTATATATACATATATAGGAATCACTAAAAGTGAAAAATCTTAAAAGTAAATTATGAAGAAATTTCTTCGAAAAAAAGCAAACATCTTCGACATTCTTCATCGTATTATTGAAAAAAAAACAGTATTGCATAAGTTTTTATATGAATATATAGCGAATAGAACCGTTGATCACATAAACACAAAAATAGGAGCATTCGCTAAAGAGCAAATTAAATTCTTATAGAGCAATTTCAAAAACCTGATTTCTTTTGCGATTTATTTATTGAACTAAACGAACTTGAAAGTGGAAATATTACGCTTGTCTAAGCTGTTAGCATATTTCGGCTGTTGATAGTTAGAGTGGAATTTTATTCTCAACTTTTTTATAATTCAGCATTCTTTTAGCAACGCAAATTGGCTGAAAATGAGAAGTGACTCCAGTCAATAATTCCTTTTTTTTTCCACAAATTCCAAACTTCCGTTGCAGTTTTCAGATTTTGACAAAATTGCACTTGCATTGCAGCCTTATGGTCTTATGCTTACAGCATAGTGGAACATAATCTATTGCTATTCTGGTAGATCTTTGAAAAAAGCTGCGGGATTATTGGTGAAGCTGAAATTTGAAGACGTATGCGCCGATATATCGTGTCCATATCTGGACGGGAAAAAAACTTACTAATTTAAGATAATTATATGGAAATCAGCTTGTTTTGCTCTTAATTAAATGTATGTAAAAGCGTGGCGGGAAGTGATAATAAAGCACAGCAGTATTTCTTTTTGCCTAAATGTGCAATTTTTGCATTGAAAAATTCTTTTAAAAGGGTACCGAAAAAAATTTGATTAGCAAATTTTGCAAAATTGGCATTATAAATGCAAAATTCGCATTTGTAAAATTTGCACTATCATAGAGAACTAAGAAAAATAACAACCCATTCTTCTATATGGCAATTATACTGAAAGTTATTCACAATAAATTTCTATGCTTCTTCAAGTATAACTGGGAGAGCTAAGCAAAAGAAACCAAAAAATGTTGTTGTCGATTAGCTCCATTTGAGGAGTTCATTTCAATTGGGAAATATGCAGTTTAAAATAAAAACCACAAATGTTTTCAATATTACAAACTGCCTATTTTCTTAAATTTTTTAAACTCAAAGAAAATTAGGTAAAATAATTTCATGCAAATTAGTCAAGGCTTCTCATTTCGGAAATTATTTTTTCTCTTATGAATTGATTCTAAAATATTCTTTGGGAAATGTTGTTTCGATTGGAATTTATTGTACAAATTTTTTTTTCTGAATGAGTATAAGTGTTTACGCGTTCGCCGAATTAATATTGGAACGTCTCCGACACATCAAGGACATCACGACGTCATATTGGCGAATTGTAATGATACCAATCGGTAATCATAGATCAATACTTCCTTCACGAAAGAAAATACATCGTGGGCGAATATGGACGGAAGAAACATTCTCAATCACCACAGTTCAAACTGCAGTGATGAAATTGAAAAAAAGCAATAATATTGACCTCATTTTAATCAGACGATCAAAAGAAAAATTCTGGAAAAGATTTTGTGGTATAGTAATGAAAATTTTGCAACTCAAAGTCGATATCCAATGCAAATAAAAAACATATCTTGGCCAGTGAAGTCATTTTTCTACTGTTCACATTGTAAATATAAAATGCCGAAATATATAAGTGCATGAGCAAAAATGTTTAAATATGAAAGAATTCATATATTTTGAAGCATCGATTCGAATAAATAAGATAAACTGAACATATGTACGTATATAAGCATTCATATTGCACAAACAGCAACGCATTTTACGTCCATATAAATATAAATACAAGTGTAAATTAAATATAAATACAAATATAAATACAGATATAGGATAAATATAAATATAAATATAAATATAAATATAAAAAAAAAAAAGAGAAGAGAAAAGGAATAATTTCCTGAATTCTAAAAACCGAAACAATCAAAGTCTTATATTGAAGAATTTTTTATGTCGATAATAAATGGCTTCAATTATGATTCAATGTGAAAATCTATCAAATAAAAACATTAAAAAAAAGACTATAGTCATCATCATAGATCGTTAAAATGAAAATATTCGAAACGTTTATAATGATTCAAATTTATAGTATATAATGTTTTGCATATTTTTTCGATTGGCAAAAACTCCTCATGCAAATATAATTTAATATTTTTTCATTATTATAAAAATTCACGACTTTATCACAAACAGTTCAATCCGTACGAACTGTCAAACATGAAGATGTTTTCATCATTGTACAATAAGGTGTTTTCATCATTTTCATCATCGTCTTACTCAGCTGTTCTCTATGCGCCCTCTAGAATACTTATGATTGTTGCACACTTTTACGCATATTCTATTACAAATCTTTAAAATACCCGACCACATGTTATGTTGAAAGCGTTTAAATTGTACCAAATTTATATTTGCAGCCTAATATCATGGCGGAAATGCATATATACGTGATAGAAAATACTTTTTGCAGGAGGGTTATAGTGCCTATTCAACGATGTCACCCCTAGAATGGCACAATAACAGCATTCTTCATTCTTCGTATAGAGTTTTCAGTTAGAAAATTATATATATATATATATATATATATATAATATATAGTCAAGTTAAACAACCCCACCGACTTATATGCAATAAGGAATCGAGCAACAGTTTGTGTTGCAGTGAAAATTGTCTAAATATGCGAAAAAAGAAATTCAGCAATGCACAATCATAAATATTTGAAATTGAACAGCGGAAAGAACTGTCGTCTATATCCGTCAAACACCTCTCCCTCTCACACTCTCCATTTGTTTGCAATTGTAGGTGATCATTCGCTTTTTTCACCGAGATAGTTGTAGGTAAATTTCTGGAAGTAGGCATAATGAAATTCATTTTAAGCATCAATAACAATGCATATCAAAATTAAATAAGCAAACGGTGTAAGGAAAACAATAAAATTTAGATTCAATAGTTGCAATAGAAGAGAATTTTTTAGAATTCAAGTTACGATGAAGTAAGTAAAAAATTTAGGCCACATCAGTGAAAATGCTCTAGTTCTTAACAACTATATTCTGTCGAATGGAAAATAAAATATCGAAATTGAAAAGCATAGCTTAATTTTTTTTAACTGCACCTTCTTGGGAGGTCCTATATACTTAATTCGGGTCTTGTGTATGTATACTCTTTTTTTAACTATTGGAAATTTGTCACCGAAATGATAGCTGTCCACAGCGAACGAACAACTTCATTAGCAAAATCTCTTGAGACAGTGTCTTTTCATTTGCATATATAATTCGACTGCTATTCGCACCGAGAGTACTATTTCAATTCTAATTCGAAAATTTTATTATGAAGATATATCCTTATTTCAGTTACTGATGAAATTAAATCCCTTCAAATGTAGATGAAAAATTTCATCGAAATGAGTTAAACTATCAGATTTATAATCTTTAAGCGAGGGCTTAATTCTTTAACACCTTAATAATATATTTCACGTTATGGCCATTGTTTCTTTTCGTTTCTTTTTCATGTTTATAAAAAAAATGAAATACAACAGCGACATGTCTGCGAATATATGTCTAATTTTTGATCTTATGAGGTGTACGAACAATTGATCACTAGATCGAATCTCGCCGACCTTCTAATCCGGGAGGCTTTCGAAAATAGAAATTATGCTAATATGCTCGGCTTATTTTCTTTTTTCATTCCTCTCAAATTTTATTCCCCCAATAACTCGATCTTTTCAAAGAAAATTCCACCTGAAATTGGATCCAATCTCAAATTGTTCAATCTTCAAACCTAAATGTGACATTATATTTAAAGATGGATTATGCGATATCGTATATTTCAAATGATGCAACACACTGAAGTTGAGAGTTTTATTGTTTCCTGTGATTTTTTAACGATTTTGAAAATTCCATAAAATATTTCTCACCAATAATATCAATAAGATCATGAATCAGCACATCTATAACAATAGCATGTAACTGCTAAAGAATTTTTATTAAAGAGTTTATTTCGTTTTTTTTTCCGGACTGTTCATTTTTACACTGAAATTGAGCAACATCATATAGGCTTTCATACAATTGTCATTAGGTGATATAATGGCATGTTTCAACGTTGCACTAGTACAATATAATGGTAATGGAAGCGTTTGTTCGGAGTGCAACGCTGTAACGGAATGTTGGCTCCCCATCCCTCCTCTTCCCCTCCAGCTGGTTCCACTATTTGACCTGAAATCCTAATATACAGCAATATTTTTTGGCTTGGTAAGCCTATAAAAACACTTTCATTAAAATATTTAAAACATTCAAATATGTTGTGATAGAACCATCTCCTGAATTTTGAAAGAAAAGATAAGCACCAAAATTCCAACACAAAAAAATGCATTATGACAATGAATAATTTCGTTGATCAAAGATTATTTTTAAAAAGCATAACATGTCACATCAGCAATCGTTATTTGACAAAATGTTTCTGTATAGGCGAAATAAGCGAAATCACTTTTTGCGCACATCACATTGAAAGTTTTGTGGAGTTCATTTTCGGCAACGCGTTGAATCGCAAGTTTCGATTCGGTTGTATCATCGGTGATAGTCTAAAAAAAATGAGTACAGATTTTATGACATTAAAATGAAGAAATTTGCCAAACGGGCAGGTCTATCTTATCAGTGATAAATGCATGAGTTCAATCTTATTAATGATATTGGTGAAATTTATCCGACAAGAAAAAATGGAACTATTGTACTATTTCAAAACTTTTACTATGATCTTCACTGAAAACTTCATAAGCATTCGCTATTATTTACATTCGTTAGACGCATCATATAAACCTTTAGACTGTAGAAATTATAGGATAACTATTCTAAAGAATCATAGTGAAATCCGACTTAAGTGATGGAAATTCTATCATTTCCATTCACTAACACATTTCGCTTACTCAAATAAAATATTTAAATATATTTAAATGTTTACGGAAATAGGTTTCTCGGAAATCACACTGCATCATTCTCATACGCTATAGTGGAATCACGTGCTGATTAAAAAAAAAAAAGAAGGAAAAAGAAGAGAAATAAAAGCATTGAAAGTGATGAAGTTTTTTTTTGCAGTAATTAAGTTTGACTTCGTATAAAAAGTTTTTCACAATCACATTATAAAACTTAGACAGAAGATAAATTTGAAAGTGATTTCGTCACTTATTTTATTAACAGTTTGAATGTGAAAGAGAAGATTGAAAATATCACGTGAATTGCCACACTCTTCAGAATGCAGTAATTTTGCTGCATAACCCTGATTACATTAAAAAAAAACACATGCATTACTTAAAAACATATCTTCGATATTCATAATAAATTTTTCTATGGAACTGAATTTTTATTTCTGAGTAGCTATATGCAATACTATTGGAATCTTGAATTATAAGGAGTTTTTAATTTAAAAAAAAATCGAAGTTTTTTAATTGTTGTTAGACTAGAGAGATTTTTTATCTCATAAAATAGGCTGGTTTCATTTTGCTGAAATTTTTTTTAAATTTCGCTGAAAATTTTGCTGAAATTTTTTTTCATTTTGCTGAAAATTTTGCTGAACTCAACTTAGTGAACTTTCAGCGACAGTTTGATAAACCATATAGCGCATATTATGAATGTAGCGCTCATGCAAGAGTTTAGATTGAAAAAAAAAACCGGAAAAATTAAAATAGTGCAATGCATCATTGTGTCGCTCTTGTATTTTTATGCGTATAACGATTGATTATTATGTAGGTAGCATAGGTATAGGTAATATACATGTAGCATAGATAGATTATACAGATATTACTAATTGGTGGATGTGTACTGTAGATGTTCAGTATATACGTTCTACAGTATGTAATTTTCATCTGTAATAGAGAAAGAATGAAGTGGAAATAGATCAACGACTATAAGTTTTACCCTGGAAAAATGCATCACTGATGTCTTATCTTCAATACAGTATGCGGCAGTTAAGTATGCTATTCTATGAATCATTAAGCTGTTGACTGTCATTATTGTATTATACAATCCCCATTCTTCTAATATCTATTGTATATGAACATACCGTTTCCATGATTCGCCTTAGCTTAGCGCTATTGCAAAGTGGATCTTCAAACGTTGTCCCGTTTGCTTTGATCCTTGGTTTTGATAACTCTTCTAGAACAGATCTCGCCTTTCTGAGAGCTGGGTAACCACCACCGCCACGAGCACCTCCAAGACCACCTCCAGGACCACCTCCACCTCTTCCTCTTGCTGCATATCCTCCACCGGTTGCATATCCTCCACCACCAGGTCCATATCCTCCACCACCGATCCCATATCCTCCACCGCCGGACCCATAGCCTCCGCCACCGACCGCGTATCCTCCACCTAGCCCTCCTCCTCCTGAGTAGCCACCCGCCGAGTATCCTCCTGACTGCAAAATATGCATTTTTAATCATGTACTCACATTCAGTACATGAAATCCTTATACTTGAGTGCATGTGATGTTAAACTATTTTAATTAATTATTATGGTATAAAATCTAGAAAAAAGCATATCATATAGTAAATAAGTCAAAAGCTCTTTTGAAGACGATTAGAAACATAACGGAAATTTATTGAAATGCCTCATATAAGTATGTGGTCGTTTATGCGATAAAATTCATTGGAAATTTGGAGATGAAATAAAGTAATTAGGAATTAGCCAGTATAGTAGCAAAATCAAACGATTTTGCCATCAATGAAATTTCGAAGTGAAAATTTATCGGTTTTAAGGGAAAATTTCGAGCAAAAGATCTCAAAAAAAATTTTTTTTTATCGTGATTGATTCAGTTAGCATAATGATGGTGTATAAAAGTTGACTTATAGATGTTAAGGTTGTTGCATGAGATGTTATATCTCTAATGACTAGATCCTCTTAATTAAGGTGAACGAGTCAACACAATTAAGATAGTTGATGTGGCGATTTCCATTAACGGTACATGGAAAAGAATTATCGAAACCAAAAAATCAACCCAATTTTGATCATCTTATTTTCTTTTTCTTTCCAAATTTTACTCTTTTTTTGTTGTATTGTACTCTTTCCGATATATTTGCAATCACACAATGCCTAATAAGTCCCGCAGTTTAAGATAGGATGGCCAAGGCGCATTAAATCTATTTCAGCTTATTCAATATCGGAATATTTATTCTTGCTTTCTTACAAGAAATGCTGAAGTTGAACTTCCTTTTATGCGTCACAACAGTGAAAATAGAAGTATGGAAAAGAAAAAAGAGTATTGGATTCCCTTTTAACGACAATGAAAAGAATTTCTGCTAGGAATTTTTTCTTGGGTTTCAGAAAAAACTTTCCGCAAGGTCTTAAAAGAATATCACGTAATAAAATGATATAATTAAAGTCATGCAGTTGAAAAGTGACGCAGATGAATTGTTGAAGTTTGCAAACTAATTGATATGATATTTAAGAAAGATAGAGCTAAAAATTTTTGAATTTAAAAATAACGTTGACGAGATTATATAAAAGTAAAACTTTCTTTTGTCTTCAGCATCGTTTTAGCAATAACCTAATTTTAATAAATGTGGATTTACAAAAAGAAACCACATCTACTATTGATCATAAATCAAAATCAAGCAATCTCAATCTAAAAGTTTCTTCAAACTTACCATGCATGGACTAATTGGTGGACAGATGGGTGGCATAGGTGGTGGGCATGGTATTGGTGGTGGACACGCCATTGGAGGACAAATAATCGGCGGTGGACATGGAGGTGGTAATGGTGCACAAACCGTGCAAACACATCCACACGTCGCATCCGCGTATTTTGCCATGAGCGCAACAATGCTCAACACAATATAGTATTGCAACATTTTCCCTGTAAGCAATATAGATAGTTGATAATTCGATATGCACAATGTAATTGCAATTGCCTCGAAAGTCGACGAATATGGTGCTTCAATAACTTGAGAGTTGTGGTACTCCAATCACCTGACAATGGTGGTACTTCAATTGCACAAAAAAGTTAACTATTGCCAATTTCTATGTTGAAGTTACAAATTTCTCGATTATACTATTGCATATAATTCACTTTCATGCACTAATTTAATAACACAACTTAGTGACTATGGAAAATTTGCCATTTCTTCAAGTAAACATATATGCATCCAAGTATAAATTTCAAAGGTTTCATGGTCATATCAGTTGAGATAGGTGTGCCCGCTAATGAAGATATCCCTTTAATTTCCGCCTAGAAATCCGTTATATTCGAGTGGATTATTTTCGAGGAATTTTTTTACTCTGATAATCTTTATCTCTATTATGTCTATAATCTATAATCTTTATCTCAATCACTTATAGGTCGACTTATCTTCAATTATTTTACTTACAGACGAAGTGAGCTGATTCGCCGTGCGGAATTACGTTTATTTGAAGGTAACAGAAATCAATATAAAACTAAAGGAATTACTAACTTTTCAATTTCTACAAATATAGAATTTCAAAGAGTATGAAAACATAACACTTGGCGAATCTTTTATAAAGTTTCATCATCTATGTCGCATGAAACGTCTTTAAATAATGATGCAAAAAAAAATTCTTTTGAAGTTTACTTGAAGGTCGTTCGCGGAATGAGTTGCTCAGTGGAACCTGTCGATCAGGGATTCATGAGAGAAAATTATAAAAATAAAATAGAAAAAAAAGACTTTTCAATTGACAATTGAACATATGAATCATAGCTTTGACATCAATGATAATCAATGGAATTGGGCAAAATTATTGTATTACTTTGTGACTTCCGTTATAAAAATTCGTTGAATATCTCGCGAAAATTCCTCTTGTTGATTCTAGTTTTTTTTTTAAATAGATTATTGCGTAATATCATTCCATAATTGCTCATTCATCCTTCTCAATCATGAAAAAAGACCTATAAAAATTTAATTATTTAAAGCACATGAGCACTGCCAAGTTGTAAAACAGATGTTTATGCTTAACGGCTTTTTGATTGAGTGATTTAAAGTGGCATAAATACGCGCTAATTAAAAAAGTAAACGGTTTTGAAATATCGATTAAATAGGATCTTTTACTAATAAATAACTCAGTAATGCATAATCGACCACCATTTTCTAAGAAGAAGTTTTTCATTTCAAATCTCGATCATATAGTTGTCAATCTTCAACTATTCTCATAAAATAGTATTTTTTTATCCCAATTTCTTTGTTATTTTCCAACTTCTCTTATATTTCAAATATTATTTACATCAATTTTATCTTCTTAAATATCTAACGTCAAAGCTGTACTTTGAATTTTTTCATAGATTTTGGTCGTAAAAGAATTTCTTGATTGGTGAAAAAGTGGAACGTTGTTCTCTTCGCTAGGTATGTGGCGCACCTTCAAAATACTGTTCGCCGAACACTTCCGCTTTGATCTGTTATGAACGATTGAGGTAATTGAACTCTTTTAATCCTATTCTTATGTGCAATTTGCAATAAAAGTTTTAAATAGGAATTCAGAACTAAACACTCAGCACTATTTTATTTTTTGCCTTAACATTCTATACTCAGTAGTTAATAATTCGGCTATATTTGCTGCGCCCACCTGTTGAACAGCATTATAACCCTTTATGACAAATTCTTTAGAATTTTAGAATTAAATTCTTGGGAAATAAGTAGTTACATAAAATTCCATATGCTAACTTCAAGCAAGAACTTTTCCAAATCGCAAGAAAAAATAACTGCAAAATGTCTGATCGAAAAAATATCGAAGCAGTTCAACATTGCTAAAGACTTGCAAAATATGAAACTGATATATCTTGAGAATATCACATCATTGAGCTATAAAATTTTCGCTGAAAGGCATATATGCGTGGCGCGCTTTCTAGATATTTTATGCACTATGACTGTTGCATAGCATTTAAACCGTATTCTGTTAGATCAATTTTTATTGCATTGTGCTATAAAAAAGGACTATTTCAAGTTGGTGAAATGTATATTCAACTTGAACTAAATCAGCTGAAGATATAAGGCTTTTGACTGAATCAAAATATGGCCAAGATAAATGTGCTCCTCGTCGCTCCCTGACTATTCATAAATGGAGCATTTCGAAAATATGGTCATCGAAGGAGAAATGAGGCTGAGCCAAATCTTCAAAATGTTCTCCCCTTCCCCCCCCCCCCCCCCCCCTCCCTCCTTCTTTACCCCATTTATCCTTCTCACTACTTTGCATTAGAAAACAATTTTTGTGGACCACAGTTTTTCATAACGAAAGAAGCAAGAGTAATTCTCGATGTTCCAATGCGTCAATTATTTCCTCAGAACCGGAATTATTGAATTCATAATTGCAAAGAAAAAACTACATGCAATAAATATTTTCGAAGTGAAAACATTTCAATGGTGACTGAAAATCGACATCTATACTTTGAGACTCATTCTGTTTTTTTTTGCCCAAAAATTTGCATCCTAATATTTTATGAGTTATAAAAATATCATAACGATGCGTTCTACATCGAATAGAAATCTTTTTTTTTTTCAACAGAAAATAATTTCCAAAGTAGACATGTTAAGTGATTCAAAGAATTTAGAAAATTGATATTATGAATTTTTGATATAAAAGAAATCGACATTTTAGTTACCAAATTTCAGTCCGATTCCATGGAAAATAATTCCATTATATATAATGATTTCTTTGCTAGCTTTGACTCATTAAAGTATATCCCCCTATTTGTGTTATTTTCTCGCTTTAGCGGCTTTAAAGCAATGCCTCACATTGGTGTTTTTTGTGCTGCAATTTGGCATTTAGGCGTTTTTTAAATATACACTCGGTAATTTGCTAATCCGAATGAGAGTTAATCGCTGAATTCGATTTGACGAATCCAATCAGGTGTGTTTCAGTTTCTGTTTTTATTTGGCGCAATTGCTTCCTTTTGAAAAAAAAAGGAAATTCATCGAAACGAAGCAATTCAATTTGACTTAGTGAAGATATTTTATAATATTTATTACTGCTAGACAAATTGTATAATGCATGTTCAATCAATTTCTACGAGTGACAAAATAATTGCATTGCACAAAGAAACACTTTCATTTCTTTGAATATTTCGATTGTTTTTGAGATGGCAAGGAAGCATCAATAATATATTTATTCAAAAATTTTTTCAAGCAAAAATATTATAGCACCCGATAAATTTTTTAATTGTTAGCAATATCGTTTTATAAACATTTATGTTGTACTTGCAAAAGAAGTTTCCATCATAAGTGGTTTAAATGCATAACACGTAAGTGGATCGTTGCGTGTCTGACAGAAACTATCCGTATAGGCCGTATATGAAAAATCACCATTCGCACAAATTACGCTATATTTACCAGGCAATTTTTTCTCGATTGCTTTACGTACCTTCATCATTGCGATTTTGGGATCTTTTTCCGTCATATTCTGAAAGGAAAATTGAATTATTATTATTTACTTGTATATGCAATTGTAATTATACTTACAATATAATTTATGTGGAATTTTCAAATGAAAAAATTTTTTTTTTCATGCGAGACTATTTTGCATAACAAATTTGCTAATTTTCAAAATTTTCATCCATCATAGGAGGAATTCAAGTGCAATTTTTTTGGAAATTTTAACAGTCTGAACTATATAAATATCAGTGGTTACCCAAATGGGAAATAATAAGCAGCCCTTTCATCAACATGCTCGCATTTGTTTAAATTGAGAGGAAACAATGTTAAAACTGTTTGATTTTCTCATAGAGGCGGTTAAATGTTGTGATGACAGTGTCCATATTGTTTGAATTTTATGGAACAAACTAAACGCCACCTCTCTTAACCTTCCACCCTCCACCTCCCCCACAACCTCCTCCCATTAGTAGCACTAAAATGATAAGATCCAGAATAGAGTAGCCATAAATTATATTAATAACACAAATGCTCCAGTTAGATGCATATTTTCTATTATTAATATTACATTAAAATATATGTGAACTAAACGTTCATATGTTGCTAATGAATTAAATACACTAAAGCTTCTGAGTACACGAATGGAACTCAAAAATTAATAACCTCATCCATGACGGATTTTAATTTCAAGTTATTGCAGGTAGCATCATCAATAATCGTATTGAGTGCAGCGGTGAAATTTTGTGCACTAATATCTCGCCGTTTTCGTGCACGCATCATACATGGTATTATACATGTTACACAGCATACATTTTGAACGATTACAGGAGGAGGCTGAAATTGAAAATTAAGAAGAAATCCATTACGCGTTTTAAATTCGTTAAGATCATAGCGTTAGAAGTGAAGAAGTATATCAAAACAATGTGATATTCGCTTCTACATTCTGCTTATCTGCATTCAATTGTCATTAGTGTTACTAATTAATTGAACTCTAAATTAATTGAATACATCTATTTGTTTAAAACACGTATGGAATTTACCAGAGTATTATTAGTTATTCATAATATATATGAAATAATATCATAATGCTATTCAGTCGATCTAATTTGTGGATTATTTATAAAAATTTGCAATTTTGGCACAACACAACCATTGTAAAACGAAAATGCGACCGATTTGCAATGCAAAGAATTTTTTTGGTGCTATTTTATGTTTGCGAATCCTTTTGAAACTGCTAGATCAGTGTGATGATAATCGAGGACTCTAAATTCTCTAGCTAAAACTAACGAATAAAATCACGAAAACGATGTTGCTGAGATCTGATTCTGCAAAAAAAGGCAAAGCACATAAAGCAGACGACCGGAAAAATAGGTGTTAAAATTCGGAAACTATCAAAAAAAACACGATATTTTCATTAAAACATGTGAATATCAGAAGAGAGAATGTGCAGTGCGAATGGCAGTGTTATATTCGTTCCATAGTGAAGATCCTTCTGCCGAATATGCATAACGTAGGTGAAAGATAAAACCAAACAAATGCGAGAAGTCCGAACATTTATCGTTTATTTTTCACTTTTTCTTTTTGACGAGAGTCATCATCGCCCGAGCACGGCTTCATACTTGTAGCTATATGTCTAGAGCTACCAGACGACGCAGTGCATCCTATACAATGTTCTAAGCACAAAAAAAAAAGCATTATAGAGGTCCACTTACGAGGCAAGGTGGAGGTGGCGGACATGGCGGTGGTAGAAGCGGTGGACACGGTATCGGCGGTGGACAAATTTGTGGCGGGCATATAATTGGAGGCGGGCAAGGTGGTGGTAATGGAGGGCATGGCGTACAACATCCACAACCAATTACTGTTTGTAATTCGCTTAGAAGTACCACAATCGCTAGCCAGTGACGCATATTCTGAAAAGAAAGAAAAAATTATTTTTTACAACATCTGAACGAATTCAAAGTATGAATTATCAAGATTTGTAGGGCTATAGCATGTGAGGGAATTGAAGAGTTCAAATTCCACATCCTATAGATCAACGCTCAACGCTGCAACATGGTTAAAGATGATATTCGAACACAATTTACGTACTTATTACAAATGAGATACTCTGGAGAACATTGTCTTAGTAGATTTGAGTCCTATTTTAGTTAATTATCGTGATATCTTAGCTAAAAGAATGATTACTTCGATAATTCTATCCACATAGGCAAGTATTAAAATCTCGGAACGATTGAATCCTATTGCTAGCAGAGTGCCCTTTTAAAAGATTGTGTTTGATGACTCGATAAAGTTCGGCGATTGATTCCCGAAAAAAATGAGTGGCATATTTCTATAGTCTTTCAACGTCCTTCAACAACTAGTCTCTAAATAACATTCGATGAGTTTGTCTTTCTTGATGTCATCGAAAGAAAAACTCTGCAATAAGTTGAGTAAGAAAGTGAACAGTGAAACTGATCGGAACGTTCATAAGGAGCTGCAATAATCAGCGAACATTATAAGCGTGGGTGAAATATAGATGAAAGAGGAGGGGCATCAGCGTAGAGGAAGTGTTTAAAATGAGCTGTAATAAGAACCCTATTGTTGGACAGGTATTACTGAGCGCCAAAAGCATGTGCTGTACGGTTATATATATACATATATATATATATATATATATATAAATGGAAAAAATGCTTCCAGCACTTATTTCCACATAAGTCTGTCAAATTTTCGGCTTTTTCAGCTTCTGTCCGAGAGGGAATAGCTTGTAAAGTAATGAAAGTGGCAAATCCCGTCGCGTTCTTTCCCTCCCGCCTTCTCATGCCCTCCAGTTTAAGCTCCTATGAAGTGGTGCATAGCAATAAAAGCACTGAAATGTCCCATGTTTATTGGATTATGGCATTTACCGTAGCACTCACTCAACAGTGCATTTGTTCTCAAGTCTCTTCGCATGAAATTGAACACTAAATTCACATAATATTTAATAAACTGATATGCCCCAGGCAATTCAATGAAAGAACTACCAAGTGGTATGCTTCGATCAATATTATAGCGTAAATTCATCAATAACAATTTTAGAATATTTCCTTGCAGCTGGTCAAATGTGGGAAGAATTTTTCAAAAAAAAAAGATGAAAAAATATCATAAAAGCACAATGCTAATACAGATTACGAGTTCATTGATGGATGTATAAAAAGCACATATTATATTGACCTTATAAAAGAATTTTTTTTTCTTTTTTTGCTTAGCGATGAAACGAATTCCTAAGAAATCCCAATAGGAATATTATCCTTCCACATCTCTTCCCACTCTTTCTGTATTAGTTGTTCGTTGTTCAATTGCTTTTTTTTTTCCAGGTTTACTCATGCATTCTGATGTTGATCGCTATTTTACGTCAAAACGACAGTTCGGCAAATAAAATTATCTTCAATCGGGAATGCGTTGAAAAATATTGGTGTTGTGGAGGTCGCTAGAGATATGTTTGAAATTTACGTCTGGAAGCATTAGAAAACATTTCTCTGATTTTGATTAGACTACTCCCTACCTTTCTTTTTTTCCGCTCATTTTTGGCCGAGGAACATAGTGTTTAAAATTTCAATAAGTTGCATTTCCACTTGCATTTATTGATTTCTTTATTATTTAAACTAAACATCAAAGCATTCTCGGTTCAATGCTTCTCTGATCCACTTAGTTCCTGCGGTCTTTTTTTAGGGAGTCACTCTATCTCATTGCACGTCGGTCTTCACTTCTTTTGCCAATTAGTGGTGTCGATTTTGTTATTCTTTTCACCCAATCGTCATTTTCTTTAGCGAATATATTCGCTGCCCATCTAAACTTCCTCATCCATGCCTCGGTCACCCACTCCTTTATTTTTGTCACACCTCCGAGCCAGTCATTGGCTCTCTTTAGCATTTTTTCCCGTTATCATTTTTTCCATTCTCCTTTCTACCACTACCAGTATCATGCACACTTTTTTGATTGTCTCCTACGTCTGAGAGCCGAAGAAAACTTTTCACATTGCACTTTCTTAAAGGGTTTGAGCCGTACAACAAGATTATGCATAATGGATTAGGTCTTCTGCATAATATGCTCATAAAATTTGCAACTCTCTTTTACGCACCACATCAGAGAGATTTACATGTTCATTGCATAATCATTCGAAGTGCGATTACAACCTCAAAAATACATCCGAAACGAAATATTACATATGAATTTTCAAAAAAGTTTTCAAGTGAAAAGTGATTGTACTTTGTACAATAGCGTAACTGATCGTTACATGGCAATTCTTTCCACATGAAAAGTTCGGAATTTTTATGTTCGAAAGGGTATACACCGAACAAGTGTTGTCTACAGAGGTGTTAGAGAAAAAATTAAAAATTTCCTTCGCTTATTTTCATGCTCACCACAATTATTTTTGTTAATATCTTGCACTGAGTAATGTGTTTTTGTATATGCTGAAAGGAGAACAATTCAAAGAGTAGGAAAATTTTAAATTTCTAGAATTTTCAACAATGAAAATTCTAGAAGCTCTTGACAACTAAATGAATAGAAGTTTCTTTATGGGTTGATAAAATTACTTTCGGACCGGTCGGTAATAAAAATTTCTTTCAAGATGAATCCATAATAGGTAAAATGTGAGGTAACACAATTTTTGCACACAATTTTTCTTAACAATCAATTTTACTTTTGTCTTTTTATGTGTTACTTTTATATTGTAGAAACGTCGAAAATACGTAACTATACTAGTAGAAAAATCCCTCATAGAGAGTGTATTAAGCATAACAATGCCATATAATTGTTTCCATAGATGATTTATCCGGCTCATTTCAATAAAACGGAAGAAACCTCTGCGATCTAGAAATTTTCTGTGCAGAACTAAAAAATTTATTTGTGTGCACTATCCTAACTCACGAGGTTTCGTTACCAAAAATAAATTAGGTGGACTGGAGGAGAAGGAACGGGAAGTGGAATGAAAAACTGTTTGAATTCTGCTGAAAGAGTGCGTATCAGTACCTTCCTTACTTGACAATAATCACAGGCTAACGAAAGGTGTGCACCTGAAGTGTATATGCGATTGCTTTATCAAAGCTCAAACTCTATTTCTTTCAAATGTTTGAGTAAATTTTTCAACGTTGAATAACGTTAACTATGTGCTCATAAATGGATTTTACATTGCTAAAGTCGGTTCTACGTTGGTTGTTGGAGTTAGGAGCTTTTGCAGGTACTCGAATTAACGAGACCTAGACGAAAAATTATGGCCAGCTTAAGTGTTCAAGGTAGTTAACTCGTAGCGTACTTGCTAGGAAAGTGAAAGCCCTTAGGTTCATCGATTAGCATTTTCTTTAAAGACTTAGATAGATGTTAGGTGTTAGTAACGAAGCCGACAAATGCAAGTAATTACCATCTGAACGGATGAACTTTTCGGATAAGCATGTTGGGCATTGACAAGTTTTGAACGGTTCGATTCAAGACAAGGAACTCTTATATGCAGTAATGCAACAAAGATCGACACAATTCATCTTCGAAAATGTTCCAAGACCAGTTTATTCGCACATCTTATTAAGTAACCTAAGCCAATATACTGCATTATAAAAATGAAACAATGCTATAGATTTATAGATCAACACGGATTTATCGATTTTCGATAAATCAATAAACCCATGTAATGAACCAGTAGATCGATTACAAATTTACTGTAATGAATACTTAAATTTTTGAAACATTCATAAAAATTTCAAATATTTTATATTCATAAAGCGAGAATTACGTTAATGCGTTCGCATATATGCAAACTCTTATTGATCAACTAAACGAGGTCATTCTTATACATTTCAAAATCAACAAAAACAGTGTGAAATAACTGTTGTAACCAAACTTATTTTTGATTAATTTCTTCGTCGAGCCGATATTAAATTGAAGACTAAGTGATAGGCAAAATTCTTTAGTATGAATTAAATGAGGCTAACCAATTGATTAGATATGCATTAAATGCCTAAAGAACAGCACAGGAACATGCCCAAAGCAGAAGGAAAACAAAAACATTCCTTTAAGGGATGAGTGCGGCACCAAAGTGCAACTGGTAATGCGTTTAAAATGCCTAATCAGAAATTTTTATAGCAAAATATGCAAATTTCTTCAGCATATATTTTTTTATAAATATTTATGCATATTATAGATGCTTAAACAAGCGATTGTTGACTTGAATAAACGACTACACTTGGAATAGAAAAAAAAACAAGTGACTTTTGAACTTAAAAAGACAAACATTCTCAAATATTTCGATGAAACAATATCAAGAGGAAATCATTCAGATTCCTATATGTTTACATTGTGAACTCATAGCACTACTATTTACTAGTATAAAAACTTTTATAATTACCTGCAATTATAAAACTGTTAAAGTTAATCCCTCAAAAATGCATCAATGACAATTACGATAATAACTAAATTAGGTGAACAACAAATATCGAAATATATTAGAATGTTTGGAATGCATAGCAAGTAACACCTTTTCGAGCAGTTTGACAAAAAGATTCCGTATAGGCAACATATGAGAAATCGCCTGTTGCACATATTACGTTGAATTTTGCTGAAAGTGCTTTCTCAGCGGCACGTTGAATTGCTCGCTTTGAAGAACTTGGATCGCTGTCAATGTTCTGCAAGATCAGTAAATAATTGCACAAGAAGGAAAGGAATGAAGTTTATGAAAGCAACATTATAAATATAAATATATAAATATATTACAATGCATAAAGCGTTAAGTAATTTAATGCAATTAAAAGGCGATAAGCAATCTAATCTGCTATTAAAACAACTAGAAATGCAATTTAAATAGTAAAGTAGTATAAGATTCAAGGTCATGTCAGCATTTCAGTACTTCTCGGCCTGGTCACTGATTGAAGGCACTTTAAACGCTTATCCTCCCTCTACCTGCCTATACCGATCCTCGTTTAAGAGATGTAATCAATTTGAAGAATCACAACACTTCGGCAAAGGTAAGCTATACCTATGTGTCTATTCTCTGTTACTGATCGGTTTAATTTTTAGCATCTCGACAAGCTTACTTGAGGATGTTACTGAGAATACTGTTGAGAGAAATGAGGGCTGAAATATATCTTAGCAAATGAAGAAAGGTGGATTTGGAGAGCGTGGATTTTTCTTCCAAATCAAAGTTGATATTAGAAAGTTGATGACTTGATTTGAAGATCTTCCGGAATTTCGATTGAATTTAATCATTCTTTCACTTCCTTAGTAGTTCGCAATTATCTATCCATGATTATGCAAAGCATTTCATAGATTATAAATGAATTAGAAGAAAGAAGAGTATGACTTCATTCTCTATGGAGTGGCCGGCAATGATTGCGTTGAGTCTCCTAAATGATCGCCAAGTTGATAATAACATACAGGTTTCAGTTCACTCCAAATTTCCTATTTATTGATCTTACATATTTTGCGACTTTTTTTCGTATCCTTTAATTTTAGGTTTGATTACGCTTTCTAGGTATCTTGCTTGCTTTTCTTTGGCGTTTATTTCCACTTTTAAACTTTTTAATCAAATTTTTCTAAAACAGTAATTCGAAAAGCGAAGGTGGTAAGCTCAGAATGAGAATCATTGAAGCGAATAAATTCGAACCCTCTCCATGATTGCTTTAAGTCGTGGATTATTGCACGATGGGTCGGCTTCTATTTCAGCAATTTTAGCTGTAAAAATACGGGCTCCATGCATTCGAGTTCGGGCAGTAAACTGACATGGTATCGCACAAAAACAGCAACAATCATTCTGAGGTGGTGCCACATAGACAGGTTGTGGTATTGGTATCTGCAAACATAAAACTACACTATTTATGCGATTAATTTTGAGTTTAAGCTTAGACCTCAAAGAAACATCATAATCGGTTTTTTGTATGATTCTCTTATTATTTTCGAAAAAAAATTACATGTATTATGTATATCTTTACTCTATTTGCAACGTTTTTTAAGCATCAAATTTTCCTCCGATATATTTGCAAGAGAAAAGTCAGAAAATTATTTATTTTTGTCATTCATTTTTGTTTCTACTTAGCTTTTTTTGTGGATACCAGTTTCCTTACTTTATCTGAGGTGCTACGTAAACATGTCTCATTAAAAGTGCTTTGTGTTTACTGCAAAAATGAAAGCATCAACGAAACTGCTAAATCCTGAATTGAGAACTTGTAAGGCTTTTGAGCTCATTATTTGATCTGCTAACAGATAGGAATTGCCAAAGTTTTAACCATTTGGTGACATTACATACTGAAACAATTCTCCTAAAACATTACCGGGCAGGGTGGTGGTGGTGGTGGCGGCGGTGGTGGCGGAGGTGGCGGTGGTGGTGGTGGCGGTGGAGGTGGTGGTGGGCATATAGGAGGTGGGGGTGGCGGAGGCGGCGGTGGGCATATAATTGGGGGAGGACAAATTACCGGAGGGCATATTGGCGGCGGCGGGCAAGGTGGTGGCGGTGGTGGACAAATTTGTAGGGGTGGTGGTGGACACGGTGGTGGAAGGCAAGGTAGACAAGGTGTGCAAACTTGACATGGCGTGCAGACGCGACATCCACAACCGTAACCTTCAGCCCTTCCCAAGCAGAGCGCAGCAAATAATACTGCAAATCGCATCGTCTTCTGCAAATAAATTTAAAGCCTTTCATGAAGAAAATGCTAGGTCGCTGAAATTCGAGTCCTATCATTGAGCATAAATTAGCATATCACTATCGGTACAAGAAAGGATCAGGTTTCAATCAGATATTAACAAATTAGGCGTCGTATATTCATAACCGGACCGATGGCTTCTGATTGAAAATATTTTCCTCTTAACAAGCACCGAATATCACTAATTTTGATGCACTAGCAAGTAATGATGACATTTATATGCAATTAATTCAGACAGCTCTCACAGTCGAGAGTTTTACATAGAAAGCGGAAATGATAGTTAGCTTATCACAGAATACGCACACTTCTGAAAGGGCAATTCGGTGTATGGGGAAATCAAGTGAGTTGAAATTTCCGCGCCAATGAACTGCGTGTATCGGCGTGGAAATAAATGAGAAAACCTGCGAGTGATGCTTTTTGCGATTTCGCTTATGTTACTGTATAGTTGTATGAAGTGAATAAAATCATGAGATATGTAGGAGCAATAAAGGTTTGATTGGCCCCATGTTCTCTAAAAATGTAAATTTTTTTTAGCATTTTCCAATTTATAAACGTCCATTCAAAGCTCACAGACGAAATTCTGGTTCGTAACCACAATCGACCGCTTGTGATGCCGGTTGTATCCATCAGATTTCACAGCATCAGTGAATTTCAACCTTAAACTCACAAACAGATNATAAAACCATTTATAAAGCCTGATGATGAGTTCTAAGAAAATGTTGAGTAAGCAAAGCAAATTGGATGAGAACTGTGTTGCTATGTAATATTATAGGCCTGAAGATGTAAATACAAATATCAATATGAATACAATATATAATTTGACCTTCGAACGTGTAATTTGCATGACCTTCGAACGTGAGAAGATGCCGTGCTGAAAAGAGGATAAATAGATTCCTGGGAAAAAAGTAGATTTCTGGGAAAATAGAGGAACTACATCTGCAGCTACTTATTTGTGAGTCCAGCAGGGGCAGTCAATACTGTGAGCTTTGATAATGATGCAACATGGTTGACCGATTCAATGCGGATCGACGCTGCGACCTCACAAACTTGGCGGATCAGGGTTACGAAGCCGAATGAATCAAATCACATCGCAACCATTTCATTTCATCTTTGAAGTGAACATGCCATATGGGGCTATTAGTTAAAACTTCCAGCAAAACAAAGAATGCACATAAAAAACCATGTATGGACATCTCCCATCTTTGCATCTTTCCTTATTCTTTCGCTGACTTTTTAAAATTGCCATCGACAAATGGACAAATGAGAGTGAGATTCTCCATATGGACAATTTTCGTTTGGCATATGCTACAATGATGGAGAGACCATCAGTCTTTGAACATATAGGCATTCTAGAGCAAAGTATAGCGGATGAATTGTTTGAGATGCAGGAATTCATTCGTTCCTATGCAAGATTTTAGCGACTTATTACCGTAAACTTCAATAAAACTTGTTGTGGTCTTGGAAAGATTGCCATTTTAGAGTGGCAAAACAGGGATAGCAATTTTTCATGTTCGAGCGATAATAAAAAACAATCGTTTTAAAAGTTCAAGGTAACTGATTATGGACGATTGAGTGGAGAAAAATAATCTCACAATATATTTTAACATTGCATTAAAAAGCCTCAAATGAAAATTTTTCGTGAAAGGAAACCGAGCAAGGAAAAAATGTCCTCATGATATTGAATTAACAAAAAAAGCGTTCAAAACCTTAGTTGATGACGTCGAATCAAAAAGCAATAACTTTCTCAATATAGTACGGAACTTTTCAAATTTTTTAGCGCAAATTTTTCCAATATTTTGCTTATATTTCTAGAATGATACATCGATGTCGTTTTTTTTTTCAGAATAAATTTAAAGCTGCATAACTTCTCATCGGTCACATCCGATTTTTGGGCAATTTCACTGATCAAAGACAGCAGTACGTCATGTTTTAGATGACCTATATTTTCCCGCTATAGAATTTTTATTTAATCTACAATGGTTAATAATCGGATGCCGAGCATTGTTTACATACCATTTTCATTTTTCAAACGTCATTCATCACTACTGATAATTTTACTAAAATTAAAAAGAAAACAATGTATCTTGCTTACATTGGCTATATCCGTAAGGAATAATATTATCTACGATTTATTTCGGATTTTTCTCTCTAGAGCAGTTCCATTTTATCAAATTCAATGTAGGCGAAATGTTACATGTTGTTGCGCTGAGTTATATACCTCAGGTTCCGTATCGAGTGGGAAAACGCGCCGGAGATGCTGGCACGATGTGCGCACTTCTACATTTGAGCTTACCATTTTAAATGACTATTCAAATACACAAGTCGACAAGTGAACAAAATTTGGACCAAAAGGCACGTTTTGTGCCTTAATAGATGGTATAAAAAATCGAACACGCAAATCTTGTGAAATTCTAAAGCAGCAATGACGAGATATGCACATGAAATATTCTTGAATATTTGGTTGCAGCCTTCGTTGAACATTAAATCTTGGTGGATTTCTAGTAGCAATTCAAGTATGAGAAGGCGGTCATTCTGCCAGTTAAATTCAACAGGTAACCTTCACAAAGTACACAAAAATGACGTATTCATGCGTTCAATCATCGCATAAGCCGCTTCTCCTCTTATAAGCGAGAAGAATATTTTTTTAAAAAACTTTCACTCAACAAAGCGCAAAAGTTTCAACAACAAAACATTCAGTGCAAAAATTTGCGATGAATTTCGCTCTGAAGAAGTACTAATCTGGTTACTTAATAATTAGAAAATATATGAAAACAAGAGCGGCATTAGACAAACATTTTAGACACGATAAGAATTTTGTCAATTTATAACTCACCTTGTTCTCTTCCTCAATAACGTCCTTCATTTTTTCCCATACGGATATGAGGAGTTTTGTGCCGTTATGGCACCTACCAAACATTTTGAAAATGTACTAATCTCTAATTGAACTAATGAATCCCTCTCCCCCTTGCCTCACTCTGATAAGATTGATATGCAAATTTCATGGGGCCTTGGATTCTAGTCGGCGCTGCTCGATACTTAGGCTGCAGCTTTTGGCCCAAAGGAGACACGACCCATCAATACTGTTCTTCTGCCCTCTCCCCCTCCCCACAGTCATGTAACGAAAATGAAACTTATTATCTACGCACAAGCAAGACGTCATTGGAAAAAATCAGCGAAAAACACATCAAAAACGAAAAAAAAAGAAAATTATTTAAGTTACATAAGTGCACAAAAAAACTTCAGATCTTAAGCATTTTCAAAGGAGTTGGTTCGCTAAACAAGTGACAGCAATTTGAACAATTCACCGGGAACACGTAGAGTTCGACGAATTCAGCGAGATTTTCAATTCATTAAAGTGAGTGTAACTTCAGACATATTAGAGAGAAACAAAAGAAAACTAGGGACTGGAATGATAACATGTTTACCATTCTTCATAATAAGTGTTTACAAATACAATGAATAGCATATAAGATTGTCATCTGGTCACCAAAAGTTTCTTCCATAAAGTAAAAGAATGTCCGGAAATTGAAAGCATTTGAGGTAGTAGAGGACTAAGTACGTCATTGGTGCAAATAAGGTATGATCATGAATCGATTTGACAAGGTTAACTACTCGAAGAGAAATGTTTCCAAGAAGTTTCAAATACCTCTCTGTTCAGAATATGCTCATTTCAAAAATGCTTGCTCACTGACTGTTCACTTAGAGGCGCCTTACTTTTAATGGGTTTTCATCAAAAAAATAAGAAAATACATTTAAACTGACCATTCTAGTTAAGCAATTTATTCGTTAAGATTGGTTTTTTTATGGTGATTAACATTAAAGAATAATATGTTAACTCGCAAAATATGCCCAAATTTTAAACAAACTTAAGTATCGATAACTCAGTTGAAAAATGACTGAATAATTTCGGGTTCGAATCTTCTGAAATTGTCGACTAAACGATCGACTAGTTAAGTGATTGATCCATAAGCTACCTGTGATCCATAGGCTCAATGGATCGATTAATTTCAGGTCTATAGAAGGTCATCCTGCGAGGTACACCTCTTATTCAAATGTGATTACCGAATTGGCTTGATTCGATGCCCATATGAAAATGTGGAATTCAGCCCACATATGTACGCAAACATATCTAGCTGTTGTGATATCTTTTTGTGCAAGCGTATTAAAAGCATAAGAATTGCTCTTTTGCAGCTTTTTTTGCGTGGATAGCTAAATGAGAAAAGCTGCAAAAGTAATATTGCCTAAATTTCAATAAGTATTGTTAATATATGAAAATGTATGATATAATAAGAGACATCCAGATATCCGAAAAACGCTTATGATGCAACACTTCCGGTACGTTCCCCAATTTCCCAAAAAAATTTCTTTCGTGAGCATTGCTGGAGCGATTAGGCCCAATATTCTAATGCTTGAAATTTATGATAGAGTTGTTTAGTAGTAGTGAATTAAAATTATACGATCAGGAATCTGAACGTACATCTTGAAAATATGTAAACTTTGCTTTAATACAATATTCAAATTGCACTGTAGTGAATAGATAACACCTCTTCTACCAACATCTTTCATGCAACGATTGTTTTCACAACCCAGATTATAGTGCTTCCTCTAGCTAAACTTTTATGATGGCACTCTTATTGTTGTTGTTATTATTAGAGAATTTATGTGAGAAAATGTTGATACACAAAATTTTTGAAAATTTTCATCAAGTTCAATCATAAAACTCAAGAAAAAGAACGCCACAGTTATTCAATGAACCAATTGTTGATGAAACATTTGAAAGACAAATTAAGAGAAATTTAGACAGTGCAGAAGTATTCTATCAAGATGGTATTCTAGAAGAAATAAAATAGCCGAATGTCTTCGTCAAATAGCGACACAAACATTGCGATAGTGTAAATACATAACGAAATGGTAGAGAGGGTGAACGCTGGTTCGCTTAAAATACAATGATGCTTCCGATGGGTTCATATTGATGAAAACGCCTTTGGCAATACCGGATTATACTTGGGACCTACAACCTTCGCCGATGTGAATTTTTGTTTGGCTCATGTTTGAAGAAACCGGTGGAACAGGACCATTGAGAGAATCAAAAAAGAGAAAAAAATGAAAACTCTCTAAGATGGTATTCCGCAAGCGTTTCGTTGAGAATCATTACAAGGATTTTTTTTCTGCTTAATCGCC
The DNA here is from genome assembly GCA_006503575.1 of Baylisascaris schroederi. Taxonomy (NCBI): domain Eukaryota; kingdom Metazoa; phylum Nematoda; class Chromadorea; order Rhabditida; family Ascarididae; genus Baylisascaris; species Baylisascaris schroederi. Next base: position 220,919 of record QEWY01000540.1, read on the forward strand.
AATAATAGTGACGCATCTATAACGATTACCTAACTTCATTGCTAAATTTTCTTTTGTTAATGAAAACGATTTATCTCATTGAAATTTTTTTCTTCATGAAGATGATTAGCGGAATTCCACATAAATCTTGAATTATAGGATATCGAGGGATGGGGGTGGGTGGAGAGTGGGATGTGCTCAGACATTTGCAAACCTCTAAGAGTGAATCAGATATGGGATTTGCACTCTGTGAGAGGAACAAGCTTAGATTTTTTCATCCTTTTTCGCGAAGGGACACGTCATTAGAACTGATCTTTTCGATCTTTGCCACACTCCATCTCGATTTATAAATACGCTCATGCGCACCTCTAATTCGTAGCCCGACTAACATTACTAACAGCAATTATAATATAGATAATGGCAGTTGTTATAGTCAGACCGACAAATGTAACTATAGATTTTATTGATAATAGTAACAGTAACAATAATTTTAGCGATAAATGTTCTGTGACGACGTCATTTTTATTTGAACGATTGAGGATGTGTATGTGCGTCTATTCATTGTCTAGTTTCAGCTTATGAACAACGAAAAATTCCGAGTATGATATATGATTGTTAAATACTGAAGGCATTTTCTATATTAACGCTTTATTTTTGAAAAATGTTGAAAGTATTTGAATTTACTGACGAGTTTGTATATATTTTGCGCTAGTTAAATTTCTACTTCAACAACAAAAGAGTCCATTAAATGCATCGTTCGCATAATGTTTATGCATGTGATCTTTTTGACTATATTATGAGGAGAATATTTGGCGTATTTTAATTTTTTTCTCATTCAAATATACATTTGATCGGCTAAATATACGATATGCAATGGTGCGCATCATGTTAACACCTCTGGAACGTGCTCCTCATGTGTCTGTAAAATGTCGCCGCTTCTTAAATCTTTGAAATTTTCGCTTTTTCTGACGACTGTCAAGACTTTCGCCCATTTTCATATTGCTTAATCATGAATGAAAGATAGTGTTCTTATATCGCCTGAGGCATTGTCAGGAATGCCGAATGAGTCAAACGTTGTCTAATAACCGTAGAAACCGATCATGAGCAAGCCGGAATGCTTGCTTGGCGTCGTGTGATGAGTCATGCAAGAAACGAGCGCCGAGACAAATTCAACAAACCGGTTGTCGAAGAAGGCATTCAACAGCGCGATTCGATATTGTGTTGGTCGGAAAAGAGTTGTCAGCGAAATGTGTGAAAGCATTTCTTCTACTTTGACACCAATACTTAAATATGCAAAAGAACCTGTTGAATGTGACAATATTCACGCTTGATGATCCAATCAGGTGCACCATTCTTAAATAGATCGCCTCTGATGATTCATGATCACTTGCAAACAATACGCACAAAATTTTAACCTAACTATATAGAAAGTTTGCAGATGAAAAATTGCAGCTATGAAATCTCTTGGCATAATATTATTGAAATGATGAAAGCTGAACTCTATGCTTTCCTTTCTTTCGTATTTTGGCGTTTTCCATTCTCTTAATTCTTTTCCTAACTTTCCCCTTTCATTTCAAACGGTGCTTTCCGTAGTAATAGGATAAGATTCCTAATGTAGAGTTCTTTCGTTCCTCAACAATCAACGATTTCTCAAATCCGATCTCATAACGTTATAACAACAGTTTGACCTCTGATCTGTTTCTTTAAGTGAAACTCGAAACTAAGTAGTCATCCACCGCATGAAGTGAAACCAGAATATGACCCTTAGAGGAAGCTTAAAGTTGAAAAACAGAACAAAAGCTATAGTAATTTTGTGATGAATGTACGATGAAACCGTCTATATCCTCCGATTTTATATATATTAGATTATGCAGTGAAATATTATCGACTGGCAGCTTAATCGAATGTTGTTGATCGAAAATCGATCGATCTTTGCTTGATTGATCGAGTTATGCATGTTGCGACATATCTACATTCAGACCGATTATCACCAACAAATTACCTATCAGAATTGCTCAACGCATTTTTATGATGGCTTGAAAAAATTTTTTTCATTCACATATCTGAAAATTTTCATCCAATTTCCGAACAAACTAAGGTATTTTTCGGTCTCGGTGCGCATCCGAGTGTGTCTATGTGCGTCTGCGCGCACGTGCGCATCTGTGTGCATCTGTCTGCGTCTTTGTACGTCTGTCTGCGTCTGTGTGAGTCTGTGTGCGTCTGTGTGCGTCTGCTTCTGTCCGTGTGTGTCTGCGCGTCTGCGCGTGTGTCTGAGTGTATCTGTGTGTCACACGGACGCATATAGACGCACAGAGACACGAACGCAATCAGACGCACGCAGACGCACATAGGCGCACACAGGCGCACACCGACAGACATGGACAAATAAGACATGCGCTGGCGCGCACAGACGCAGACACGCACAGACGCACACAGACACAAACGGACACAGGCACAGACGCGCGTAAACACGCATGAATACACGTACACACCTACGGACGCACACAGGCGCATTAGACGCACAAGGACGCACACAGAGCGCACAAGCGCACATAGACGCACATCGACACACACAGACACACACAGACACACACGGACACGTGGACGCGCACTGACGGACAAAGACACGCACAGGCGCTAACAGAGGCAGAGAGACGAAGACAGGCGCACACCGACGCACACAGATGCACACAGACACACGCAAACGCACACGGACGGACAGAGGCGCACACAGGCGGACGCAGACGGGCATAGACACATAGGCTAACACATAGACACACACAGACCCGCACAGACGCTCACACACAGACAGACGCACCCAGACGCAAACAGATATACACAGATACACACGTGCTTACACATGGGCAAACAGACACACGCAGACGCACGCAGATACTTACAAACATACAAAGACGCATACAGATGCACACAGGACGCGCAGTCGGACACAGGCACGCACAGACGCACGCAGACACGTACAGACACTTACAGACGCAAGCACAGACGCACACAGACACGCACGGGCCCTGGCAGACGCACGCAGGAGGACACAGACGCACATAGACACACACATATCAACACACAGACACACAGACACGCTCACACAGATGAACGCAGACACATAGAAGCCCACAGATGCACACCGACGCACACGGACGCACGCAGGCGAGCAGAAGAGTGCGCAGACATGACAAAACACACACGGACACAAACAGACAGTTAGAGAAAAACGCACAGACGCTTATGGACACGCACAAACGCACATAGACGCAAACAGACGCACAGGAGCAAGCAGACGCCACAGATACATATAGACACCCACAGAGACTTACAGACAGACGCACAGACGCACACAGGCCCACGTAGACACACAGACGCACAAACACGCACACCGATACACACAGACACACCTAGACAAACAGACACACGCAGACGTGCGTAAATCCACACAGACACACAGACGCACACAGACACAGGGAGATGCTGACAGGCGCACACAGACTCACGTTGACGCACGCAGGCACACAAAGGCGCACAGAAACACACAGACACACAAGGACGCACGGAAGCACGCACGCGCACATGCGCAAACAGACACATACAGAGAGAGACACAGGCACATGCAGACGCAACCAGACACAAACAGACACACGGAGATGCGTACAGACATACAGACGAACGTAGACACGAGCAGACACAAACAAAGGCGCACAAAGAGTCTGCCCGTCCGTCCGACCATGAATCCGTCCGCCCGTCTGTCTTTCTCTTTGTCTGTCTAACTGTCTGTCTATCTCTGTCTCTCTCCCCGCTGGTCTGTCTGTCTGCCTGTCTTCTTCTCTGTCCGTCTGTTTGTCTGTCTTTTCGCTAGTCCGCCTGTTCGACGGCCCGTCTATGTCTGCCTGTCTGTTTGTCTCTCTTTCTCCGTGTCTGTCTCACTGTCCGTGTGTCTGTGCCTCTGTCCACATGTCTTCCAGTATGTCTGTCTTTCTGTCCGTCTACCTATCCGTCTGTTTCCGTTCGTCTGTCTGCGCGCCTGTCTGTCTGAGTATTTGCAGCTACGTCTGCCTCTCTGCAAGTCTGTGAGTCTGTCTGTCGGTCAGTCTGCCTGTACGCTCGTATGTGTCTTTGTGTGTCGGTCTGCCCATCCATCCCTCCATCTGTCTGTCTCTCTCCGTCACCTTGCCTGTCTCCATGTGTGTCGTACTCTTTGTCTCTGTCTCTCGCTCCGTCCGTCCGTTTGCATTCATGTTTTTCCGCCTGTGCTTCTTCGCCCCTTCGCCCGTTCGCTCCGCTTGTCCCTGTGCCTGTCGGTCGGTCTGTCTGTCTCCCTGTCTGTCCGTCCGTCAGTCCGTTTGGCTCTCTGTCTCGCTTTCCCTCTGGATTTCCCACTGTCTGCCTGCCTCAGCATCTGTCTGCTTGTCTACCTGTCTGTCTGTTTTTCTATCTTCATGTCTGCTCTTCCGTGTCTATGCGCCTGTTCACCTTTGTCTGTCTCTCTGTCTGTCTGACTGCCTATCGCTCTGTCCATCTGCCTGAATGTCTGAGTGCCTGTTTGCTTGCCTCCATCTGTCTGAATGCATGTCCGTCTGTCTCCCTGCCTGCTACCTGCATGTCTGCCCACCTGTCTCTCTGCACTTTTGCTCGTCTGTCTGTCCCCCTTTTCTTTTCCACCGTATGCCCCTCTCGCTGCCTAACTGTCTGCCTGTCCCTCTGCCCGTTCGCCCCTGTCTCCCTGCATCTCTGCCTGCCTCTGTCCGTCTGTCCGTGTCTCGCTCTGCCTCTTTCTCCATTTTCGGTTCGTGCCCGTCAGTCTATTTGCCTGCCTCCCTGTCTGTCTGTTCATCTCTTCCTGCGTTCGCCTGTCAATTTGCCTGTCCGTCTGTCCGTTCATGAACTCATCTGTCTGATTGTCTCTCTTCCTCTCTGCCTGTCTTCCTGTCTATCTCTTCTTCTTGCCTGTCTGTCTCTCTCTGCCTGTCTCTCAGCCTGTCTGTCCGTCTCCTCTGTGTTGTCTTTATGTCTGTCGTTCAATGTCTCTGTCTGTGGATCTTTTTGTCCGTCTACATGCCTGTGAACCTCCCTATCTGTCTGTTTGTCTCTCTCTCCTGCCTCCCTCTCTCTGTCTCTCTGTTCGTCTGCCCTTACGTCTGTCTCTCTGTCCGTCCGTCGGTGTCTTTCCGTCTGTCTGTATCTCTGCCTGTGTGCCTTTTTTGTCTGACTGTCAGTCTATTTGTCTGCCTGCCTTTCTCACTAGATGTCTTCCTCCCGCCTGCTTCTCCTCTGTTGCCTGTCTGATTCCCAGTCCGTTTGAGTGGATGCCTTCCTGTTGTTTTGCGCGCCTGCCTCTTCCTCTGCCAGTCTGTTCAGCGGTCTGTCTGTCCGTCTGCCCGCTTTCCGCCTGTCTGTCTTCCTGTCTATCGTTCTGTGCCTTTGTCGGTCTCTCCGTCGGTCTGTTTGACCGTCTGTCTCTCGGTCCGTCTTTCTTTCTTTGCCCGTCTATCTCTCTCCATCAGCCTGTGCGTCTGTCTTTCTCCGCGTCCCTATTACCCTCTTCTTTCTTGCCTGCCTGTCTACCCGTTTGCGTGTCCATCCTCCGTCTGTCCGTCCGTGTGTGCGTTTCTTCTATCTCTTTGTGCGTCTCCCCCATAGCCTGTTCGTCTGTTTGTATTTTTCTGTGTCTCTCTCACTGTCTGCCTCTGCCTGTTCGTCTGTCTGTTTTTCCGCCCTCCGTGTCCCCCTGTCTCTCCGGCTCTCTGTCCCTTGGTTTCTCGCTCCATCTGTCGCTCCGTGTGTCCCTCTCTCCGCCTCTCTGCCTGCTTTCCTGTCTATCCGCTCCTGTCTTTCTCCCCGCCTGTCTCTCTGTCCGTATTTTCGACGGTGCGTCTGTCTGCCTGTCTGTCGGCCCGCCTGTCCGAGTGCAAGTCGGTCCGTCCGACTCTGTCTGTCTGTGTGTTTGTCCATCTGTCCGTCTTCTGTTTGTCTGTCTCTCTGTCCTCCTGTCTCCCTGTCTGCCTGCCTCCCCACCCGTCTGCCTGTCTATCTATCCGTCTTTTTGTTCTCCCGTCTACCCGCTAGTCTGTGTAAATCTGTCTCTCCGTCTATCTGCCTATCTGCCCGTCCGTCTGTCTATATGTCTGCCCCCTGCCTTTCTATGTCTATCTGCCTGTCTGTCTCTCTCCCTTCGTCGGCCCCTCTGAGTGTCCTCCGCCTGTCTGTTTGCCCATCTGTCTCTCCGTCAGTCCGTTTGTGTCCCTCTGCGCGTCTGTCTCTCTGTCTGTCTTTCAGGCTGGCTTCCTGTCTACCTGTCTGATTGCCTGCCTCTCACTCTGTCTATCTTTTTGTCTGCTTTCCCACATGCCCGCCTTCTGCCTATCTGCCTCTCTGTCTGTCTTCCTGTCTGTCTGTTTGCCTACCTGTCCCTCTGTCTGCCTGTTTCTCCGTCTTTCGCTCTGCCTGCTCGCTTGTTCGCCTCTGTCTGTCTATCTCTCTGCCCCTCGGCCTGCCTGTCTGTCTGCCCGTCTGTCCCTGTCCGTCTACCTGCCTGTCTGTTTTCTCTGACTGTCTGCCCGTCTGTGCCTGTCTGTCTACCTGTCTCTTTGCGCCTCTGTCGTTCTCCCTCTTCCGAGACATCTGACTGCTGGTCAGTCAGTCTGCCTTTCTGCCTTTCTCTCCCGAAGTCTCGGTCTGTCTGCCTGCCTCTCTGTCTGTTCGTATGTCCGTCCGCCTCTCTCCGTCTGTCTCTGTCTCTCTGTCTATCTCTGCCTGCCTGTCCTTCTGTCGATCTGTCTGTGTGTGTGCCTGTCTATCTGTCTGTTTGCATCTCTGTCTGTTTGCGTCTCTGCCTGATTGACTGTCTACCTCTGCCTGTCTGTCCATCTGTATGCAGATCCGTCCGCCTCTCTCCGGCTAACTCTCTGCCTCCCTGCCTTCCATCTCCCAGTCTTTGTCTGTCTGTCGCTCTGTCTGTGTCTGTCAACCTGTCTCCTGTCTGCGGTTCTGTCTTTCAGTCTGATTATTTGTCTGTCCGCCTGTCTCAGTCCATCTGCCCGCCTGTCCGCCTCCCTCCGTCTGTCTATCCTTATCTCTGTCCGTACGTCTGCCTGTCTGTCTGTCCGCCTCTCTGACTCCCTGATTGTGTTGTTGTGTGTCTGCATATGTGGTTGTCTGTCTGTCTGGATGTCTACCGCCAGTCCGCCTCTCTCACCGTCTCCATGTCTGCCCGCATGCCTGTCTACCAGTCGTCTGCCTGTGCCACTCTGTCCATCTGTCCGTCTCTGTCTGTCCCTCAGTCTCTCTGTCTGTCGCCTGCCTGTCTATCGCCCTTTCCGCCTCTGTGACGATTTGTCTGCCTGTCCATCTCGCCGTCTGTCTCTCCGCCTGCCCGCCTGCCTCTCTGCTTGCCCGCCTGCCGGTCTCACTGTCGACCTGTCTGTGTCTGTCTGTCTCTCGGTCTGTCTCTCTTTCTGCCTGCCTGTCCGTCTGTTGTCTATCTGTTTGCCTGTATGTTTGTCGGCCTGTCTGCCTTACTGCCTGTCTGTCTCTGAGTCTCCCTCTATCTGTCCGTAAGTCCGTCCGTCTCTCCACGTCTGTGTCTCTGTCTGTCCGCCCGCCTCCCTTTCTGTCTGCCCGCCTGCCTCTCTGCCTGTCTGCCTGCGGGCCTCTGTCTGTCTTTCTCCCTGTCTCCCTGTCGCCCTGCCTGTGCCGATCTATCCGCCTGTCTGTCGGTCCGTCTCTCCGTCTCTTTGCCTGTATTTTGCCTTTTCTGCCTCTGTGGTTGTCATATGTATGTAAGTCTGTCTGTCTGTCCCTCTGCCCGTTCGTTCATCTCCCTCTGCTGTCAATCTGCTTTTCTGTCTGTCAGTCGCCTTTCCCTGTCTCTGTCGGTCCGTCCGTCTGTCCGCCATTCTGTCTGTTTGCCTGTCTGTTTCTCTGTCGTCCTCTGTGGTTGTCCGCCTGTGTGTAGTCTGTCTGTCCGTCTGTCCCTCTGCCCGTCTGTTCGTCCCTCTCTGCCTGTCAATCTGCTTGTCTGTCGGTCAGTCAATCTGTCTGTTCTTCAGGACCGTCTGTCTGTCCGTCTGTCTGTCAGTCTGCCTGCCTCTGTCTCTGTCGGTTCGTCTGTCTGTCTGCCTCTCTGTCTGTTTGCCTGTCTCTTGCTCTATCCTCCTCTATGGTTGTCCGTCTATCCGTAGGTCCGTCTCTTTCTGTCTGTCTGTCTGTGTGTGTGTCTGTCAGTCAGTCAGTCAGTCAGTCTGCTTGTCTGTCTGCCTGTCTCTCTGGCTCTCTATATGCCTCTCAGCCCTTCTTTCTGTCTGAATTTCTCTCTGTCTGTCTGTCTGTCCGTCTGTCTATCTGTCCATCCGTCCGTGCGTCTCTCTGTCTGTTTATCTGTATTCCTGTGTCTTTACCTGCCCTTCTGCCTGCCTATCTGTCGTTCTGTCTGTCTCTGTCTCACTGAATGCCTGTCAGACGCACACAGACGCACACGTATGCATACGGACAAGCAAGGACGCGCAGAGACGCGCACAAACGCACAGAGACGCAAACAGACGGGCACAGATGCACGCAGACACACATGGACACATACAGACACAGACGCGCACAAAGACGCGCTGACAGAAACAGACACATGCAGGCACACGCACAGACGCAGACACACATAGACACCCAGACACACTCAGACGCACGTACAGGTGCACCAGGCACACACAGGCACATACAGACACATACGGGCTCACACAGACGCACACTGATTCACGCAGGCTCAAGCAGACGCACACAGACACAAATAGGCACACACAGGCATACAGAGAAGCTCACGGACGAACACAGACAAACGCAGACGCACACAGACTCATCCATCAACATATACAGAAATTCCATGGAAACACGGATTGTGGTCGAATAATACAACGAGTATGAACATTTAATCACATATAAATAGAGATATAAGATAATAATGCGAGACAAGACGTAATAAAGCTAGAAAATGGAAAATGTGTTAGAAAAATATTTCTGCTCCGAGAGTTCACCTTATTTTTAGTGAGGTGTTAAGTGGATTTCCTTAGAATATCGTCACTGCCTCTTAGAATCAGTACTGTACGTGCCACTCTAATGGAATTTATAGAAAGGGTGCTGTACGGCCCGGCTCCTCTCCTTCGGACCTCCCGGTTCCTTGCTGAACACCCGTCACAGACAAACAATTTATTAATCGACAAACGGCCCCACTCGGGCCCACGAACACCTCGCACGATGACCCTGGGGCTCGACTCCCCAACTCCACACGCCGGAGAAACACGTGCAATACTCACAGTGGGGAATGACAGCTCTTATATACCCTCTCGGGGTATCAAAACGATACTTAATAGAACAACACATAGTACGCGATATACAGTTGGGGAATCCCGCTGCTCTACCATCATGATTGCATTACTCAACGATCAGAATCGTTACATGCCTGGGGGTCGCAAAAGCTCGCCCCGAGCGTTCATACATAAAACAGAGTCAATGAACGATAAACATCATAAAACATGACCAAAACACTGTAAGTCACAAACAACACCAGTCAAGTCATGAACGAAAACAACAATATATCAATGATATTGTCGGTTCGCTCCACTGCCACGATGTCGATATGGTTTGGCTCTACCCGGTCGGCCTTGTGGTTGTCGTCGATAATATTGACCGCGGATGCTGCTTCTGCTGCGTGTAGTGAAACCCACGTCGCGCCACTGCCGATGATTGCTGAAAGCGTCGAAACACTGCGGCGGGCTGATAGCGTCGGGCTGCTGCGAATTGTCACGTATGACGAGGTGGACATCGTATGCGTAGTTGATGGCACGTAATAGTTTCGCTGCTCCTAGCACGTTCAGTTCTGCACGATCATTGCACGGCTTCGTTCCATCCTCAATTGGCAAATTGCCGACCATCGCTGTGATATTTAGGTGATCCGGCCCATCGTCCCAGCCGGCTAGGATGAAATGCTCACTTTGTAGTTCATCCTTAAGTGAGAGGTACCATTCCCTCATCTTGCGGTGCTCATTAATGTATTCGAGCGCAGCTGGAGGTGCGACAACGATGACCTTGACGCCTGCCTTATTGGTTTTTATGTTGTGGAGAAGGCGTACATCTGCATCTGTGGCTTGCATATCTAGCATGAATATGCCTACTCTCGTAGTAGGTCCATACTCCCACGGCTCACAGAGCTCATACCAGTTTTGGAATGACATTGTCGCCTCATGTTGCACTCCATTTATTGCTATCCACTCGGCTTCCTTACATACATGTGCTACGGTCTGTGCGTTCTTTTCTCCAAACACTGCTACGGGTTTCTTGGTGGAACCCTTGGAAGCCATTATTTCCGCTCTTAGGGACTCATTTGCTTCCGCGTACATATCCCGCTGTGCTATGTTTTCAGTAAGATCTGAAAACAGTGGATAGCCAAAAGTAATTTCCAGTACCCTTTTGTGGTGAGGGCACGCGGCTGTTAACGCGACTGCCGCATCATATATGTCTTTCGAGGAGGGTCGCTGATGGCATGTATATGGTTCAGATAGCAACTTATCGACTTTTTCATGTTGTAGTCGAGCTGACCACCAAAATGCTAATGCAGCTGCTAGTTCATCCGTTCGGATGAATCGGATAGATGCCACTTCGGCTGGTGCGAATCGCACTACCTCCCCGAGACTCACGCCTCCTGCACATTCTGCTTCCTCGCATCGCTGATGTTGCTCACATAGAGTTTCGTTCAGCACTACCGCCCATTTCTTTTCGTCTCCATTGGCGAATTTTACACGCTTTATAGCCGTTTTCCTGCAACATGACACCATGTAACCTCGACAGGGGTCGTTTTTGCGCTTCAACAGTTGCTTTCTCTGGCGTTTATTCTCTTTTAACTTCCTTCTTTTCTTAGCTGGTCCTATCTGTGCGGTTTGTCCAACCTCATCTGGGACTCTTTTGAGATGGTCTAACTGAACTCTAAACGGCTCTTCTTGTTTTCTAATCCGCCGTACTAATGCACTGTTTTCAGACAACTCTAGAATTCTGTAGGGTCCTTGATACTGGCTCATAAACTTGGGGTGGTGGTTACGCGTCTTCTGAGGTGGCGTAAAGACCAACACTCTCTGGCCTACCTTGAACTGGCCCTCGCGCACATGATANCATACGCGAGCTGTGTGGCCCCTTCCCTTACATACATAGCACACACTTAGGGATTGCTCACTCTTTCCCTTTCCATTAGCTACTCCTCCAGGGCTATTAGCGCTATTTGCTGTCTTGAACGTGCGCTGGGGCCATCGAGAATTTCGCATATTCACTTGCTTGCGCGCTCCTTCCCTTTGCCTATCATATTTGTTTAACTTAGGCTGGTAGTCATATATCGGGCCAGGCCCCTTACTGGCGTGCACTAGCTGTGTCCGCCGCCAGCCACCAGTTATGAGTCCTCTTGACTCAACTAGGCTCCCATCAGAGTATTCGCAGCTATGGCGATTTCCAAGCTTTTCATTCGAATTTGATCTATTATAATACCTACTTTGCATACTACGCGATACTCTTTCCCATTCTATCGCGGCTTGCTTTAGTGCACTGTATAAAGCTCCTCTAGGTGCAGCTGCCACTGCTTCTGGCTCAAAAGATAATGTCTGTATCGCAATGCTACACTTGCGTTCATCTGCATCTGCTATGTCTGTATGTATTGTGGATGGACATGCTGCCGCTACCTTCTTATCCACTTCGGCGAAAAATTCTACAAGTGATTGCTCCTTTTTCCACTTGAGAAACTGCAACTCAGTTTGCTTGCGCAGGCGAGTGATTTTAGAGCTATCAGTGATTGCAAGTTTCAATGCATTTATCACTTCCTTGAAGCTACCACACTCGCGTATATGCAATGGAATTCCTAGAAACGCATCTCGAGCGAGCCCTGCTAGAAATGCTTTCAAGTGCATGATTTTGGTCCGATCATTCTCGTGCTCGAACCGTAGGAGGAATTCTTCCACAAAGTCATCAAACTTTGCTCCTGTTCTCCCTTTCCAGTGAACTTTTCTAACGGTGGAAGTGGGGCTTGCATACGTCGAGTGCATTGTAACACTAGCTCTACAAGCGGTGCGGATTCATTACTTCCTCCTCCTGCGCTTTCTCCTAGCTGTACCTCATCAACGGAACCTGAATGACCTGGTCTGGGTCGCCATATCGTTTCCATTTTTCGCAGGTTCTCCATGGTGGGCTCTTTTGCGCTTTGTGAAGCTCGACGTTGCATCTGAAATCGAGCTCCTTTAATATATGGCCAAGTATCCTCATCTGCGCACATGGCCTCCTGCTGTTTGTCTTCTCTTACTTTTCTCCCTTTTCTTTCTCCTGATCTTCCTCCTATACTGTTTGCTGACTTTTCCAACAGCGGAGTATCTTCCGCATCCTCCCTAGCAAAGGCAAACATGGTATTACCTTTGCGTTGCTGCTGGTGTTTGGCTCCATCACTTCGCCCGTCCAGGTCTTCAGCAGCTCCAGTCACCTGGAATCGGCTTAATCCAGCGTGCAACTTATCAGCATACCTTTCAAGCTGTGCTATGCTTTCCTGCGCGTTTCTTAGCTCTTTTCTCAATTTTTCGTTCTCTCGCAGTGTTTTGTCTTCTCGTGATAGCACACTTTCACCTGTGCATTCTTTCTCGAGCCTCATGCTATTATCTTGGCTCACCCTCAACGCCTTACAAAGATGTCGAGGAGATGTTATGCCAAAAACTTTGGCTACTGCCTCATACTTCTCAGCTCCTCTGGGACCTTGTGACGGTACCTCTTTTTCTTGTTCCAACTTCACCAAAACTTGCATGACCTTATTCAATTCCTGCTGCCATGGAGAAAATTTTTCTGACCACGGCTGGAAAGCTTTCCTAACCGTATCAGCGATATTCGGTACGTCACTCAACTCTTCCACCAGGATGTCTTGCACATCCCCTATAATCTCCTCCAACTGGTTGTGTGCGTTTATAGCGCACCAACTCTTACATCTTTCTACTTCAAAGCAAAGGTCTTTACTGACCTGTCCTCTTATCTTGTTTACAAGATCGCTTACTCGTGCCTCGTCTTCCTGGCCGAGTACGTCTTCCTCGTTTGGAAGAACTGCTGCTCCATCTCTTCTCCACAATCTGCAACAGCAGATGTGTGTTAGATGCTTTGGGAGCCCTTGCACAAATCAAACACGAGCGATCGTGTGAAAGCAAGGAAAAGAAACGGCAACTGTGGCACTTGCCACCTATGCCTTCAGCACTGTATTGCGCCCCCTCGCGCACTAGTGCTCTGCGCTTCTTGCGCAACTCTGTGCTCCGCACTCAGCGGATACACACACACACACATGAGCCTCCTGCTCGAGGCTTTGTTAACTGGTAGCACTCTAACAGTGACTACCACGGGTGTTCACCGGCTGAGCCCCCATGTACGGCCCGGCTCCTCTCCTTCGGGCCTCCCGGTTCCTTGCTGAACACCCGTCACAGACAAACAATTTATTAATCGATAAACGGCCCCACTCGGGCCCACGAACACCTCGCACGATGACCCTGGGGCTCGACTCCCCAACTCCACCCGCCGGAGAAACACGTACAATACTCACAGTGGGGAATGACAGCTCTTATATACCCTCTCGGGGTATCAAAACGATACTTAATAGAACAACACATAGTACGCGATATACAGTTGGGGAATCCCGCTGCTCTACCATCATGATTGCATTACTCAACGATCAAAATCGTTACAGTGCAGTTGAAAAAACCATACGATCAAATGAAAAAATTTGCTGTAATTTAAGTTCAAAGTTCTCGAGATTCATTTAATTGTCTGATTTATGCTGATTAGACCAACCGATTATATAAATAACCAATCAATAGGTAATCAATAATGGACAATTCTTAACAGATTTACAGTTCAAGTGTTTCGAGCACCAGTGTACATCGATGAAAAAATCCGTTTTTATGCTATCTGATTGCCGTAGAATGCGCTCGATCGATTGTAGAACATATGTACCTTCGTCTTCCAGTTGTTCATAACCTTAAATCTGCTCTCGAGTAGGTAGACCAACTTTGAAGACAAGGATGATGGCACACAGTACGCTTAACCAATGGTTTTTATTTATTTGGCATCATTGACTCTAAAGTTGAAGTAGTTGAACAGACTTACAAACAATCAGATAGCCAGAGAGACAGGCAAGGCAACATACAGGCAAACAACAACACATAGTTTATGTGCAGACGCGGCATTATCATATGCTAATAAAGTTTTGCAAAAGCCAATCGCTTTCTTCTACACATTTTTATATTCAACTATAACTAGAAGGATCCTTACAATATTCAAGAAAACATGAATTTTGCCTCAAATTTTAACGTGTGCTGTTGATGACCTATTTAAGGTTTTCCCATTATCCTAGTAGGATTGAACCTCCGTAGAAAAACGTCGACGAAAGATACAGAAATAGATTCGATAAGCGAATACCTTCATGACAATGACGCAGTCTTATATCTCGTCAGAAAAATTCCCGATTAGGAGAAAATAGTTAGGCAACAGGCAGGGACGGGAAGCATGGAAAAATGAGGACAACCATGGAAAAAGTATAGAGATGCAGAAGCGGTTTTCGATAGAGTAGATAGACCTCAATCGAACACAGAGTGTCTGTTTTTCCAGCTCAGCGCAATTTTTTTTCTTTTTTTTTTTTTTTAAATATTTGGCATTCACGAACGCCACGTAGTCGCCAAGTCCGTCTTTCCAGGACATTTCTTCCTCAACTTTTTTTCATTTGTACCTTGCATTGGCTTTCTGGTTATGAACAAGTTGTCATGGTTATGCTGAGGTAAGAGACTCATTTTGAATGGATCGTAAGAGAGAAAGTTAGGTTAGATCGAGCAAGTCAAGAGCGATGAATTCTTCGTATGATCCTCCCTAGAGATGGGAAATATCGCGAGAATGAGGTTGCTAGGACGGCTGAAGGACTAAGAGGGAGGAAGAGATGGAGCCCTCAAATACTGTAGTGATTCCCAGCGAAATTTCTGCAGGAATCGTCTCTGGATTGGCCTCCTTTCACACTCTAAAAATTTGGAAATAAAGTGATGCTCATCTTCACTATGTTTATGTCAGCCATTAAATCACTGGCCTCTCTTTATTTTACTTGCAATTATGAAGCAACAATTACACTGATAACAACAAGCATTTTTTTTACAATGAATCATCTTTCCGCGCTCCTTGAATTGCGACTACATCTCGGTCGTCCTTCAGAGGGTGTATATCTTTCATCGTTCTGCTGATGTTGGACGAATGTCCTTCAAGTGTTCTTCATTCGCATTATGCACACAGAAACATCAAAAATTAACACCAATGCCATCACGACATCTTTGGACGACCAATACTGAAATACTAAATGTACAACGTCGCATTCCACAGTGCAATGATTCGGGTTTCGACTTACCTGATGCACATGCATTTCGCCTGAAGCGTTTGTCAGTCAGGTGTCTTCTCTTGCAATTGAAGTTCTTATCACACTATGACTAATGACTTCAAACATCGAGGAAGACACAAGCGACACCCGTTAGTTTCACGTATGTCCGTCTGTTCGGGTAGTTTCAATTTGGCAGGCACGGAGAAAATTTTGTGGGTTGAATGTTCATTATTGAAACAATGACCACCTATATTATAATCGACGTTGATTGTGCAACTTTGGGAAAATTATAGAAACTTAGTTATACGATAAGTGGAGAAGCAAGAGAGGGGAGCTAACACAAGGAGCGTTTTCGATAATCCGCTCATCCAGCAAATGTCCTGGATAACTCAGCTTCCTATGACTTAAATAACGAGCTTGAAATCCAATTGCAGGAAGTGCAAGCAAAATTTCCGGCACCTTTGAATGCTTGCAACTTTCACTGTAATCCTTTGGACAGTATGAAGTATAAAGTTGAATGTGCAGCCTGGTCGCGTAAATTACGGAAGAAACTTTGTGCAGGAGGTCAGGTTCAATGAACTATGAGCACTGATATCAGCATACTATTATTTCGTGGCACCCATAATATGTCCCTTTCCACTCTGTCTACAAAAACCGAGATCCCACGAGTGAAATGTGTCATGTCGTCATCTGTGGCATACTTCTCCATCCGTTTTATGTTCTGATGTGAGCCCAGATGAGCGGATCTTATTCGAAACAGAGGAAGACGAAAAGGTCATTCGAGAAAAGAGCTGCACAGGGGAGGTGTGGAAGAATGAGGAAGCGGATGAGTAGAGAAGAGAATATAGGGATGCTTTCAACGCGATGGCAGGTTCTCCAGAGAGTGTTGACAAACTACCCAGATCAAGTTTTGCCCAAGACTTCATAGCCGGCCAATATCGCTCTGCTTCAAAATTGCAAGGATGTTTAACACATTTTGCATGGATAACTTTTCCAAGTGATCTTCTGCCTTTCGTTGCTTCACTTATCCTTTTTTTTTGCATCGATTCACTCCAAATATACATCCCCTTGTCGATCCGCTCCAGACATTGGCAATGAATCTATGTACTCTTTGAAATGCAATGAACCTTTGTACTCTTTGAAATGATATTAAAGACAGCGCAAGAATGCCCCCGGGTTTTTGCATCGTTGATCGAATACCATGCGAACATTAGCAGGTTTTTTACTTGAGAAATGCATATTGTCACTGTGATTGATTTTCTTCATAGTGGTGTGAAATTCACAATGAAACATGTTTATATTTCATTGTAAAACTCGTTGATAATTTTTCGCTTTCAAAATGTGCATAAACAAATAGAGGTGTAACGATCGATGAACTTTACACTTCTAACTTCTGAAAAAAAATGATTCGGCAGAATTATATCAGAAAAAAAAATTATGTTTTAGAATTGAAAAGAAGGAAATTTACGCTTGCTGTTTTTGACTGTTAATTCCATGACTAATTGAACAAGAATGAGCCCCAAACCACAATGTATATGAAGTGATAAATCACAATATACAGTAAAGGTATGTTGACAAGTAAATATTTTCTTCCTATTGAAGCATTCAAGTTTCCTGATCCGTCAACCTATATCTACATCATATATATATATATATATATATATATATATAATATATATATATATATATATATATATATATGTGTGTTCAATGGACAGCACTCAATTATGCTGAGGTCGAACCTTGGAATGCTTGCTCTCTCAGAGTAAAGGTGAAAGGGGCAGGTAACTAGGCCATAATACTTCTGAGATAGCAGATGTTGAAAAAAATAATCAGCTCATTTTTTCGGCGCGTTTTTCTCAAATTCACCCTGCCCAAACACATTATTCAAGCATTGTCTCTGTGTATGTGTCTGTTTGACAGGCCAACTGCACCTTGATTCGTTGAGGCAAGTCTATTAAATTTGAAAGGTTTTATGAATGATAAACAAGAAAATATCCAATATAATTTTTTACATCGTTCTCTGAACTTAAAAAAGGAACCTACATTCAAGGGTGCCAAAAAAGTCGTATGCAATACACAGCCATCGGATTTTCGCTCTATTATTGATTCATCCATTAGATATTCACCATAAAGATTTCCTTTATTTCCGACCACCTATCCTGAATATATTGAGGAAAAATTCGTTTATAGAAACACAAACAATCGTCAATGACAAGCTGATAGAGTGACAAAGTATAAGTGGCAATTAATCGCTCATTACTGTTCTGGATTCGCCATTTCCGAGGAATTCTGCCTTTTTTTCTCAAATCCTTTGATGTTGTTGACCGATTTCGGTCGGCTTCTCTTAAATAGCATGACGCCAATGCAGACATTCCAACAACAGCACAGTATAAATATATTTTAGCAGTGTGCATATTGGACAGTGCTCTATAAAATAACGAACATAGTTGCATAGATATAATGATAATAATTTCGCCAAAACGTATTCACGAGACTAATGGTTTTCACCTACAAATTTCGTGCCGGAGATTCATCTCAATACGCTTTGAAGGATTATGGTATAATTGATTAATTGTATATTATGAAAGATATCAAAAGGTGTAAGCAAATGCAAGGATTGAATATGAAAATGCTAAAATAGCATTATATTATTTATTTATCATTTGCCGTGAAAGTACCGTTTATTATCGCGAAAATTTCTGAGCTAGGTGAAGCGCAATACTGAAATACTTAATCAGCCGACTTCTCTGGCACGCTGTACTATTTGTTTGTGATCCTACCTGCATAAAAAGCGACCAACTAACTGCAAAATATATGTTAATTTTTCGACAAATTTTATATTATATGTCTAGAACTTCCTTTCAATTTGATCAGTGTACTTGAAAGTTCATAGTATACGTCATCGTGTAGTGTGAATTATGTTTGTGAGGTTGCACAGTTCTAGCTTGAGTGGATAATAAATTGAAGATATTCAAAATAGAAGTCGACACATACATGCGAGAACATGATACATTGATACATTAACGGCCATACGCTTTGCAAATGCTAATCTGCAAAGATTTTTGTAAATAAGAAACTGTAAAAATTTTTGTTTATTTTTTTTTAAATCAAAAAAGCGTCACAAGAATCGAGCGAAATCTCCGATGGGTACACATGAATATTACTTGATAGTGACAATGCTGAAAGGAAATTAGCGCTGCAAAAGATCATTTTGAGAGAACAATTTGAGACGATTTTCATTTGAGAAGAATTGAGAAAAATATTGGGAAATTTCAAATAATAGATTATACATGGAATAACGATATGTAGAAAAGGAAGTATAAGAATGACAGTTTATTCATATTGCAATCGTTTCAAGCGCCCAATATAAGCCACATTATTTGCACATTTTAGTGATATAACCATCTATGATCAACGCTTCCATTAGGTAAAATCCGTTTATTTTTAACAGGAATTGTTCATGTTGAAAGTATGCTTTTCGTGAATTTGATCCCAATTATTGAGAATTCGAGAAATGACTGGAAGGAAATTTATATATATATATATATATATATATATATGCAAATTCAACTTCTTAACTCACATAGTTTTTTCAAATCTCAATATAATTTCTTCAAAAATTTTATGAATCCCACCGTTACTGTAATGCTTCGACGGATGGATAGTTCGATTGTGACCGGGGCAAATGGAAGATTAAAATCTCGTCCGCACAGAAGGCACGGGAGTTTCTCAGAGCTTTTCAATGATTATAAACGATTTTTAAAATCACTGATCAGTATGAACTAATAGATCGTTCTATGATTTACGTTATATCTTTATGAACTTCACTAATTTATCTTCTATGCTCGTCTAATTAATACTGCCGGAAAGATTGAACTGCAAACATATGCGCCGTCATAATACATTTGTTGTCAAGTAAATCTGCACAATTGCATAAAAACACTAAAGGGTACAGCAGCTCATTAGATGCTGTTTGGATATAAACGAATGAAGGAAAATGCAAGATAAGTTAACAAGAAGAATGTCTTTCATTTCGCTTATTTTATAGATCACTTTTTTGAATTATCAACAGAAAATGAAATATATAAGAACACCTCCATAACTCAATTAATTCAAATGTTCTCACCAATTTCCTATAAAAGATTCCGTTTTCGATAAATCGCATCGGTGTGAGATCGTCGCAAAATTTTCACCACAACTAGATGTCTATGATCGTTTCAGCTTTGTTAGTCAATAAAAAATTTTGCAGGCGACTTCATCGCATATCGCTTGTAATGTCTATTAAATTTTTTAATTAGCATCAATAACATCCTAACCTAAAATCACCAGAGAGATAAGTAGAGTACCTACAAATACATAATAAGGATGCCGCCATAATGAAACTCAACCAAACATATTTGCTAAAATGAATAGTAAGGACGGAATGGCGTGAAGCGAGATCGCGAACAACTGATATCGAGTTTAAACTTGTAGATCAAACGAAAGACATAAACATCGACCATTCATATGTCGTTGGGATCTTCCTCGCAAATGCAAACTTCGCGTACTCTCACAACACATTTGAGATCAGATTTATGGAAGGATAGTAAGAACTACTGAGAATGGCTTTCGAATCTAGTATTGGTACGCTGCATTGCTAGATTCTCATCCATGCTAATATCTCAAGGGCATTTGAGTGCGCATCGTTGTGAAAATTCATTGTTCATGAAAACTTCCGTTCATGACCTATGAAGAGCGAAAAAAGACGATCGTGAGATCGATGTGCACCGGAAGTATTGTCATTGAGTGGTGTAAAAATAGAACTTCGATGGGCGGTGTTTAAATATGGAAGCCACTTCGGTCTCGTCCATTTTCACATAAAGCGTCAAAGACGTCACGAAGACGATGGTTGTTCGGAAACAATTCAACAAAATCTATTCCTTGTTTTATATCCGACGATTTATCTATTATTTATCCATATTCCTTTTCACTGTATATAATGAAGCAAATCGGTGAGCAACATTGCACTGATTCGTTTGCCACGATGGCTATTCGACAAGCTGAAAGCGCTAATTCTTATATTATTTGTAAAGCTGATAATGAGGATTTCGACTATTGTTACGGCTCAGCTTTACTGTTTTTCCTGTAATTGTTGCTTAAATGTGGCGATAATTTTATGAATTAGCTTTTCAGGAGATTTCTGGTACTTCTGTACTGAATCGTTTTTGACACTGAAGCAACTGGCAATGAAAAAAATACCATTGTCTTCTAGGTGGAGGCAAATGCCTACCTACATAACTAATAATGTTTCTTCTATCTTCTATCTGGCATTTTAATTTTTGATAGGGCTGGTACGCGTGGCGATATCATCAACAAGCGAACCACATTATTATGATTCGGTAAGTGGGAAAAGTTTCTAGAAATATGCTTAAAGTTTTTATCTAATGATTAAAGCTTAACACCGAACAACGCTAACGCTAAAAAAAATGCTTATATAACAATTTGTGCGATTGTCTATGAGATTGTCTATGTATGTAAACTAACAACGTTCTTTTTTTCCCATCATGATGCGTCTAATTTTTCTGCTTGATTTAATTATTATTGACCTGAAATGCACCTAAATCGAATTAAAATTGCCAAAAAGTTGCAAAATTATCTCATTGCAATATTCATATGTAAATATTATTCATTTTATAAATAATAACGAATATTTATCTGCAGTGGATATTTATCTATCAAAAGAATACAAATGAACATTTCCACATATAAGATATTTGTCCTATCAAGGTAAACACCTTATTTACCGTACACCATTTGAGTTTTGAAAAATATGAACGAGTGAATACGATATGCTGTATAATGTGAAGAGTAGTATGTAATATTGCAAAATAAAGCAACAGTGCAACGATTTGTTACTCCCCAGTACCTCAGAAATGTGACAGTAACTGAAGGATTTGCAATCATAGCTTCTACTTTGTAAAAGTTGAGGTGAAAGTTTAGTGAATAATAACAAGCTGCCGAATTCCATATTCACAACTTACAATATTAGAGCAACTATGCGGAACATGCATGAAGGTGAAAATCCTCAATTCTCATCCACTGTAGATTCCTCTACGTCGACGTTATCTGCATCCTTTTTAAGTTAATTCATGGAGATGTGGAAGAACGCTATATGATTAATATAGCTCGATGTATAAAAAGAAGCACGAGATGCGAGTGTAGTTGAAAAAGGAATAATGTCTTCAATGCTTATCGGGATGAATTATGGGACTATAGTCTGTATAATGGTTTGTATATCGAGAGGAAGAAGCGCTACGAGGCGGGAAAGGAGGACATAGAAGGGAGATGAGTTGGAAGAAGAACTGCTTTACAATTAGTCTCCTTGCAAAAATTTAACATACCCACGAATATTTCGTTTTCTTCATGTTGCATAAGCATATTACGCTTCAAAAACTTTGCAATGACATTTTATATGCCTCTACCGAGCGCCAAATAATACAGAACGACGAAGGTGCAAACGATTTCAATAGAAAAACAGAAAATTTGAAGGGGCCAACAAAAACTTCCTCCCATCTCATAAGGCGTAGGCCACAAGAAATGGGCTCTATAAACACTGATCCTGGCCAGATTTCCGGATTCGTTGGAAAGATGTACTTCCTTCCGATCACACGTTTACATATTTTCATAGCAGAACGCAAAACTTTGAAGGTTTTCTTTATTGCTCATTGTATTTTCGAAATGATCACCGTTACACATTGAAATGCATGAATTCGAACAGTGAGTACATGCGAATGATATGTAAATTTTGTGGGAATTATACTGCATGGGAGTGAAAATAATCGAATCGATGACGCTTTAACATTTTCAAATAGTACGATACAGATGTTTATTGTTGCCTTATCGGTAACAATAACGATCGAAAACGCAAATGTGTATTAAGGTGATGTAAAGAGCATAGAATTTACTCATATTGAAATCGACAACTGGAACTGATTATGTTCAATCGCTTGCCATCTAGGCAGAAAATTTTATTGTCTTCAGAAATATGGCAGAAATTTAGCATTCGGAAGATTGTTATGCCCGCATTCATGAATAAATATTCTATAATAAATGGATATTTTAATGAGACATATATCTCTGGAAAAAATAAAATATTCACTCTGCTACCATAAAAAACATACAACATACTAACCCGTTTACCAAATAATATTAACAAAGTAGCAGTCAAAATTACGTTATATTTAAGAATTCTTAACTTTTTTATCGTAAAATTTTCATTCGAGACGATTATCAAATATAAGATTTCTATCAGAGGAGAAGTGCTTAATAAGACTCACCAAAAAAAGCGAATCAATCAACCAATTTATGACAGATTAAAAGTGCATAGCAGGTAGGGAGACCCCTTATTAAAATAAACAAAATGGCTCACCTAGTCCCTAAAACCTTTACGCTTGTTGTACAATTTAAAGCTGACACTAATCGGTGAAAGTTTATTTTATTTTACAATAAGAAATGTGATAGCATCTTAATCACTTTTTTTTTGCACATATGAATTATCTTCGACTTTAAAAATTTTCTACATTCGATTGAAACGATCTGATAAAAGAACAAACTCTAAAAGTGTTTAGTTTACGTCAGCAGTGAAATATATCGTTGCTATATTTAGTAAATTATTAGTGTTTAGTGAGTTTTTATGGCCAAGCATCGGCGCCAGTCTTTTTCGTCATCAAGTAGCAAGACGACGTGATTAAATATTTATATTCCAATAGTGCTTAGTTAAACATCAAACTATAATTGTTGATATTTCAGTGGTGTATTGATATTTAACTGATGAAGTAAATAAGATTGCAAACATCAAGAAATATTTTTTTACCTTCCTGCATTTTCCATAACTTTTGCGAAATCACACTGAGGCGACATCATGTCTTTATCAATATTCTCCATATTCAGACAAGTGATCGGTCTTATAAAAGGAAAAGCCGTTGCCAGCCCCTCTAAATTTGTCATTCAAAGTTTTCAGAAATGTATAGACTTTATTTTCTCATAGAACCTACTGTTGAAGTTATTTCCAAAATTATTTATTTCTTTTTAAAATTGCTAGCAATATTTACTCGTCAGAAAATGATGAATTTCTTAATCAAGAGTTAACGTAAAAATACACAATAAATCTAAAAGTGCTGCTTTATATATGTTCTAAATTCATTCAATCATGCTATGACAAAAAAAAAAAACAAAAAACAAAAACAAATCGTTCATAAATGCCGTAAGGCTTCTAATCAAAATTGTTCAAAAATGTTTAGTGAACGTCGATTGTACATGTGCGTTCTCTCTCAGATCCACGTAAAACGAGCGTGATATAAAATTTTAAACAAGTAAGAAAACGTACAAGTCAACCTAGCAAGGTATGCATTTTTTATGAGGACAGGTTGACCGATAGCATGAATGGCCCAGAACCTAATGAGCCTCACAAGAGAAAATCGCTTCTCATCTATAAATCGAAAGTTTCAATCCCACCTCATATTCAGGTTTCTGCGAGACTCAGTAAACTAAACGGAAATAACCGATGACCACACACTGTTGATTGGAATTTTTCCGCAATTTCTTAAATTAGGCTTTTTCCAAGCGTTCATTATTACGAAAGCACTTTTCGTCGTAATATACTTAATTGCTAAATTTAACTTATCAAAGTTTCTATTTAAGGATAGTGCTAGTGGTTTTATCATGTTGAGTCATCAATTGCGAAGAGTAAACATAACGCACTCTAGCCGTCACTTATCACATATTGTTATTTTTGTGTCATTTCATATAGTGTGCGCCTTTTTATTGCATTTGCCGCCAGGTAAGAAAACCACATGAGTTTAAGTTAATATTTATTTGATTGGAGGTCTTCTTAGACAACTCTGCTTTAGGTTCATTTTTTTAGAGCGGTTTTTTTAACCGAAGACGAAAAATTGATCAATATGATCCAGGTTTTATGAAAGTCGAACTGTGACAACTGAAAATCAGCTGCCAATTTCTGTTATGGTCCGGCTAAGCCGAATTTTGGCGATAGGTATTTGAAGAGTCTTATGCATGTGTTGAGGCCGTCTTTGGAAAAACATTAAGGTCCCAGCAAAGTAAAAATGGACTTTATATACTGCTTCGCCAACTAAACAGATTACTGCAACTGGTCAATATCCTAGGATTCTTCTAAGCGTTGTCATCTGCGCTGCATCGAGTTGCACATCGGGAAGTTTGTTGCACGCGATTTCGTGATGTCCTATTCGTGCATTGCTATATCTCCGAAAACTTAGCAAAAGGCAAAGACGAAATTTTTTTCAGGAAGTCTGTTACAGAGGTCCTTAAAATGCTTTGGGATGCCTATAGCAGCAAAGACATGACCCAAGCCCGAAATTTTGAATGGTAATCTAAAGCTTTAAAAGGCGCTATACCTTTCTAAATGACAACGTTGGGGAACCTGGACTTGTAAAGCACTTAAAAGTAGCAAAAAAGTTGACACCTTGAGGTTTCGGGTATAGTACTTTTCGGTTTGAGGCGAAACAAGCAACATGACGACTTTCCTGTCCATACATTACTCAATAAACTGAGCATCTTTCGAGCTCTTTGTATTCAAGCAGAATTCAAGCTCAGGAAATGGTCTCTCGTTACCGTGGGAACCGTTAGAGGTGCTCGGAGCCGTTGGCAAACAAACACTTCGTAGAGCGATTAAAACATGACGAGTAAAGCTTGGCTGCTACGTGAATATAAGAAGAGACTACCATAAAGCTAATAGAGGTCGGGATCAAATTAGATACGCCTCAAAATTTATATAAGCCTAGTCCAGTCTTTTTTTTCATAGCATGTTCTATGAATCGATACAATCATACAGTATATGATGAAAAAAGCAGAGGATACGCAGAAAATACAAGAAAAAGATTAAATTCACTTTTCAAGGAAATGAATTAATGAAAGTTCTCTTAAAAATAAAATATAGTTTTATCGCTTCTTCTAGTTACTCTTTCATTCTCATGCGCTTTACTACACTGCAATGCAAAAGACTTTGCAATACATTGCAAAACATATTGTTATTTCATTCGATAAATCCACAAATGCGTTCATCTGTTGCATCATGATTAAAGATCGTAACAGCGCAATATTTGCAATGAGTTTTGCATTATTTGCAATAGCATATAGAACTAACTTTGACTCTATTAGTCATTTAATTTTTTTTTAATACACGCATCAAAGAGCAAGAAAATGCTTTTTCTTTATGATAAAGACGCTGATCAATTCGTTCGGCAAAGCTTTATTTAATCAACACACGTGTATCCATAGTCATTCATTTTTTATGCACTAAGATTTCAGCAATTATGGAAACACAAAATTTGCATATCCGTACTGATCTTATTGATATTTTTTTCCATAAATTTTCCTATTTCTTCATCGCACCTTATTGTTGGAATTATATGAAAATATTCCACTGGCATAAATTAGTGCAATCAATGAGAAAGAATACCATTTAGCGATTCCAAACTCAACTGAAATCTGGGCAATCTCCTATTATTCATTGTCGAGTATTTTCTCTTCTTGTCGTTTTGCTCTCAAAGTATTGAACTATTTGCCTCAATCTCTCGCTAAGCACCTGTTATTGCTTAATGTCTTGGGCTTTTCAGTGTCATTCGCTGTTTATCTTCCTTTTTCTTCCCTCCTCTCCTTTTTCTCATTCTCCAACCTTCCCTCATGAAAAAATATCGACGATTGTGAAAAACTTCTTGGCACCATCTACAATTTCCCTGCGAAAAAAGTCTATCATCAGAAATTTGCTTCCATGAGTAATTTATTAAAAATTTCGGTATTATTTTCATTGGAAGAACATTCTTTCGATAAAAAAAAGGCAAATTCATCGCGCTATAGGTAATAAGTTTATCATTAAGAGCAGGAAATTTTTTCATTGCTCGCATTTAGGTGTGCCCACTAGAAACTTAAAATCAAGTCAATAGCAGTCACGGCACCCTATCAATTCTTTGGGGAAAAAAATCTTTACGAAAAAAACCGGTACTCAATGGAATGCACAAAAGTTGAAGTCGCAAGTCGAGCATCGATCTCGTTTCTTTCTTCGATGCGAAGCTTCAAAACTGTGAAAATGCTCATCAGCGAATTTCTGCAAAAAAAACTGAAAATTTTTTAGTGAAAAATAAAATAGATACTTAATTTATTACACTTTACAATATCTTTCATCGCCAATTGTTTAATCAATCCCCCTTTAGTTCATACTGTAATTTATAGAGTTGATGAAAATTTGTGAGAAAAAAACCATCTCGCAACGACCGGTTAGTGCGATTCGCCGCTATACAACTCTTGAAAAATTTCTTTATTGTTTTGCACACATTAGTTTTCGTTAATGATAATAGCTGCAATCGAATTGAATAGATGGAGAAATGTCGCAATACAAAAGTCCTTTCAAATGACCTATGTGAAGGTTACCGTAATCTTTTCTAGGTCGAACCTAAATTCATCATGAAGTTTGTTGACGTCATAGTTTGCCCTAAGTCTTCGTCATTTCTCGTCCATAGAAATCATTGGTTTTTTTTTCTGAGAAAGAATTTGAAGTAAGTAAATTCTATAGCAGTGGATTAGTTGCATGCACTAAAATGATGATGCTATATGTCTCTTCTTTTGTGAAGAAAGATTTGAAGGAACAGATTTTGTGCAAATTTCTCTCCATCATATATTTTCAAGATTTTTCGTCTATTGTTTCATGATTATATTTATACTTACATTTATATTTATATTTATATCTATATTCATATTCAGAACGGTGAATGTTGAGTGGCTTGAAATTACTCACTTTCTTAGCTGAACAATTCATTTCTTCCACTATCTTCTTCCGTTTATTAATTTCATTACCATCTTCCTTTCCATTTTTTCTTGAGTCGAGGAGTAAGTCTTACCCGATGAGCGCTTTTATTTGTTCGAATTTCCTTCTATATCTGAGGTGGATTCCTTATAGCTTATTCAATCTCATCTGAACGAAATGCTAATCCTATATTGAGCATCTTTATATAACCTGCGAGTTTTCAGTGAGTTAAATATGCTAGCAATAGCCATTCTTCTTGTCATAAGTTTATATAAAAATAGGTTGAGGGACATATGAGATGGAGAAACGATAGACTTGATTAAAGATATCAAAGTGAGAGATGCAAATATCCATATCTAATGCTCCTAATCTTTTCACTTTACCCTAATGCGTATACTGACTTATGCAAATTTTTTGTTTAAATTTCACATATGTTCAAATGCAAATCTGTAGACATTCTCTAGTATCATTTCTATCTATTACTATTGTATTTAGGCCATTAAATTAGCCAATCATCGACAAATAGCTGGGAGAAGCCTGAGAGCAATAAAATTTATATACTCAAAGATGACGAAAGAATTGCATAGAAAGAGCTGTCGCTGAAAAAATTGGCAGGAAATATGTTTGCATTTCATTGTGATCTCATTTTTAAAAAAGAAGCCCCAACATGCAAAGTGACGAGCGTCGCATTTTGCGTTATTTTTTGCATGTGACATCATCGTATGATGTATCATTTTGAATGTTGCATATAGTAAATTTTGCAACGATCTTGAGTCATGAGTGTAACTCTACGAGGTAATATTAGTCTATGATTTACAGAAAATGGTAGCTCCGATGGCACCTGGTAGCTACGCTGCTAAAATTTCTGCTCATTCGGAGTAATCAATCTCAAAAGTGACCAATTAATATTTTTTAACCCAACCGATCGGTAATCCAAGTTTTCAGGGCAAATCAATTTTTAATGTAATCAATTTGCCAAATGCGACCAATGGGTTAACAGCCTTTGTTAACAACAGGTATATACACATGCATATCCACGCACATAGACAAACTTTCGCACGATATGACTTTTTTTTTAATTCAACAACAATTGGGGGACTTTCTTTGCGCAGCATAAAAGGGAGAACGATATGATGACGTGATGCAATAAAAAAATATCTAGGGCATTTAATTACGCATTAAAGGATGAGCAGCGGAAGTTGTTAGATGACTTCGATAAGGAAACGCCCAAGAGGCTATTCAATTTAAAAGCTTTATATTGTTGCATTATTTCGCCATACGGTCTCGTTGACGTCTTCGCGTTAATGATGAGCCTATAAATAGTGGTGGATAAAGCGTTTCGGATTGCTCTTTTACAAAGCAAACTGTTTTATGTTATTTTTAGACTTATTCTATCTAATCTATCTAATCTAATCTGTCTAATCTAATCTACCTAATCTAATCTATTTAACCTGACCTAATCAAGATTTCCTTGCGTTACCAATGAAAGTAGACTATTTCAGAATATTAGTGGCGCTATGAAGAAATAAATCCAAAATTGAAAACCATCGGTCCCCCCCTCCTATCGAACTAGAAAATGCCTCAAAAACTGGTTGTATTTTTTTGTGTTTTGCTGACATGCACTATAGTTTTGTCATCCCTATGTGTATGCATTTGTATTTCTTTTGCTAATGCGTTTTAATCTGTCTTTCTCGATGATCTAAACACATGGAAATTCCTACACATATTGTTTTCACATGAAATAATTTCGATCTGTTGTGTAGATCTTAATCACTTAACATGAAAATCCACTTTATTTTATTTCTGTGACCAGGTTGCAAATGTTTCAGGAAATCATCATTATCATATCTCTATATAAATTTGAATTTGCATAGGAAATTAGGATGATGCTAAATTTATGCGTATATACGTGCATTTCTGTGTCCGATGTATTCCAATAAAGTCAGATATTGCAATAAAATTGACATATTACAATAAAGCCTATATATTGCAACATTCTTGCAACTTATTTGCAAAAACGATTGAACAACGATAGTTGTCTTAATTTTGCATTCATCAACTTTGAAAAAAAAAATTTCCACCTATTCGAATAAATATATTTTACATTTGAAGCGAATTTCGATGCGGTTAAATGTGGTCGAAAACCAATGTTCCACAAAAACTATTCAAGTTCGGTTGGTAGAAAAGTCCATAAGGAATTTTTCGAATTTTCAGTTCTATATCTCACAAAATTTTATAAATTTCGAGCTAATAAGTTTCACATGAATGCGAAAAATTTTTTGATATTATAGTCGCTGATAATCATTCATTTTCAAATATCCCATTCATTCTTCTCGATCGCTTAAGGAAGTGAGTGGAATATGAATGAATAGCTTAGCAAAAGTAGCATGCAAAAGATTTGAGTTTAAATACGCATTGCTCATGTACAGCTATTGCCTCGTCTGCTATCGTTTTGCTATAAGCTTCCCTTATTATATTTCTCTTCATTTTAGACAATATTTCGCTTAATGATTTCTTGCCGAAAACAATATATTTGAAATGATTACCAGCTATAATGATTAGGTAATAATCTTACTGTAGCGATACTAACTGATAGTATATAGTATATTATATTATCATTTAGAGATTTTATAATCAAAAAATGTCTCTCCATTCACGATAAACTTCTATTCCACATCGATCTCGATCGATCAACAGTCGAAACGGCGACGTACGATTAGCGTACGATTTCAGTTCAATGGTACTATTTGTTACGGTCAGTGACGTGCAACTTTTGAGTTCCATAAAAAGTTTTGCACATAGACTGTGTTGATTTAAATTCAATCCAGTCGGGAATTCAACCCAATTCAAGTAAACTAGCATTATGTGTTATTGTTATCTAATGTAGAATTACTAGAATTTAAAATCTTTACTAACAATTTTGTTGATGGAATTTAGGATTGTTATTATTGCTATAAAGTATAAATCTGCTCACCTACTTCTATAGTAGTGTGGATAAATCTACGGGGTTCATCACCATCCTATTCCCGCGTGGCTCTTCGCATCAAAATGACTCATATGGATTTTCGATTATGGCAACCTCGCTAATGGAAATTTCCTTGCGTACACTAGTGCGAATGTGTTTGACAATTTCATACGCATAGCTAAAATTTTCGAAATTCAAATAGAAGCTAAATTCCGGATTTTTCATTTCAAATTGAAGCAAGAAATTTTACCCAATCGCTTTTTGATGCGATAACGAATCTTTCAAAAATATCCGCCATTTCCACGAATTTTTTTTTCAAATTTTGCGCTATTTATTGTAGAGAAATTTGAGTTCCCACTATCAGTGTAAGAATTTCATATTCCGAATTTGTGTGGATTGAAAATTTTCATCATTATAAATGCGCTGGTTGCAATTTTCTACTGATTTTTTAATTAAAATCATTGAAAAATTATTTCCCATCATATGATTTTTCTCGGTTAATTCGTACCATATATTCCATTTTACTTATTTCTTTCAGTTTTTTCAACCTCCACGGTATAATTCTAATTAAATTTTATTCGAATTTACTATTGCATATACTAGTAAGTGAATTTTTACACTTACTTGTATATGAAATGGTTTTATGCTGCTTATAAGTTGAATATATAAATTGTTATCTCTCTTTATTTGGAAAATACTCTTTCTGATTATCGTATACCTTAATTAGACGCTATCATATATGCATTTATTGAGCCAAGTCGATGAGAGAAGACTGTAGAAAAGAAGCCTATGAAGAGATATTGGTGCTTATAGTACACAGAACGGCTGAAATTTATTTCATAATCAACAAGTCAGCTTAATCGGCTTAAAATGGTTTCATTAACACTCATTGCAATATTCACTAGTGAATATTAATTTGCATATGTTAAAAACTATGACTCATTCATACAACGATCGATAATTTCATTCGAGAAATTTTCATTCATTTCTTTGAGTGTTATTATTTACTTGCTTATTTGTTTATCTATTTATTTCACTTATTTATTTATTTATTTATTCATTTATTTAATTTATTTATTTGTTTATTTATTTGTTCATTTATTCATTCATTTGTTCACTCATGAGGTCGTAAAACATACAAAAGTATATAAGCATGAACAACAAAAATGAGTAAGATGTTCGAAAACTTTTACGACCGCATTCTATTTCCTCTTTTTGAGGTGTTTTCTCGCAAAGATGTTTAATACAGAATTTATCGATTACTCAACCGTTCATTTTCGCTAATAAAACAAGCAAAAATATTTTCAAAATTGATTTTTGCTCTATAGTGTTATATCGATATATTCGAGTTGATTGTCAACATTCCAAAAGATATTCAACATTTATATCAATTATTTTATTTTTCATCAACAGCTGTCGAAATTTTTTGATTTGATAGAA
The DNA here is from genome assembly GCA_006503575.1 of Baylisascaris schroederi. NCBI lineage: Eukaryota > Metazoa > Nematoda > Chromadorea > Rhabditida > Ascarididae > Baylisascaris > Baylisascaris schroederi. The sequence goes on from QEWY01000540.1 coordinate 252,527, forward strand.
AAGAGTATTTGACTGTGCCCATTTTATGCAAAAACTAGTTTAACGTGAATAATAAAATTTATTTTCGTTGTAGCAATAGCAAAGGGACTAGCCAAATAGCATTTTACTTACCCAAATAGTATTCTATTTATCCATAAATATAGTGCATATGATATGATATTGCTATCAATATCAAAATAAATAAAGTGACTATCATCATATTTAGTTGTTGTATTATGGTTGATACATTATGACATTTTAGATAGCTGGCGTGGCTTGACAATTGCTTGACGTCGTAACAACTTCACATTATCAACATAACAATAAACGATAATAAACAGTAGAGAGTAAACAAATTGGACAAATAGAATTTCCTTGATTTAAAAAAAAAGAAAAAAAATCATAGCGCATCGTTGTGTTTTCTCAAAAATGCTTTTACAACGACGTAGAAAAGTACGATACAAATTGAATCAATCGTATTTCAGTCAAAAAATATTGAATTATTTAATTTTTTTACTTCTAATTGCAACATGTAACTTTAAAAGTAATTAGGAATTATTTACTTTTATATTTGTAATTGTAACTTATGACTTCAAAAATAAAGCATTTCTTAATTCAACAATTCAGTATGCCAGTGCTGAGAGTGTAAAAATATTTTCCCTAGCAGCTCGTTTTCACATTCCTTTTCTTCTTTTTCTTTTTTCTTTGCTAAATTAAAGTACGCTGAACTAATCTATTGGCAATAGCGAATAATTTTGATGGTGTTCCTTCGCTAAATGAAAATAGGTGTGCAATTTGCAGTAATATCGAATTTTTTTTTCTTCATTTATAAAAAAGCAAACGGCTGAAAAATTTTTTTCTACAATTCCATCGATAAAATATTCGATATTATTAGGTGATTTTTATCTGTAGCAAATTAATTTGCATAATGCAAAAATAATTTGGAAATATATAAGATAAATGTTATAAAATTCTTCGAAATTGAATAATATATAACAGTACTTAGGTATACTTCATTGTAGTTTATTTTATTTGATATAATTTTTGGTTTATAATTGGGATGAGCATTTCAAGAACGCAAAAAAAAAAATTTTTTTTTCATCAAACGGTGAACTGAATATACCGGCTTAAGACGCCTTTCCACTCTAAGCACTTGCTTTGCAACTATGTGGATCTTTTAGTGTAACTGTCATAAGCCATAAAACGAAGCAGCTAGATGGAATTTTGAGCGCATTTACATAGAAATTTTGGATCATATAGATCCAAAATTTTACGTCATATAGAAGTTCAGATGTAGATCAATACGTTTAGTACATGTATGAGTGAATTTTTGCGTTCATGGACGGGAAAGAAGGAAGGGGATAAGGGATTGGATGACGGAAAGGTGGAGGAGCCGATAAATGAAGAGCAATTGATGCACCGTATGAAATCGGTGCAGCTAATTTTAAAAATAGAATAAAAAGATTTGACCATTACAAATCTATGAAAAAACTGATATGTAAATGGAATAATTTACTTCTAGCTATCAATTTTAAGAATTGTAGATGCAGAATTTTTAGGATTCCTCTACATAGAGAAACGAAATCACTCTCAAAGGAAAGGCCATAAGTTTCCCTCCTTTTTTTTTCGATTTTTGATTTTTTTGATTCCTATTTTTTTCCACTCACATTTTCGTTTTCCAGCGCCTATGAAAATACGATTCACTTACAAATTACTTGTAATTTGATGCTTTGATGGCACTTGAAAACAACGCTATATTCGCTGAAGGTCTCAAAATATTTGTTTCTTACGAGTACATGTGATCGTAATCAATCAATACTGTCTTCATAAAGGCTTATGTTTGTCTTTATGATGCCCGTCCCACCCCATCCCCATCCTCCATCCCTTCCGACGGTTATCTGAAAAACACATTAACCAGAATGCGTCACCTTTGCGTGCAAAACACTTCCAGCGCAATGATAACTTAACTTTTTCATGAAAAAATTGGAAAAATTTTGCAACGGCTCTAACATGAAATAATTCAGTTGATGTATCGTATTCGCTCACTTTTAAGCCCTATACTATCATAATACTTGAATGGACTAGCTAAATGTACTCATAAAAGCTTACAGAGTCTAAATAGGCGAATCTTTAGAAACTTTAATGCGCATAATCCAATAGCTCTCGTGTTTAACCGCAATATGAAGAGCTCAAGCTTCATATTCTTTTTTCGTATTTCTAAAAATATTCTTGCGATAGATATTTTGAATGCCTCATTGTGTAATTATTGTCTTGTGTAATCCTTAATGAAGCAATGCATCATTATTGGAAGATTACTGATACAGCGCTACTTTTAGCATATCGCTGCTCTTCTAATTTTACTTGCATATACTTATATCTACTAATTTCTTTCAATTTGTAAACCGGTAATGTTGATTCTTTAATTAAGTAAATATAATTAATCGCCGCACAACTAATGTGCCTTTTGAACTTTTTTCTTTTCTTGTAAAAAGCTCATTCTGATGTGTTTTTCTTTTCGCAATGTAGCTATAGAAAGCCATTTTATGTCAGTGCGTTTGCATATTTTGGAAACTCTAAGAGAAGAAAGCTTGAGCAATGAAAGTTAGAGATATTGTTTACTGCTTAGAGGAAAAATCAGGCTGTATAATTTTATAAGCTACAGATATGTGTAGTAATGCCAAAATTTGCATATGTAAATATCTTTTAGAGCGGTAGAGTGCAAGCAAGAAAAGCGATTTTCAAAACCAGAGTTATGCTTCTATCGGATAATATAACGAATTCTTTTAGTTGCATATAAAACGACTTTTTAATAGCTAATCACCCAATACGGGTGATCATTATTTGTGGGAACTGGTTATTGGTAAATACAGCAATGTTTTGCAAAATTGAAGAATCGGATGGTTTGAATAAAAAAGTGCATATCGCGCCAGCTTTTCTTCTTCATTTTCATGCTTCTTTAGTTCGATTTTTTATTTTTTTATTTTTTAAGAAACTTGCTAATAGAAATTGTCAAGAGTATACAAATGACGTGTATGTTTGTCCATCCATTTTGTTAGATGATCGAGCTTATGTGTATTTTGCTGGAATTCACACAATTAATCGTTTATGAGGGAAGGGGGACGGAGGAGGAAGGGGAAGCCAAAGCACTTTTATTGTTTTTTTGGAATTTTTATATAAATTGTTGTTTTGAATATTCTATAAAAACTGAATATGCACCTATCCTTATTATGTTATATATGAATAGAAATGCTGCATCATTTTTTGAGCAGTAGAAAAATATGACAAGTGTTTTTTTATGATGAGTTTCAATGAATGGCGATGCTGTTTTTAATTGAATATGATGAGAAAATTATGGAGAATTACCCCTTTTTGTAATAAATGAGTGATTGACAGCTGATTACGATTGTAATCGTAGTCATAAAAGGTAACAATCTGAAGACAGCTTATATGATCGTTGTTACGTTGCTAGAGAAAAGTAGTAGAGCCGCACATTAGGCAGTTGAATGAGTGAATGGGTCGACTGGAATGCTGTAGGAATTCGGGTGGCGTCCATCTTTCTACAACTGCATCTATTATGATGCAAACAGATATGACGTAATTTAGCTCCGCCCATATCAATGGGTATATACAAACGTGAATGCACTCGTCGGGTCATCCACTCATACCAAATGTACCGTTGACTTCGTTGGGGCATTCTGGGAATATGTTCTGGAATTTTTCGTAGGTGTTATTGATGAAAACGCTGAGAAGGGGGGAAGAGGGATGGATAAGGTCGTTGACAGAGGATGCATTCTTCTTAAACTTTGAGCCACAGATTCTGAAGTTTGCATCAATTTGTACCGCCCTTCATCGAATATTCTTCGATCGTGAGAAGTGTAACAGATATCGCCATTGAAATTCAAGTCTAGCTAAGTTGGTACAAATTAGATGAAGCCAATTATGCATTTTTCTATCGTAATGAAAATTTTCTCCGAAGATTTTTCCTATAAATAAGGTGTATCCTTCCCTCTAATGTAATTTGGGAATGTTTTATTAAAATTGCTTGAAGCTCTTCCATTCAAAAGCACCAATTTCGTTACTTTTACGCGCTGATTATGAAATGCTTTTGATAAGTAACTAATTCAATTGCCCACCTTTATATTATTGTGATCTCATCATTTTGGCATAACGCAAAAAATTCCTAATATACAGCTAGTGTTATAATTAACACTAGGAAATGTTTTAGTGTTATACATTACTTTAATAAACGAATGTGTTATAGAAGATTTCTTTGTTGGATTTATTGTTTTCCGCAAAAACAAAACACATTGCAAATTGATATGCAACCTTCAAATGAATAAAATTTCAGTTGAAATACTATAATTCTAGCCCTTCTACATTAATCTTAGTTGTTATGAGATTCCATAACTCAATCTACGTCAAAACCAATTCATCGAAATTCAATGGAAACAATTGAAAATCGCAAAAAAAAGAAGGTGAAATTTGATTCACTATGCCAATCCAAAATATAATTTACGACAAAACCAATTGCAATAGTGCTGCTCTTAATAGCTCCTTTGATTCGTCGATTACTTTTGTCATAACTATTCTTTTTATTACCTATGATTCGCTTAAGCATATCGATATCCAAATGAAGTGTTTTCATTATTTTTAAAAGCGCTAATTTCTCACTGAGCGAATATTGTTGTATTTCAAAAATTCATCGTTGAAATTTTATGAGTTCATATTTTGAGTAAATATTGATTTCAAAGATTTCAGCTCTAAATACGCTTGACTTATTATACTTTTTTATTCATGCCGAAATTAAAATATTTGTATTTATTTTGCAATTTCCCCCTCTAAAATATCATCTCAGCCATAAAAGAAGGCTCTCAACACTTTTCAGGAGATTCTGAAACAGCTGAAAAGAGAAGAAAATACAAGAAAAGTATATCTACGGCTAATATTTATGGCTGTGAGAAAACAATCGCACTGCTCGTGTTATGCTTCCATCTATTGCTTTAATATTTACTTATTTATTTGTTTATATTTATTGACGTTAACTTTATTATCACCGTTTCTTATTAACACACAACCGTTAATATTTATTCTGTACCTGCTCTTTACCTTATTTTTGTGCTTTATCTAACAGACATTGCTTGCGTCAAATATTAATCGAAGTTTTTGTTTGTATTTATTGTATGCACTTATATTGTATATTAAACTATTCATTTATTTGTCTTCTTAAGATTATTAAAGTAAAGAGTAAAATTACAGTAAAATTATTACAGTAACAAGAATAAAAATGGAAGGATCGTGGGAAGTGACCGACGGTTTGGAGAAGCGTTCAAGTTTGTTACATCCTCATTGCCATAACACTTTACGGCTAATCACGCCAAATAGACAAAGCATCTGTTCACTTTCGACTAGTGGATTACTGCTTAATCGATACTCAATATTTGCTGTTTTTATTTTCTGCTGCCTAATTGTGACGGGTTATTCAGCGGCTGTCAAGACGGGTTGTCGAAAACACGGTAAACTTTTTTTGATTGTATTTGTCAAATGCTGCACAAATTATGCAAATTATAATACGGAAGGAATCATTAACCAATTCTAGTATAACGGGAATGAATATATTTACGCACTGACAAACAATCTATTTTTTCAGCTAACTCAAACATGAAAATAAGTGATTATCCAAAAGAGATTTCATAGGAAATTCATAGGAAAAAAAGAAGTAATGAAGCACTTACATGCTTAAGTGCAAATTTAAATCATGAAGTTTTTAGTGATGATGGGAATGAATCTGATGCCTGCACTAATCCGTTAATTGCTAGCTAACTATGCTTCTTCCCACTTCATAGGGTATTTCTTGCCTTAGGAAGTGAAAAATTCCTAACACTTCCTGGCAGTAGAAACAGTTCCTGGCATTAACTCACACCTGCGATAACTGCAAAACTCTAGGACGATATGTGGATATATTTCCCATAAGCTAATCCATCAGCATGGCTCTCGTAGAACAAAAAAGCTAATCCGCTATAAATTGATCTATCAGCATTTGATTTCCTATGGAGAAAATTTTATATATAATTGTTCGTTGTCCGAAAAATAGCCTAGTATAGATGTTTACTTGCTAGAGAGTAAAATCAACACAACACCGAAGTGCATTGATTCAAACCTATAAAGAGAATAAAGCCCTCATTTAATGCTAGGCGCATAATTATTCGGCTCATTTGTAGGCACACAACACGTTATTGATGAACCTGGCTGTGATTTAGTAGCCGTAAACATCAATATGTGCAGTGGATACTGTATGTCATTTTCGTTCCCAAATCCTGGCGAAAATTCGATTACTGTACATGGCAAATGTTGCCGAATGGTCGATACGGAATGGGTATGTTTCAACGATTTATCATTTTTTTACACAAAAGGTATTCATATAGCACTGAACTGAATTCTCCGTTCAACTCACTTAACCTAAAGACTACGGTAATCTAATCAATACTCGTCCATCGAAGCTACAGTAGTAGCATTCTAAGCCGAAAAAAATGTTGTATATTAAAGATTTGCAACCACTCATGAATATGACGATATAGAGAGATTCTGCTTTATGGTACGCATCTCTATGACAGTACTGGATTTGACTCTTTAATCTCACAACATGCTCATTAGCATGATCTTCCATCCTTTATGAATGCTTCGTCTAAGCAAAGCTTTAAGTGGTAGTGAATGATTGAGGAATAGTTTCAATGATGCTTTTAAATCTAGAGAATAGCGCATTAGAATATTTTTTGCTACCTATCATAGATGCTTACCGTATCCTTCCAAACGAATGTTGTTTTTTCTCTTCTTTCAGATCGAAGTAAAAGTAAATTGCGATGATGGAGAGCGTAAAATGAAAATTCCAAGTGCTCTCGAATGCAGGTGTTTCGATTGTGCTTAATTGTTTGATGCATAAATTCATCAAAAAAAATAGAAATTTTTTTTTCAAAATAAGATGGTTTTCGAAATGAAAACTATCGAATTACGAAAATACAAGCAGTCAGTCAGCAGATAGTCAGTCGATCAGTCAAATAAACTCGCAACAACAATTAGCCAACAATTATCGAAAATCTGTTTATCGATGACACATTATTGATTATATTCTAGTCTGTACTGCTTCATCGTTCTAAGCAATTCATAATTCTTGCTGATCTGTTGTTTCATTCTTTTACAATTTTTATACTGGATTTTTTCCTGCCTTTTTTTCTAAGGCAGATGAAATATGCTCTTTTTTTTATTTGCAGTTTTTGCTTATTGTGCTTGTATTTGATGATTTGCATAATTACTAGGCTTCTAGAAAAGAGCACATATTTTCTGCTGATGTTTAATGATCGTACAGGATGAGAGCCCTATGGTGTAACATTAAATAGAATCCCAATATTTGTTTTGCCTCTCCATCCCGAAACATCGGAAGAACTTTGCCGCGGAAACACCGATAGCAAAACGCTGTTTTCTATCCATAGACCGTTTTTTCGTCACTGGCCCTTGTCTTCAGTCTTTATTAGAAAAAATCTGGGAAATTTCTGGAAAACACTGCTCATAAAATTCCATTAATCTCTTCCCCCGTTTTTTTTCTGAATCTAAAGTTTTCAAGAGCTCCACACCTAAACGGTATTTTACATCATGACAGAATCCAATTCTAGGCTATCTCTTTTCACAATCTTTGTATGAATGTCACGAAAATGAGCTCGAAAGCTGCAATGATCTCTTTAAAAAGATTTGATGATCTCAAACTAATCATATGAGGCAACCACTATTACATTCATACTTTCCCAATAAGCTATTATTTGTTCCGCATAGAGGGGTTCATAAAGCGTTTGTAAGTAAGAAAAGTTGTATCTCGTTATCGTTAAAAGATTCCAAAAATTCGACGAATAAATTTGGTTTTTTGTAACAAATAGATAAAATATGTGAAATGGGAAAAATATAATAAGCAATCTCGATCAGAAATCCATTGAGTTAAAATTGCTATGTTGCTGACCGTTAAGTTCTTATACTTTCATTGGTAAATGATCAGGAAACGAGTGTTATTGGAAATTTAACAGTTCCACGATCAAATGACCAGGACTTTTTTGGACATTGGCCCTCGTTCAAATGTGAGCTTAATTCTACGCCAATTTACCTGTACAATTTACCTGCGCACTTTTGCATCATCTAATAACTACCGTTTCAATCAAACAACATCTAGAGAAAGCAATGATCAAATCGCTCATATCGATTAAATTTTACAGTATACCAAACGTCGGTCTACCAAAGATCGCTACAGTACACTTTGAAAAAAAAATGTTACCGTATCATTACGTCATTGTATCATTGCAGCTAAATATCTTTTTTCTTTCAACGTATATGTACGCAGTTGTTGTGCTTTTGTATTCATTGTTTTCAATGCTGTGATCTTCAAAAATCCAAAGTGGAATTCCGCTGTTTAAATTTTATTGCGCTCTTCAACAACAATATTTCTTAAATAATAATGCTATTGTATAGCCGAGTGATTTTCTCACTTTTATTTCATCAAAATAATATATGGCTGTTATTTTCGTTTGAAATATTTTCATGCAGCTATCAATTATTCTACTGGATTGCCCGATTGACGATTGATGAGATTTATAGTATATTGCTGATGAATAAGAAATGTTGTTGAGCAATATGTTCTAACGCACAACAAAAATATCGATAATAACAAAAATCTAAGCTACTTAATTGAGATCGTTTTGCATAAATATTACAAGATAATTGATGAAACAATTAATAAGAGTAGGCAGCCGATAAAACTGTCAGATCACTTCCATGACCGAACATTTCCGTCATACCTTCTAGGTCTTGCAGAATTTACACCTTGGGAGCGAAGGTATAGTTTGACTTTTTGGTCTCTAGGATATGCTGCATAGCACGCCGTCAAAGTGTGCAAATTGCGGCGGAAGTGTCTGGTAACAGAAATTACCCAGCACGACTAAAACATGACTTTTGCATAGATATCATAAAACATTCTGATGAATCAATACAGATAATGCATAGAAATCAATATAAGAAAGCAACCGCAAGAGAGGGGACTTAAATAATGAAATCATAATTGTACTCTTATCATGAAATAAATATCTAATAACAAGCGGAAAGTGCAGCAGATTAAAAGATGTCAAATATTAGGAGAAGATTAACTTCATATGAGAAAGAAACTTCCAAAAACGTCATTGGTTCCTTTTTCGCGAATCGTTGAAATTTCATAGGAATTAAAAACTAGCAAGCGTTCTTTAAGTCAATCAGTTGCTAAAAAACTTTTCTCGATGAAGAAAATTTTACTCGGGCTATCTAAAATTTGCTATATTAATAAGCCACCGAAAATAGGAGTCTATTTCATCGCCACAATTAAGAATTCAAGTGTTCAGCATACGCAAATATTGCAACAAACTGAACAATATGCTAAAAACGTTAGATTTCGATGAAAGCAGAGCATGGAGACAACGAGTGCTTTCTTGTGGAAGTTGTTAATAGCCAAATCAGTCGGCGAGGCTGAAAATGAGAACACTACCAAAAAATCAACTACCCTCCCCGTCAACGCGTTCATACAGCCTTCAGATGAAAAGTTCAGCAATAAGATCACTTCTTAAATGCTGATCAATCGATCATCGCATCCATCATGCAATATTGAAATCCAGCGAAATCCATCTGATCAACTCATTAGCAAAACGGAGTCAACAATAAGAATATGGAGTCACCAATAAGAAGACAAACTGCCAAAGTAGAGATATATAGCAGGTGATGAATGCCTCAAAAATTTCGCTCATTTCCATATGGAAATTATTATCAACAATGGAATCGAATCAGCAATCACATGTCTAAGGGAAACGCTGATCGCAGTCTTTGAAGTGAACGGTAGTGGCGTTAATGTTTGAAATTTGGAGCAATTTTCAGTCCGGTAATACTCGATAAAGTCTATTCGCCATATTTGGGTAGAACATCTACAACCTGATCGAAAACGAACCAGCAATCACGAGTTGGGAGGAATTCCGATGAATGTTTTTAAACGAAAAAAGTAGAATCGATAGCTATAGGAGGTAATCTTTTGAAATGTTCTCTACATTCAAAGTAAGGATATACCATGAAGGCTTCAGCCGATTTGGTAGGGTGGATGTAATATGCCTAATATATCCTATTAGGAATGCCGGCTTCAAAATGTATCCAAGCCAATCGGCGATTTTTCATCTATGTGACGAAATCCAGGATCGCAGAATGGTAGACGCACGAGATCACATCCTAGTCAATAGGAGAAATAAAAAACTACCTTTATCTTATTCAAAACACTATGGAACTTCCAGATTTAAAGATTCAATTTAAAAACGCCAAAGAACTAAACCTCCGAACCTACCAACAGAATGGTCTTTGTTTCATTCCAATATATATCAAGCAGGTAAATGCTGTTATTCTCACAACGCTAAAAATAAAACTGTTCATTCCTTAGGGATCATTGCTTTCATATTAAGGACTGATCATCTCCAGTTCAGATCAGTCGCCGAAACTGTAGCGGTCACCACTCTTGAATAAAGCGCTCCGCCGACGTTATGAACTCTACACTTATTTGTTGTGGTAGTAAGCACCACCATAACTTCTTTCGAATCATAGAATATGTAAACCTGCATCATCCCAATAGTAGTAGGTAAAAAATTAAGCGAGATAGGCTGAAAAAGAAGATAATCCAGAAACAAATCAACCTTTAAACCTGATTTTCTTGACTGATTCACAAAAACATTCCAAACTGTTGCAAGCATTTCTCAGGAACGTCAATTTTGTATAACAACAGCTATCAGAATTTGCAAATTTCAACAGATTTTCAAAAGTTTCAAAATTGAACTTGCAAAATTATATTGCATTCACCTGCCTCAAATTTGCATGCAATATATTTTGTATTTTGAAAAATATCTTTCGCAGCTAAAATCCCCTATATCTTTCATCAATTTGAGTGAAATTATTAGCGCATTACAAACTGAACTGACTTCAGCGGATACTTTATGGTGAATAGAAAAAAATTTTTTCAGAAATTTCTTAGGAAAGTTAAACCAATCCTATTGTTGATTTATAATAGCATTTTTTATCTTAATTTGAAAAATGAAAACATATATACTAAAAAAAAAAAAATATACGAATATTCCGATAGTGAGTATATTAAAACAACTTCGACCGCAAATTTTCACAAATTTCTCACTCTTCCCAAGAGGATTGCATTAAGTTTTTGCTAATGGGTTAATCAGACGGACTGCTTTAAGTTATCATAGCGTAACTACTCAAATAGTCTAATCGTTTTTTTTAATAAACCTGAAAATTTGAAATAAGCGAATCTCATCGTAATTCTCAGCGAAATTTTTTAGGAATTCCATTTTTTTGATGAAAAAATTTTCTATGCTAGCCCCATTGGTTGATCATATCTTTTTCGTTAATTTATTAAGTTTGATCAGAGTAATAATTATTTCTCGGATTCGTTTCGAGTTTTCCTATTAGTGAGTTAGAAAAATGCAAAGTTTTTTGTGAATATTTTATTAGGAGAAAGAAAAAAAAATATTGAAAATACAATTTGAGATCACATACAATGTTATTCGTAGATCACACAATAAGATCAAAGATCACGTTGCGGTCAAGTTTGATTTTTGATTAACAACTATGGACTATCCTTAAAATGATCTCATTTGTGATGTTTCAATAATATGAATTAATGAAGTATCATGAAAAAATATAACCTTTCGAACTGTCGCACTAAATCTTTTCTCTCTAAAGATTTACAGAGACAGCGAGGGAGAGAGAGGAAGAATAAGAATAGTCGCAAATTTTTCAGAATCCTCTAAAGTAATTTCTCAAATGCTTATATTGAAACATGTGATCATTGAAAATATGAAATAAAACGAAATGACGTACAATAACGCATTCGAATTCGTTGAGAAATTGTGAAATTTGGCTAATTGATAGAAACGAAAATGCACATGAGAATTCATTAATTGTAGATGAGAAAAGTTGTTCGCAGTGGTATATCGAAAAGAATCTAAGCGGGAGATCGCCCACAATATCAAATGACAAAGCATATCCTCTATCTCAGAGACGAGGAGCTTTGCAAGCCGTCGAAGCTCCGTGGGGGATTTTTGGCCCTCTCAACGTCTTTTGTAAAGTGCAGCGAAAATTCAAAGCTAGAGGATCTCCCTCGAGTAGCTAGAAGGTTGGAAAAAGTTTAGTTTTATTTTTACAAGAAGACCGTTTTTACATGCCTTATTTCGTTGTGGTGTATTCTGAACCTAAGAAACTTAAGCGGATAAAAACTATTTGAAAAGTTGGAGTCCTTAAAACTCATAGCGATTCGGCAATACTGATTCGATAGTTGCTATTTCTCTAGCAATAAGATGAAACGTTTTTTGTCTTGTTGCTTCTTGTTGCTTCTAACTCTAAATAGGAAATAAGGCGGTCATATAAGCAAGTTTCCATTCTTCAAGGGGTTTTCCCCTTTCCCAGTTTTAGCATTTCATTTTCACTTCCATCAAAGTTCGATGCTTTGTTTCTCTTTGTTTCTCAAACTCCAATGTTTCATCAAACATAAATTTCTCTTTCTTAATACCGAATGTCTTTCTTAAGTACGATATTGAGCTCGTCCAGCAGCAAGATGCTATGCTTATCGGTTTGGTTGCAATCAGCAATAGTGACTTTTTATTGACCATTCTATTCAACATGAACAAATATCAAACATTTGGAATAACATGAATAAATCGAAATCTCTAAATCAACATATAGAGTTGCGTTTGGCATAGGCACAAATAGAGAGAAGGGAAGCTGAAGGGGTGGCGTCTAACCCCGAAACAACAAAAAGACAAAACATTTAACTGAAAGGGTAATTTATTCGTCTCATCCTAACCGCCTAATATTCAAATGAAATCAATGGTATTTTTGCACCTTTCAGTATCCATAGATTTCAACATGCATCAATGAGGAGCGACAATCTACAATGATATGACCGCTGGCAATTTTTTTTTTGTTTTCTGACTGATTTGTAGCAAACGTTTCAAATATTCTCGCTAATCTACGGTATAAATAATAACAGATATCGCATAGCATTCACTATTAACGGCTAATATCGTCGAATGTTCTTAAATCATTCGGAGAAAGAAATTGATTCCTTTCTTCGTTTCTGATTGTACTTAATGCATCATCTCCAGGATTATATCACTAAAAATTTATGGGGCCGGCTATACAAAATCGATGACTGAAGGTGGGGGTGGGAGGGGGGTGTACTTCAGCAAAGAATATAAAGAAATATAAATCTCCTCTTCAAAATATTCTATCGCAATGATTCAGGGCCTATAGTTTTGTTTGGTTCTCCAGTGGAAAGTGATGAGCAATATTGTCGTAAAGAGATACTTTTTAGCACATTAAAGCATTCAACTATTCGCCATAAAATTGTTGCCATCTTCTTTTAATGTCTATAAAACGTTTCTTATAAACATTTCTACTGGCGGATTCATTTTATTATAGCGCTGTTTTATTCAATAATGCGTCATAGTTTGGATAGCTTTTTGCCTATCAAATTTCTACATGAATGATTTTAGATCTTTGATCTTTTAGTGGATATCTATGCCTATGATAAAACTGAATCATAACTTAGATAGTACAATTTGTTGAGTTGAATTAAAGCCGTTTAGTTGCTTCGAGAGGATATCCATAAGCCTAAAATTTGATGCGCTCACATCTTTGGATGATCTCAAAACCAGCAATATCGAGTAGTCTTACCCTCTTGTACCTTTGATTTGATAGAGTAATTGCTTTGTAAGATGGTCAAATATGCCGACAAAGTTTCGCATTGTCTCATTGTCGATCATTAACGATTTATTTTTTGTTGATTCCCTAATTATAGATTTGTTACACTCTAAGGTCTCTCAATTATTAATGAGATTTCAGTAATTTCAACTCATGAACACCGTAAACGATGAAATTAGAAACGAACTAGAGGTGCGACTATTTGGCTACTTGATGTGATATTAACATTTAAGTGAGTAAAATAAATGGAAATCAAATTTCTATTAAAGATTGACTAATTTTACTCAAAAGTCGACTTTTCGACTTCGTATTATTATAGTTGATGGATTTCCTAGAAGAATATAAGAGCTTCCCCTATTGTTTTTGCTCATCTAAACAATCGTTTAGCCTGCTAGCTGAAATCCTATAGTGTACTTTTCAGTTTGTTAAAATATTTTAACGATATTAACATATGATTATTAAATTCAAATGAACACATTTCGCTCTTTATTCTACTCATTTGGAAGCTCGCATTTGCATATGCCTCATAAGAGGGTTGAGTAGAAGGGCAAAGATGAATTAAAATTACCTATAAGGTGCTATGCAATTGTCAAAAACTTTCTTTTATTTTCTTTAGTTGTTCCAAGAGCGAAGGCGTATCATAAGATTTGACAGTCATTTGCATTTTTATTCTCCTATCGCCTAATTAACTAATTTCATGCGTTGAATGAATATAATACATATGCAAATTAACACCTTTATACATTAATTAACCTAACTGCTTATGCAAATTTTCAACGAAAAATTCGCTTCCCTTCACTCTAATCAATGGTAAAATGAAGAAGGAACCGATAAAAAATACAATTAATTTTTGCTATGTTTTTATATGTTTGTAACTTCTTTCAAAACTTAAAGTGCACAAATAAACAACTAAAATAAAACAAAACAACATATAGGTCTATAGAAGAACGTAAATTGCATAATTTGAATGTGCAAAAAATTTTCAGTGAATCATTGACTTGAATAGTAAAGCAAAGAACTATATCAAATATCAATGTATAATGCAATAGCAGACGAATAAAAAGATAAAAAACTTCACACACTGCATTAAGATCTTTTATTCAAAATTAATGAATTATTGCATTGCTACGCAGTAACTGATCATAAAGAATGAATGAACTGATAATCACAGAACTGATAAGAAATGAACTGGTAATGAATTGATAAAGACTGATAACTTATATTAACATGGTAGTTTCTCGATAGCACGAAAATTGAAATAATCTGGGTTAAGCTTGAAGATGAGGAGATTTTCTGCTGCAGTAGTTTCAGCCAGAAAGATTATTTCGAATATGCACAGTTCTAATCGTAAAACTTATTTATCGTACTTCTGTTATGTTGAATCTAATGGTGCTTTATATGATCGATTGATCGATTTTGATCA
Source organism: Baylisascaris schroederi (assembly GCA_006503575.1). Lineage (NCBI taxonomy): Eukaryota > Metazoa > Nematoda > Chromadorea > Rhabditida > Ascarididae > Baylisascaris > Baylisascaris schroederi. Next base: position 267,732 of record QEWY01000540.1, read on the forward strand.
GTGAACGATCACTGCATGATCGATCATTCTAACTGATCGCTTTTTGATGATCTATTTCAGCTAAGATGTTTCTATTCCTGTATATATTTAAAATAAGCCACTGTTTTGACAAGACGTCTTATTCGCTTCATTTCTCTAAGTGGATGGAGAAGCATCACATGAGTAAGCGACGTTTAGCATAATGAATTCCAATTAAATTGAATGGATTTATTGTACGGAAGCTGATTAAAGCTCATTTCGTTGATTGGCTTCACCAAGTGAACACAACTAAATAGTGATTTTTGTCGATTCGACGACGAAATGATTGCTGTGAGCTATTGAATGCTAATTCAACAAAATAAGAGAACTGATTGGCCGACAGACACACAGAAATAAATTCAAATGTTTAGCGCAACAAATGTTCGTGATTATGAGTAGAAAAACCTCTTAAGATTGGTATAAAATTCAGGCATAAGCATTTCAAGCATATAGAAATGAGATATGGTTGAGGATTTATACAAATGCTTGCTTGCTTCAGAAATAAGCTTATCAGGCGTTATGTTTTTTTTTATTTTTTTTAAATTCCTATTAATTCGTTCTTCTCATATGTTCGAGGGAATGAAGCACTTATCATCCATCCTACACATCTATGGGATATTTATATGAGCAATTGAAATATGAAGGAATTGTGCATTTTACATACAACTGCAAATGCACATATTATGCAATTTCCTCTTTCATGCTTCTGCAATTTTTTTAAAGATTATTTTGGATTTTTTTCACTCAACGATACAACATAAGAGAGCGCTTTTTAATTTTAATAAGTGGAAAGAGCGGAAAATATGTCGGCAAATGTTTTTATTAAAAAAAACGATAAATGTTCATTATGCTTATCATGATAAGAAATCATTCAAATAAACATTAACACTATTCGAATAATTACCCTCAGAAAAACTTTAACAGATATGATAATAAGAAGTTATCTTACAGTAATAAATGGCACTCCACAATCAAATAACGAAGAAAAACGATAAAATTTTTTAGTGGTTATGAAGAAGTGTTAAGGCATATAATGCAAATATTTTTGCAATTGCACTTTATGAACAAAACACCTTATGGCAACGTTCAGTCTAAGTGTACGTATATATGCCAGAATTTGGTCAGTTTACCGGGGCTTTCCTAAACCCCCCCCCCCCCCCCCCCCCCCCCTCCGCACCGTCAGGACACTCCAGGAAAGAGAAGAAGGCTTTTCTGTCTTTTGAGAAGGTCGTAGTTTATATTTCTATCATATTTTTGATGAAATTCTTGAAATTTTCTACTCAGAAATTTTAATATGAGCAAAAATTAGACTACAATATTGCTTAGCAAATATAAAAGAGCTGAAATAAAGAGACCAAATTATCAAATGTGAAAGTTACCTAAAAGGTAGCTATTGTAAGCATTTAGACACGATGCAAATAAAAAAGAGAAGGAACATTTGTGATAAGACGTCAGATAGATTTCCAAATTGAATACTTTGAATGGTAATTATAATTTCATTATTTTAATTGTAAATAGTTTTGTTTTTAGAGTAGATTTTGTGCTTATTGAAATGTGAAATGAAATGGGAAACATTTTTGCCGCATATCGTTCGCTCTTTTTTTGGAATCTTATAAGCTAAAAGAATGCCTCATTAATAGGCATTTCAATGGTTCATAACACATCTCGCAATGATTTCATCGAAAAGGATTCTTGACTATTATTGCCTCACCTATTCGCATATCGAAAATAATAATACTTTGCTATACCTGCTAATTAGATGACATTAGATACGAGTGAAAGATGTTTCGCATTCCATTGTTTTCTTTTGAGGCGATTCTAAGGTTTGCTAGTTTAATTACTATAATTGTGGGGAGCCCTATAAGGAAATAGTCCTATAAGGAAATCCGTTGGCGGAGCCCTATAAGGAAATAGACTGTTGTTGCTCTGAGACAATATTCTTGATCACTTTCGTAGACCATTGTAGTAATTAACCATAAGAAATTTTATTGCCAAGCAGGTTTAAATGGTCAACTTTTTTCAATAAAAGAAGCTATCATATTGTAATTCATCGGATTTTACAAAATGCAAAAAAAAGCTATGAAAAGCCACCAGTGCGCCTATATGTATGATAACTCTTCGATATGGAAAGAATTTGTCGTTATGCTAAATTTTTCACCCTTTTCTAAATTAAGCACATGCTACCTATGTAAATGATAATCAAAATTCTATAAGCTCTTCATATGTTTTCCAAGTTAAATGCTCTAAATTTTTTCGTCCCTATGCATGAGGAATAATTACCCCCGAGGCCAATTAGTTATTCTGTCACAATTGTAGAGAACATTAAAATTGCCTATAATCCAATTTTTTCACATTAACTTTTGCTATAAGTTATCTATAAATTCACTAATAATCTTGATACGAGAAAAATTTAATCTACAATTTACTTTTTTTAGCACATCTCAATGATAAACAAGGATCTGAAAACTTTCGAAAATTTCCTTAAGTGAACCGCAAGATGAATATGCTTTACGACAACACCTTCACGGGCAATTGGAGACGTAAAAATGATTTGCAAATATCGTTCTTTCAAAAAAAAAAACCGAGGTTCATTTCTTCAGAGCTATCATTTGTGGCTTTCTTCCCTTTAATATTTTGTTTCTAAAGCCTGATGTATGAATGTTCTGCACGGGAAATGACCATTTCTAATTTGCATGAAATTTTCCAGTGGTATTTGTTCGTTGATAGAATTCGGAAATCGAATTAAAATTAAAATGTTTTTGGCAATGATGAAACAAGTGGAAATTAAATATTTAATTCGACAATCTTGCATTCTAAGTTAGATAATTGCCAAGTCAGTAGATAATATCCTATAATGGTGATAGTGAGCTCGATTGGGTGCGAGTATGTAAGAAGTTTTTTGTCATATTCGTCTCTATAGATAAAATTTCTGTCTTTAGACGCATTAACATAAATTTACAATGTCATCGTAGAAAGCGTTAAGTAGATAAGCTTAGATCTTATCAGCCGCTTGATGATAGGGGTTGATAATTTTTCCGTTTCTGAGCACAGATCCATTCAACAAAGCGCCTAATACATTCCCCTGAAAAGCTTCTCTCAGCACTTTATCTGTTTTGTTTACTTCAAATGTGACTCTTACCTACTGTCTCAGCGGAATATAAAATCTGAAAAGGAAAAAGAGATTCATGAATTTCTAAATCTACTTTCCCATATCGGTGGCATCCCTAGCTACATGCTTTGAGGTGGTCGGAAATCGGCCTACCTAACTATAATATAAAAAACTACCGGAAATTGCTGTATATATGGAACCGTTTTTTCCGACCTGTCCGCACATGGATATTTCGGCTTCAAACAGTTGCTTCCTTGAGCTTCTTAAAAGGCGTTGTTCTTTCGAGAATACAACACAATGGCTATATTGTTTTAATCTAGGTTGAACTACGAAGTCAAATAAAAGCCTTAAGGTTTGCTTACTTAGTAGAATGTGCAAACTTTTCCCAATTCTGAAAATGCTCTTTATGATGGTTCAATTTTTGCGCAGATTATTTATATAGCGAATAATTTTCTATGTATTTTTAATGGTTATTTATACACAGCAAATATAAGCGCAATGATTTCATCGTTTATGATGTTTCTCTCATAAAATTTTTTGTTCATCAATCACCGATTATGTCGATTAATGGTATTGGTATGCTTCCTATTAAATATGGAATTTGATCTATGTGTCATTTTATATGCGTAGACTATGGCAGTTGAATATATTCAATCGTTATTGCTCGTATGAATTCTATATATGTTGAATAATATTTTAAATAAAATTTAAAGCTTTTAACTATGTTTGTATTATGTCGTGAAATTTTCCTCCTTGAAAGCGGCGAATCATGGAATTGCTTGTACAAATCGTTGATATTTGTTATTAAAAGAAAACATTTTAAGAAAATTCATTTTTATTTTTACTATCAACTGTTTGAAATATAATTGATGATGCTATATGAAGAAGTAGTTTTTATTTCCTGTCTTCAATTTTTTTTTTCATTTTGTATTTCTCTTTTCATAAACGTTTGCAATTTTTCACTTCTGAAGACCACCGTTACAATTTCGCGTCGATCCATATTTCAATGCGTGTGTTTGGCTACTCATTAGAGTCGATTTGACATCTAATGAAGGTGCAATTCGAAAAATTGAAACATATTACCTGTATCATCAAATAACCCCCTGTATTTGTATCACCTGTATCTTCAGGTTGAGTTACCTGTATCAAGTGACCGTATCGATCCATCAACTTCAAAAAGAATTAAAGATGATCGTATATGAGCTGAAATTTGCATATTTCAAAATCTTTTGCATCACAATAATGCATCTTCTAAAAGCGATTTTAACTAATTATTCGGTCAGTAAATATATAATTGCTAGATCTATTTGCATATTCTCTCAATTATTTGTCCTTTATGAAAATGCTTAAGACGATATGTAGGATAACAAAAGTGAACATTATGTAATCTCAAACGGTACGCTTTCCTACCTGTTTTATATGATGTGCGAATGAATGAAGGCAATTCATTGTAAGGATATAATTGGCTGTTATTATTAATAGGTTACTCGAGACTAGTTCTGTCGTTGCCATATATTTTTCCACGTCATATGTATGCACATGAGTTCGCGGTTCATTTGCGCTACTTCATTTAATGCTTAAACAACCATAAAAACTAACCTTCTCAATGCTCATTATATATTTGAGTGTAATTAGTCGATGATATCATCGAACTTGATGTGATATTGCGTTGTTAATTTTGCAGCGATATAGAAAATTCTAAATTGAGCGTGAATGCAGAGTTTTTTTTTTTTAAACAAAGGAATTTCATTATATAATATTTGCAAAATTTATTTTGCCATAATTTCTAAAATTCACTAAAATGATGAAATTTTATTTTTGTGATGCGACAAAATTTGCCATTAAATATGAATGATCTATTATGATATATCAATAACACTCGATATCTTTCTTTTTAATATATGTATATGTACAATGTTTAAATAAATAAATAAACAAATATATATACATATATATTTCTTTATTTCTTTATTTAAACTTATGCTTATATTTATAGTTCTATTTATGTTCATTCATCCATTTATTTATTTATTTACGTATATATTTGTTTACTTAGTTATTTGTTATTTATTTAGTTGTTTATTTATTTGCTTGTATTATCTGCATTTGTATACATGCACATTCATATATTTATATATTGATATACATTTATACACTTACAAGAGCATTTTTATAATTCTGCATTTATACGCTGTATTTCACTGGTCGAAATAAATCGCAAAGTGGACATATTGCACTATTGGAGTTTAGTTGTGATCATTATTCGCTCTAATAACGCACAAATGATTGAAATTACAATGGTTACTCAATTATTCTACTGATTGTACTAATGTTGATGATTACTCAGTTGCACTAAAGTGGAATTCCAGCCTCTCTTGTGGATGTTATGCCTTCCATAAAGTATATCGCTCTCTTTGGATGTCTGACTTTCGCTCTTTTTGATTTTTCATTCGCATCCAACTCGGCGATCCTTGCTATTTTCGTTAATTCCGCTCGCTATTTATGCTACCCACTACCGATCGTCTATGGAAAAGTCTATTCGAAACGAACAGGGTATCCGCAGCGGTCCTACTCCTGGATGTGTCCGCTCCTTGGGAAGGGAAATTGTTGCCAGCGTTTTTTCATCTGCAAGAACCTCCTCGATTCCTTCAAACTACCGAGACAAAGCGAGGAAACTACGATGCATGATGAGAGGAGAGCTGTTACTTTAGCGATCCCTCTACTTGCACAAATAGGTCATCACCTAACATGGGTGAGGCGGGTGACTCCATCTCTGTTGTCGCCTAGAAATTGAACCTTTGCTTTATTCTGGATGAGTGACCACTCCTGAGAAGTTGAGCTGGGACAATGAGAGGCTTATCCTAACATCATTGATTAGATATTACGACTTGAAACAATGTCTTAGCGGATGAAACTATTACTCGTTATTCTATCGAATAAGTTCAATCTGATCAAAATTGCAATATTTTTTGATCAGAGCTATGAGCAACTTTCTTTAAACGTTCACTCCTTTTTTATATGCTTTGCGCATTGCTTCTTATAGAGTTATCATCTCTACCAATACGTCTCTATATGCATTTGTCTGTCCGTTTGCGTTGCTGTTCAATTCTACCAACCACAAAGCTATAGTTTATGAAGTATGTGGCTGATATCAATACTCTATGTTGAGGCAATCATTTTCTATACGAATCAAAATCACTCACATAATTTTCTCTGCGATTTGATAAAAATTTGCTAATGAAACCTACTTACCAAGTTTCGTCAAGGTTTAGGAAAGCACATCATCAAATATCCTGTCGTTTTTTTTTAATATTTAAGAAGTCAACTGAAATACAAAAAATACATAGCCGCAACTACGCTAGTATGTTGTCTCGTATGTTTCCCATAACTTCTACTTATTCCTATAACGTTTTTGATGTTTAATTATAGTGCGTTATGCAGGTACTATTTTATAATTGAACGATGCTTTTGCGTGATTTAGATATGTGCCTACATAAATTTGCATGCATTAGCACATATGCAAACTTTTTCTTCCCATATGCATAAAAATATATGTATTTACAATTTCTTAATGCGCCTGTTGAATTTTCATGCACTTTTGCACGTTTATTTCCCTATATGAATTTCCACAACGTTGTGTCTCTCTGTATGTATGTATATGTCTATGTGTATGACTGGGAGTTTCTTCTCGAAATCATTAAACTTAATCCGTTAAAATTGATGAATATAATGTGGAGCATTTCTCCTATTTGCTTATCAACTTAAAAAAAGAGATGAAGAAATAAATGGGGTAAAAATTTGCGTGTATTGTTGAGAAAAAAATCGTCTTTTTTTTTAAAAATTAAGCCGATGAACCCATAAAAGACAATTTTTTTATTGTGAAAAATTCGTGCAGGCATTCAAATATATGAAATTGAATGAATTGAAATACGAACAACTTATTACGTACGGCTATTATACATTAGTAATTTATGATACCTATTTAATTAGCCTGTTTAATTAAATAAAGAGGCTTAAAAAAAGCGCATATCATGCAAAATTCTTTGCTATCCTCTCATATTTATTTATCTTTTAAGTAGCTTATCAAAGTGATTTGCGATTCTCTTCTTTTCGTTTCTCGTTTAGGCAAAACTCATTAATCTATTCTGCATCAGAAAATTTGAATTCCTTTATCAACCATTTATAAGTAATATGTATTAGTATAATATAATATTTCATGCGCGAAAAATTCCACTACAATTCTTTATGTGAATTAGCCGTTTCAAATAATTTTCTTTCATCATATCAACTATAGTTTACGTGACAATGATGTGGATTATTTTTCAATGTTAGCCGCTTAGAAATTAATTAGCGTTATTTTATATTATATAAAGGGAAATTTATCTATTATATTCAGTTTGTTATCTGTTTTTAGTAATGCTTAATATGGTGTTTGAATTGTAGAACCTTGTATAGACGATATTTGTATTGGAGGAAAATCAGTTATATTAGTGGAACATCTTATCCTATTTTTTTTTTCATTTTTCCTCAACTCTCTAAAATAGAAATTCTCTTCAACAAGATTTTCATTTCAATAGGAAATCTTCTGCAGAGGAAATATCATGCACATAACTAAATGAGGAGAGGATATACTATTGAGCAATATAATTCGAAGATGTTTCTCTTCCTCTCTCTTTCAGTGACTTCTTTACCGTTGAATTAAACCCGTTCAAAAAATTTTTGAACAAATAGCCGCAGTTGAGTGAAATATTTCTACGTATTTCATAGACAACGATAAACTTTTTGAAACTCAGTGAAAGTCCTCTATCCATGAGAATTTATGGAATAAAGGGAAAAACTGACCAATACGAGATAGTAATCTTGAGCTTATTGAACAAGTGGATGAGGCAGACTTTTACGTCTAGAAATGATGAACACGAGGAAATCTACAATATTCATTCAGTAATGCCGTCCGTTATATTCGTTCTCGAAGTTTTTTTTTTCTTCTTTGATCAATCTGTTTAGTGCATGGGGAAAGTGGCAATGATTGGAGGCGTTCACAAGTAAATACGCAAGCAAGATATGAGCCGGAAGGGGCGGTTTGACCAAAAAAAAAATCTGCAGAAAATGCGTATTGTGCTGGTTTTTATTCCACGTTTCACTAGTTATTGAATGTAGATTAAAGTCAGTGAGATTCCAGGCATATGACCTTTAAAAAGTCACAATTCTAGATTATAGTAATGCACTAGAAAATGTTTATTGATTTCAATTATTGTTTCTGTAAAATATTCTTATGAAGGCTCATTGTGAAGATTTGAATGATTTGAAGACGGTGAAGGCAGATTATTGAAACAGTTGAGTTAACGTTTTCTATGCTTTATGATGCAAATATTTGTTGAAAGCTCTACTATATATGATCTTCGCGATTTCTTCTCGATACTTTACTAATAATCCTAGAAAATTAACTTATTGTTACAGATTATGCATCAAATGACTTGCTGCACAGAGGTATGCCTAACAATTTTCACGCTTGCATTATTGGTGTGTGCAACAAAGGCAGTACATGCACCAGTTGCCGGTGTTTTGAAGATGTGTCCACCGGGTGGAGAGACTTTCGCTACCGCTTGGCAATTAACCTGTGGTATGAGGAAGAAGCGTGAAGTATCAGGTGAAATTTCATTTCTGCACTTTAATTTATCGCATTTTCACGACATATATAACTGCTTTTATCATTTGCTAGCTTCAATTATTTCTTATAAAAAAATATTTCTGTCCTCCTCAGAAAATAAATTTTGGTAATTCTTTTTACTTTCTCACATATCCTTTCGCGCACGTTATTCCCTCTATTATGCTTTCTTTTTAAGCATTAAAGTGGGATTACTTTACAGAACTGTGTATGCTTGAGGTGAGTTCCGATAGGTCGGTCCGTATCCCCTAGCAATAGCTGATTTCTCAGCTAAGTAGCTGTTTCGAGTCAAATCGAATGCGCATTTTGAATTTCGATTAACTATACTTGGCCATGACGATATAGTAAAAAGTGTTGAATCATATATGCGTCTTTACAACTTCACTTGGCAAAGCGTTCACCTTTATAATCCACCAACAGTTATTAAAACATGCGCAGTATCATTCTTTTCTTTGTTGCTAAACTGACCGCTCACAATAATTTCTCCATAAAAGGACCACTTTTCTGGATTGAGCAGTGCAAATTGCGATCTTACCGGCTATCTCCGTTCAAAGGTGAGGATAAACCCTCAGGTTGACGTGAAAGGCGCTTGAGATAGTCAAAAAAAAGGCATATGCATGCACGTAAACATGAACGCATTATAACGGTATTCAAACATCTTTTTTTTCATAAGCTTTTACTTTCTATAGGCCAACTAAATATTTCGCGTTGCATTTTTCTTTGTTAAACCCAAATGGTGAATGTAAACTTCTATGTGAAAACTCTTGCACTTTACCTAAAAGTTACCAAAATTCATCCCAACCTGCTAAGAACTGCCCAAATTTATGTCCATTGGTCACTTATTTCATCATCATTTCAAGCTCTAAATATAAAAAACGCATCTCATTATTGCAACTATTCAAGCTTGATTTCTAGCATTCATCATTTATGATCGTTTGCTTTTGCATTATATATAAGACAAAAAAAAACCAAACGACATCACTTACCATATATAGTAGAATTACTCTTTTTTGCCGATTTCTGCTCATTTTTCCACACACATCATAATAGTGATTTCAACCACAATACTCATAATGAGCTTCTCTTCGAATTTTTATTTCTTTTTTTTCATTTTTTTTCAAATTTTCCCGATAAATATCCCTCGAGAAATATTCCATTTTACATTAAGAAATATGGCATCAAATGAGATCATTCATCCGGTTTAAGNTCTAACATGAATTAATCTTTTTCTGCCAATTATTATGAGGAAATCCTTTCCTTTTCAATAGCATCAAAAAGAAATTCGTTATTACTTGGGATTGTTGAAAATGCAGTGAATTTTTCAATTTTTATAAGCTTAAAAAATACTTGTTTTTTCTAAATTATTTATTACTTCAATGACTATTTTCAATATTATTGTTTGCTTTTAATATTACTTGAATTATTTTTTCTGAAATTTTTAACTTTATAGCTTCATAGTGAAAACATTTTCATTCGTATACGATTGAGTTATTTATCGTTTAAGAGTATTTTCCCTTATCTATAGCTGATTTGTTTACTCTTTTTTCGTTATTAGATCTTCATATATCACTCACGTATATCGATGCTTGAAATATTATTAACCTAATTGTTTTAATTGTTCCGTTCTTTCACTGTTATATTTCTATGAAAATTAACTATATCATTAAGATCGATTGTCTTTGCGTTCTTTTTTTCTATAAAATTTAGGCACACAATAAACGATTTTAGGAAAATTTTTAAGAGCAAAATTATTGTAGATATATGCCCTTTGGAATAGAAATCCTTGAATAATTATTTTTTACTTGACTTAATTGAAGTTGAGAACTTTTTTTGCTTGCTTCGATTGCCATTTTAAAAATTCATAAAAGAAATACTCTGTTTTCCATATATGAACTCACATCCATCTGCGAATGTTTTTTGATGGACATAATTTCAAATCTCTAGTTAGAATTAAATTAGAAAGAAGTTTCTTAGAATTTAATTGCTATATAAAAAACTTTTTTTTCACCTGAAAAAATATGAAATTTTATGCACATTTGTGGATACCATTTCGGTTATTTCGGGAAATTTTCTTCTTTTTTCCCCCCAACAACAAATCTCTAGTTAGAAGTAAAATCTTTTTTCCTTCGTTTCTGTAATTTTAGAATCGTGCAATCTCGAAAGTGAAAATAAAAAGTATTTACGGTCAATTAAGACGTAAATTAGGAAATAGGCTGACTTAGAATGGTTCCTTCTACGCATATGTATAGATAGATGGTATTCGAGTATAGCGATGCATTTGTCTATGTGTTTGCTCGCCTCACAAAGTGGTTTAATAAAGGTTTTGTGAATAACACTTCCTTTTGAACGACATCACTAAGTAAGGAATGGCTCCATTCTGCATTAGGTGATACGAATTTCGAGATAACTGTTACAACAACAAATGATTTTTTTTTTTGCAGAATTCCCATGTTCTGCTCTCCAAAAAATACACTGCCTGAGAGCATGAATTATCCCAATATTGCCGCCTCCCCGCTGCCAGGCTGGTACCATAACAAACGTCATGTTCATATAGAAATATCACTTTTTATATCTGTATCTCAGCATTAAGTTAGTCGCGTTTCACTTTAAAGCCGTATCACTGATACATAGATGTGCTGAACATCTCATTAAAGTGTTTTCATGAATAATTCCGGAAAGTTGAAACTCGGAACGTTTCAGAAAATCAATGAGAGGAAATTGAGGGACGAAACTTCTACTTCCTTATTTGTCAGTTGCATATCTTGTTTGTGAGGACGATCGTGATATCGATGATTGCGAAGAAAAAAAACCCCTAAGATTGCGACATAATGCTGCCAGAAACGTGAAATTTTGACTCTATAGACCCAAATTATTGGTTTTTCAAAATCGGAATTTTTACAGACGTCTAATCTTGAGATGTCTGGCATAACGTTCAGCGATGGCTAGACATATTTGATGCGTGAAAGGTCTTGACGCTTAGGTAAACTCATAACGTGCCGCAACACCCAGGTCTCTATTATCAGTTCAATTTAGCTTTAGCGCAGCCTTAAACGAAAGGAAACAAGCATTTTGCGCAGCCTCATTAACACAGACATATACACGCACGTATGCACATGAATGTCAAGTGCACGCAAACAACTCTGAGCTCAATCATGGAATAAAGGCACCGATTCCAAATTGCTGAAATGACCGTGGACCCTCGGACCTCCAATATCCGTGACTGAACGCCCAAAGTTAGGAACCGTTCAGCGTGGATGTGGAACTCGAGCAGTGGAACATTCTGCAGAGTTGCATTAACCTACAATATCCAAATACAAAATTCTACTCAATTCGCATCCCTCACTTCCCATATGAAAGTGAGGAATGCGAATTAGCGACCTGAAGGTTCACACTGATCTGGAGGGATCTGAAAATGCATTCAAGAGGGCGAGAGAACCGGAAATATGTGTGCCACAATTGCCAACTTTAATCCTGCGAATAAATTTCAGTTTATTTTTATATACCCGTAGAAATTCATGTAGCACATAAATCACAAAATATTTATATCGGCATTCACAAGTGTATTATAGCTATCGACGAATGACTTGAAGAAGCGTTTAGTGTTTCGTCTATCTCATTTGATTGAGATAAAGGCACTTCATTCATCGTAAGCCGATTTTTCTTTTTAAATAAATCACCTTGAGATAATGATGGTTTATAAACATCTTCGGTGTATGGTACCTGAAAATATTTCCAGGTAAATCCAAATTTTCGCTATCGAAATAAAGATTGCCCCACCCCTTTCACGACTCCTCTTTTCACTTTCCCAACTTTGCAACAAAGTTTCATTGAAGATATAAAATCGGTAAAGTGCGCTATAACAACCACGATTGACCATGACGAAATATAAAGGCTCACTCAATGAATTGTGACATCATGCACAATGTCGATAACAAGTGGATGGAATATTTTTACATGATCATTCATAAAAACAATCAGCGATACACTAACATTAGTTAATGTTGTGTTAATATTTCGTGTGAATGTGCCCATATTATGCATAACGGCCTCCGAACACGAGACATCGATATTCGCACAATCAACAGCACTATACATTCCTCTCTCGATCATTGTTTGTAATAGTTGACGGAATCGTCGTCTACGTGTCATCGGAATTTTGCACATATCATTGGCGCTTTGTGATCGTATTACTTCCTTGATTTGATGTCATTAGAAAATATCTCTTCAGTGACACGTAGTCAAACATTATTGAAAACTCGCATATAACATGAAAGATATTACGCATGCGCTTCCATTACAAGAATATTAATCGATTACAAATGCTAGTGGTGTGTGGGAAGGAGGAAAACATCAGTGGCTGGGACCCAGATCGCCGATTTCTGAGGAACTATGCGACCGCATCCAGAACGTCCCTTCTTCCACCGTCTTTGCGATGCAGAAAATCTGACTTTTATGGAGTACAATACCACTTCCCGGGACCTTCAAGGACCTCGTCTCCAAATTTATTGAAATCTGATCACACTCATAGCTTTTATTCACATATTTACATATTATCAAAGTCTTTCGTTCTGGTAAAAAAATTACCTTCTCCATAGCATATACACACTAGACCTATCGTGTTGTATAATCAATGAAATTCTGCACAACTGCCCAGACATAGATTAACCCCTTCCCCCTTTCCTCCCCGGATTTATTTTCCTAAAGAACCCGTCTAAACTCCTTCGCTCAGAAGCACTTCTTTGCACACAATATAGTGCACTTTGAGCAGTTGCTGTCAGGCTAAGTCGTGATTATTGCTCCCCCTCCCCCTACCCCCAATCCAGCTCCTTTCCGCCTCCTCTACAATTAGCAAGTATACGTAAACAAGCATCTAAAATTTAGAGTGCCTTCTAAACTGAACAATTTCAGCATCCTTTTCAGCTATCACCCTAAATACTTCAATAAACTAGGGAACTTGCCATTCACATAACACGGATGATGATTGCCCATAAAGTACCTTATCACTCTAACTGAAATGGTCAAGTAAGGTTCTTATGGGAGGTGGAACGGTTACCAAGTCGTAGAGGAAAACGCGGGATCGTTCCAAATCCAGCACGATTTCGGTATCCCGTCATATTTGAAGACTGGAGTTTTGGATATGGCGGAAATCGCTTGCTATTCGCTGATTGTCGACCTATCTGTCAGCTTTGGGGAATTGTGGGTGACAGAAAAGCAAAACTAAAATAATTGATATGAAAATCTCTTGAACCTTCGACTCTTTTTTTGAACAATTCTTCACCGGCGATTCCGATGCAGGCAAATATCTAAAGTGATTGGACGAGCTGAAGTAACTCCTCAGCGCCCTTTTGGATTCAACTGTTGTTCCGTTCAACAGCTATTATCTCATCTACTCAAGTAAGCGGGGAAAAAATAATAGAAAAGTTTTAAACCTGGCTAGTTGTTACGAGGTTAGTGGTTAAGTCGACCATTGAGCGAGTTCGTTTTGTAGAGTGACTGATTTCTGAATTCGCAATTCCATCGTCACAAATATTATCATCTCCCGGAAAACGCACCTATATATCTTGTGATTAACTGATTTTACTCTTTAAATGCAGCAATTAAAACTATACTCCCAATTAGGAAATCAACGCGCAGAAAATTTCTGAGTTCGCATGGTGGTGTAACCTATCACAACCATAGTCGGATGGAAAATCAGCAATGAGCTTCTCTGAATTGTTCGATAATCCACAAGAAAATTTCGATATCATCAACACTATCCCACAATTCCTATAATATTTGCTTTATGGTTATATACACCGCGGTCTAATCGTAGAAAAAGAGTATAAGCGTATATATGAGCGTCAAATACACTCGGTCTATATTCAACAGCTATTGTACACTAATTTGAACCTTATTGCAAAACGAGTTTCTAATTGTTCTACGCATTAGGCAGCCGGCTGCATTGTCGAGCGTAATTTGCATAAGCAATATTAACTTTTCAGAATTAAACTTTTACAATGATAACACTAATATTATTGCTGAATAAAACTTCCTACTCGATTTACTCCGAATAAAATATCGATATTCCATTTACGCCTAATAAAATTGGTATCTCAATTTCCGTTGACAAAAATTTTGAGAGATAATTAAATGAGGTTGAAAATTAAAAAATATCGAAAATGTCGATCAACCTCTTCAATTATGATCATTGTCCACGTTTTTTTTTGCGCATCACTAGCGCAGATATACACAATTTATTCACATTTTAGCGATATTAAATCAACGTAATTTCATATTCAGTAAAGGATCAAGGATATTCATCTTGTAATTGTTTGCAATTGAACTTTAGTTGCAAGTTAACTTACTTTTTTGAAAAATTCGGTCATCATCAACGAGATGAGTTCGGTAACCGCCGGATTCTAATCCGTCGACTAAGGGAACTGCTTGAAGGTAATCCTCATGTTTTTATGTCACATCCAAAATGTGATCAGGAATGCATGCAACGAGAGTAGAAAAACATACCGAATTAGTGGCGTTTGAGACACAAGTGGATTCGGTACATGAACATGTTTGACGTGCTTCACAGAGATCAGCGGCCACCGCTGTTGACTGAAATTTACAAACAATTTGTATACCAATAGAAGCAATGAAACGATATTTGAAAGTCGTATAACCTTCTCATAGAGAACATTTAGATGGGTAAAAGATTCTTTCCCTATGATTTATTATAAACCTTCGAAAAAATTTTCGGGTGCAAAACAAAAAAGAAAAAGAAGAAAAAGAAATGGAGAACACTGAAAAAAATTCATGAGTTATGAATCGAGGCTAATTTAAGCATCATAATCTTAGCGATTAACATGTTCAATACGGAGACGAATTTCACGGTAACAATTCTATGAAAACAACCTTCATAAGAAAAAAAAGGAAGTTAATTACAGCTTCCAGTCTCTCCGAAACAACATCTTCATCTCTTTCATTATACCTTTGTAAACACGCATCATGGCAATGTTTTGTTTCAGCATATATATATATATATATATATATATATAATATTTTGCAACTATATGCCACGCTGCCCCTTTAGAATCTTCCTCGCCTACCATTTCCCGGCATTCATCCACAAACTCTGGATGTTATCGATGCCAAAACAGAAGTCTGCGTCCGTTCTACATCGTTCAAGTCTCACAAAATAAGAAACAGAAGACTTATACTGAAGGTCAAATCACTTGAAGTAAAGATGCATATTATTCCTTTTTCTGTTAACTTATAAAACTGACGATTCAGCTAAACAGGATGCGAAAGCGCATATCATGCAAGTAGGATGTTTTGTTTTTTTCAATTACAAAATGGTAGAAATAAAATAGCATGCAAAAATATTAATGAAAATACACCATGCTGGGATTGTAGTTATCTCATAACCATTTCATTCGGGCAAAGAAGAAATCGTAGAATGGTCTGCGCCATCCTGAAACCAACCAGTATCACCTGCAAGTCTATAGCCTACGCCATATGCACAATTTAGCTCATAGATCATATGACGCAGATTTCTACTAAATACTCTCAGGATATCTAAGTGAATGCGATTAGAAGATCTATCAATGACCCATTAGAAAGCTAAATTCTCCAATCAGCAGATATATATTAATTGATCGTTAGAGAATGACCAAAAATTCGGAAGGTACATACCAATATAGTTTGCGCATCGTTTTGGCGGTAAACTGTAGACCTGGATTCCGACAAATTGCTTGAGGATTTCTTGAAAAAAAATTCAATAAAATGCTTGTGTATTCATGAAGAAACGAATAGTCTATTGTTTTCCTTTGGCTAGATACATATACAAAAATTATGTTTATTATATCACTTATATCTATTATCTTCACATTGAAAAGTGATAGCAAGTGATCAGCTCCGCATCCTTTCATCACGTTTCAAGTTATTAGTCATCCGTATTTCAAAATATTTATCAATACCACATATCTTGCATTTCTTTTTCTATGCTAAATGTTAATTCAATAATAGAAAATTAGCGGATATTCTTTGAGATTAATGGACAGTAAAGGAATTTTAGCACTAACAGATGAGGTTGCCGACCATTCAATATCGGATGATTCACATGATGTACCCCGTGAAATAGTGAAATGAGACTTCCTAGATTCATCGATAATACTCGATTTTGAAACTTTTGAATCGGCTTCATTCAATGGTAAGCGTGTGTTCTCGATTGGCCACTCTATATCTTCACTACTCCACGGTAGAGAACTGTAAATTATTAGTGCTTTGGTCAGCAGAGATCATGTAATACATTAGTCATCTAAATCGGTCACTTCTGACCATTAGAATGATTGACCTTTTCATTAGTTGCTTTCGTTTCAAATTGATCTAAGAAATAAAATAATCTACAATATTGTTGCGCATAATGTAATAGAGTTATATATTATTATGAATGAGACGAACAAATGAGGAATTGGAAGGAACTAAAGACGATCAAACAATGATCATCTCATCATAGATGCATAAAAACACCCTCTAGATAGGTATTTGATGAAATTTTACAACGCTGGCTGAGATTTGAGAGTGTAATCTTTGAAGCCTAGATGAATATAAGCATTGTCCTCTTGGCTGAGATGCAATAGCCAACGCATTATTGCCGGTGATCACTTTTCTTCAAAAAACTGAAGTAGATGCATGTAGTGTTATGGCTTTAAACCAAAGCTGCATTCATTCATCTTAAGGCATCTCTATACTCTCCACTTCTACCTCTTTATAGTTAAGCTTGCTAGCTAGATACAGGTGTTAGACCATATAATATATAACGAATTGGCAATACTTCTAGTGGAGTTTCACGCCTAATCAGATCAGGTCTTCAGTTTGAAAAAGAATGGTTGTTTCGTTTCCAAACAAAATTCATTTGTCTGATCTGAATACATCGATAATCATATAGTTATTCGTTCAAAACGACAATCAAGATGACTGTACATCAAAGGTTTCATAAACCAAGGTGTGTCATAAACTAAAGGTATGCCACCAGCTAAAGGTGTGTCATGCTCATGCACACAAAAAGTTTCTATGGACATCAATACTCATACCTACGTAAAGCTTTCTATAGATGCGTTTACTTCACATTTGCATATCATCTCATGCACATTTATTACAAACTTACAAATTTTCAACGCAATCTGTTATAGACGACAAATGCGTCATTGAACTCATTCTCACTATAAAAGCAAGAAGGTCAAATCCGATGTACCCTGAGGGGTTAAAAAGTGTAATATTCCTACCCTTAAGGGGAGGGTAAATGAGGCTTTCAAGCCAAGGCTAGCGAAAGGGCGATTTATGTTAAATGCGATCGATGGACAAGTAGAACACATCTACATACTAGTATAACAGTCAATTCCTCAAGCTACTACGTCATATATTCCAGAAGGTAAAGTATACTTGCATTATTTTATATGGAGTATTGTGCGAGGTGGGCGTTACCGAAAACTTAGGACTCAGTTCTTAGCGCTCAAAGGAGGAAATATGTATCGAAGGGGTTCTGTTGGGAAGTATACGGTACTCGTATTTCCTAACTCCGTTGAGGCGAGCAAGCTCCATTCTTATTTTTTGTAAATATCACAGTTTGCCATGAGTGTTCGCCATATCATTCAAATTTGCTAATGAACCCCCTTCCATTCGCAGCAAATCCTTCAGAAAGTTCTGCTTATTACCTTCCCCACCTCCCCCCTCCCTCTCAAATCTATGATTTCATGCTTTACAACAATCTCATACTTCAAAATAACCTCAGGTCCAAATATTCTGTATAAATTTCGTTTCGCTTTTTTTTGACAAATCTTCGGTATGTTTTGCATCAAAAAAAACAACAAAAACAAGTCGAATGTAACTCAAAAATGAATCAAAGATAAATTTCTAAAAAGCTCCGCTCACTTGATATAATCTTTATTGAAATCAGCTCTATACCTGCAATGTAATCTTATCATAGGCGTAAATATTAACTTACAACAATACTTCATATACGTTACTACAATGACTGCATTGCGCCTCAGAAAATTTGGCACTAATCAGATATCGTAATATTAATCATACGTATGCAAATAGATGAATGAAATTTCCACCGTATATCCGATCCGACTGATACATCAATTATCTTATCAATCCTCAACCATCTTTGAAATGCAGTTTCAGAGATTTTTACATTTATTAAGATACAATTTATTATAAAGATTTTGAACTTTTTCAAGTAATCAAAAGTTTTAGCACAATAATATAAATGTTGAAATTTTTGAAGATAATATGGAAAGTGTTTAAGAATATGAAATTCTATCCGAACAAAGATCCCACCAAATTCGTTCTTTGGCTGAGATCTGATTTTAGCTAGTTTTGGCCAAGATTTCGCTTTCATAGATTTGGCTCTAAGTTAAGCATTGAGGTGATTATGAATGTTCTGAAGAAGCAGTCTATTTCTATGGGATCGGAATGCAATCTACGGCTAAAAGTAATTCAACTCTATCGGAAATAGTCAAGGTGCCGAAAAAAGCTTGCTGCAAGTTTTTGCAAGCGGTAAACAATACTCAAGAAAACAAACAGATTTTCAATGCTATGCGCTACGGGTCTTAAGGATTTCCAAAATAAGAAGCAACAGAAGCATATAAAACAATTCACTCCAGTTAAACTTCGCCAATTCATAGAGATTTCAGAATCTAACCTTCCAGTGGTCTGAAGTCAAGAATGTTAGCGCCAAAAACACAATACTTACATGAATACTTTGGCCGCCCAAAGAATACCATTTTCACCTTTAATTCGAAGTTCAATCTGCAAAAAAAAGTCAATAGTTCAATACGGCATGATTTTGAGTTTCTTCTCCCGCATGAGGCGATAAATTAATAAATTAATAAACAAACGAATGAACAAATAAAGAAGTAAACAAATGGATAAGTAAATAAACAAACATAAATAAATAAATAAATAAAACATTCTACGAAAGAGTACACGTGGGAAGGATTATGACTAATGAAGGTGAGATGAAAATAGCAGAGATGCGAGATATTCATACTTACGCACGAGAGTTCCGTATATTTACGCTTAGCTTTCACTCAAAGGCGAATTTACAACTCCTGACGATCACCAAATTTTTTCGAATACAAATTAGCCCATCGGAACAATGATCTCTGCATAAAAGTCCAATACATCAACCATTCATATGAATTCTTATGAAAATATTCGAACTACTTACCCAATTTCTTTGGGAATAAACGAGTGCCTAACTTTTTAGGCTTTACTATTCCTCAAAAATATTGCCCTTCCATATTTTAAAATTGCACTAATACCTTTTTGAGATATTTTTTTCGGTTATTTCTGCCACATTTATTTCGGTTTTTCTTCGAGGATACTCTACACTGCTTCAATTTTTTTTTTTTTGCATTTTTCCGCTCTCCTTATCAAGATTTTCTACACGAATTTTCGAAGACCCCACGTGGTCATGAACGCGAGGTGTGGATGTGTTGACGTTGAGTTTGTGATCGATGACAGCGTCAAAATATGAAATCGAGGAATACGCGTTCTTACTATCGAAGAGGAAAAAATTCGAGAAAAAAAAATAGAATTTGACGAAATAGCAAAATTACAGAAAGTGTTTAGCGAATTACCGAAAAAAATTTAGCGAATTATACGAGGAATTTAAACGAATCAGTGGAAAAAAAAATTCGGCGAATCGTCAAAATAGTTCGGCAAACTACCAAAAGAATTTAGCGAATTACCTAACCTTTGCGTTATTATTGTCAATAATTTTGATATGAGTAGCGTTATTTCTCTTTGTAACTTTCAGAAATTGTGATGCGTCAACGTGATATACTTGCCCAATAAATGGTTTCCTGTAATTATACAGTATCTCGCCTGTATCGTTTCAAGTAAAGTAAGCTTTTTCCGATCGTTCTCAAATTCCTAAAGAAAAAACTAAAAGGAAAAGCATAAATTCTTAGGCGTTATGAAACTCTACCAGGAAAAATGTGTCGTTCGACATCTACCTATAAAACACAACCTTCATGAGATGGAAAGCAATTTAACCAAGGCTGTAGGGCCTGCATGGTTTTTGCGAGATGCGGAAAGAAATTCAATCCAGTATAAAAATGGAAAGAGAGATCACAGAGGCTGTACCACGACTTAGAACTGCAACCTATGACCTATGACCTAAGCCTTGCGGACGAATGGTTGAACAGTGTGAATTATTTTAAAAATTGGCGCATATTCATTTTCAACTGCTGTCGCATATCATATCCTATTTATTTAGCACACAATATGCTCAATTCTGCATATTTGAAGCTTCATCTCAGATGTATTAAGAAATAAATTCAAACTTTGCTTCATAGGACGTGTGAAATTAAAATATCCCCAATTACTTTAGATTCAGGCAAAACAAATAAGGTAACGCCTTAGTCGTTCAGCGGTTTCATCGTATATTCTGAGAAGATACTCACTCGATGAATAGAAACTATAGCGAGCTTTCAAAGAAGTATATATTAATCGTACAGAATTCCCTTCATCATGCTGTTTGTTCCTCAGAACAACAGTTATTGAACCGATATTGATCACAACAATTTGGATGGAGAAGGAAAAGGAGAGAGAGAGGAGGAAGGAAAGAGATTTTATCAAGTGAATGGATCTGTGATCATTGTATTGCAATATGAACTCATTCACATAGTCGATGCTTTTGTGAATAGAACGTAGTGTTTTCTCTGCTAAGAAACCGCCTATGATTGAGATTTTCTCATTTTCGCACCCCTCTCTCATTTATGCAAAGTGAATTAGTGTGTATGGCACAGTTGGGTTAAAGGAAGGAATATTTGAAGCTAAGTTAAATCCGGCCTTTATCCCGATAATGATCACGTTTGATCCAAGCCCATGTGGAGATCTATTTGAATGCACTTTTAGTGTGACATGGCTTAAAGCCATTCGGCTAATCAAAACATGGATTGGATTTATTTCATCCTGTATAACTACAGAGTTAAAGCCAATCCCGACCCAACTCCGCTACTGGTCATAACTGGATCCTTTCCAAGAGTAATTAAGATAATGCATAGGTCACACGGTATAACCTCAGGCAAGCGACATCCACATTGCTTTGTTCTTCCCTTATTGATACGCCCGGTCAATACCACATACTATTCTTTTAAAAAAACCTGGTTTCAACTGGTCACTTCAATAGGCAAAATGAAAATTATCTGCGCTTTAAGATGAAATAATAGTAGCTTAAATAGAAGTGCGAAAGAAATAGCTAACACTGCACCGACGCCTTCCAGAAAGTTTTTGTAAACGATGAGATGACCGCTTCTGTTAAGCAATACGGCCCGTCTCCTCCAGCGCCAGCCGAGTGGAGTCAATGAGCGCTTTTCTATATAGCCACATAGCGCCTCAGGTAGTGCGAATAGTTCCTGCTGAAATCGTATTTGAAAAAATTTCTTATCGCAGAAAATTTGCCAATTTCTCGAGAGAAAAATGGAAGAAATGTGAGAAAAATTTCCTTTCTCTGAAAAAAAAAAGAAAACAGAATCCCGAAAGCAACTATTTTAATGCCAAACAAAACCTCTTCGCAGCTGCTGTCTGCATAAGACAAAAATCACTTTGCAATATTTTTGCAATTTGCACAATTTTGCAATATTTGGGCTTAATTACACAAAGAATTGGGAATATGCGACTATCACATCATCGCCGATCCACCATTGATCCAGAAGCAGCAAGGAAAAACGTCATGCTTACGGCTCGGAAATGCCGGTAACAGCAAACATAAACACAGATATGAATAAACTCGACACATCTTAATCGAATGATCGAATCCCATATCATAACAGTATAAAGGAGAATGCCCTTAATGGAAACTACTCCATGTTCATGAACGACTTATCCGGAAACGCTGTCAAATAGGAATCATAAGAATCAGGCCTCTGATTTAGTATTATTCAGCTCATTGATCATTCAACTGATTGCACAGTTATGTTTCAAAACAAAAATGCAGTTAGTAAAATGCAGAAGCCAATTAGCGTAAAAATGCGAACAATATTTTCGTAAATTTCTTTCTCTCTAATAGATTCACCGATTCCATAAATTAATCAAAATTGATAAATGAAACTACAACTTGGATTATGAAGAAAAAATTTTGAAATTAGATATGCAAATTTAGAGTTGAAACTAGATATGCAAATTTAGCCAAGGAAATTATAGTCACATAGGTGATATAGATATCACTATATGCATGCATCCGATACGAGCAAATATACAATCAAGTCAATAACAAACAAATTATGGAAATTCAAAAATGAAACAAAATAAGACAAACCTGATCCGGAAGATTCGTATATTTCCCGTGTCGTCCGAAAAGACGCATCCCAGCCACACGAAATCAGTCACACAACCGCACCAGTCGACAAATTCGAGCAAAATGATAGAAAACTTCCGGTTATGCCGCCATTGAAACCATATGCTAATTGAAACCGTATGCTAATTTTTATTTTTTTATTTGCATGGACTGTTATGCGAATTACTACTTTTTATGCAAAACATAGGCTTTTATTTGCAAGACGAATCGTGCAGATATTTTGTTTACGTGCGGAAGTTGCAAGAATATTTTGCTGCGATGCAATATGCAAATTTTCTTGAATTGCTTGCAAAATAACAAACGCGCACTTTTTTGCAGAACCCAATATGCAAATTTTGCCGAGAATTTTACACGGTAATTTTTTTTTTGATTGAGATAAGTGAAACCACAAATTACAGCCATTACATGATTTGCTTTACACTTTCATTCAAGCAATAAAATATCTTTAGAATGTCTATTAGGTACTTTCATAAAATTTTAACGAATCTTAGCAATAACACGGCATAAAGTTTTATTCCATCCTTGAATCGCACAGTATTCTTGCAGGTTGGCCAGGATATTTCAACGATCCGGTCGACATAACCGAAATAATATTAGTGAAGATAGGAGGCAATCGGAAAGATTATAGAATATCAAGTGCGGTACATTTTGAAGCATCGTTGAAGTGCTATTCAATTTGATAAACATTTGTGACTAATGATCAATAGAAAGAAATTCTCCTTTTCGCTTATATATACTTTGCTCGAATAAGTTATTATAACGATATTTGATATTAAAGTTTATTCTACACTTTATTAGAATTTTTTTTTCAACAATTTGCTTTTCGAAGATAATACACAAGTGCACCATCTTCGTTTTCATTAGCGTTGCCTTCTGATGGGCTTCTAGATCCCAGTCCACAATGATTCGTAAACCTGTAAAAATCATTTTTTTAAAGAAAATTCTTGAAATAGGGGATATTTTATATAACGATTACAAGAATTTTAAAAACAAATGCATAAAAATGATGAAATTTCTATTTATTTCCATATTTAAGCAGTCATTACTTATAAAATAATCATATTACTTGTTAGAAAAGAGGAATTTTCTTCATCAAATCGAACAGGCTTAGAATGAATCACTTCGTCAAAGTCATTGATGAACAAATGCATCCAAAAGAGAAAAAAAATCCGACTCTTAATACTGCCTAAATTTGATATTTCCTTTTTCGTTATTTATCATTTAGTATAGCATTAAAAGATTTCTTTCAAAAATAAGTACTCATCCCATTCTATCCTCAACCTTCCCCAATATTTAGTTTGTAATATCCTCCTTACGAAAGGTACACTCAGCGACAAATTTCCAACTTCGAAACCACCCACAAACTATTTGTATTTGCACACGAAATAGAAAAATACACCTTTTTGAAATATCATATAAATTTTTACATAAAAATTACCTTCCATAAATTCCCAAAAAATTCGACCATAAAAATTTCTAATAAAATTCAATCAATATAAATAACCGATCAACGAAAAAAAGTATGAAACTTACGTTGAGAAACCAACAACGATGCATTTGTGTTTATTTTCTAAACAATTCAAACATAATCGACATATATGAATGCATTGATCGATTGATGACGAATGAATAACCAATTCGAAATTCGTTTTTAGCGGATATATTTGATTCAGTAGAAATTGCCAGTTGAAAAAGCACTTGTGAGTGGAATATATATATATATATCAAAAATTTCAGTAGAAATTGCCAGTTGAAAAAACACTTGTGAGTGGAATATGCAAATAGAAATAGCACTTAAAGATAGGCTGAATTAAAATATCGAAATTGCTCACTTTTATAAATTCCCGCAACTGTGATTAAGTGAACCTCATAGGTAAGTAATGTCTGTGCGCATGAATGTTACCCTTATAAATATTTACTGAGATAGTTACTGCTTAATCACTCAGTATTTAAATTACTACTCAATTAATTACTTAGTTATATCGTTATGAAGACGTTGGTACTAATCAGTAGTCTGTTTAATAGTAATTAAAAACTGAAGCCGTCGATAATCTCTGGAATGTCTAAGATTATGTGCAGTAATTCACAAATATGGATGAAAAAGTATGAGTTAAACCTGAAGCAAGCATTGTTGCCTGAATCACGAAGAATACGACTGAATCTTCGATAGCTTATAACACCTTTCTCCGTTTCAGCGCCATATGAATCGATCGTTTTTGCATCGATCTATAAACAAACGATTGAAAACTAAGGCAACTCCGAAACATGGTCATTTGTGCGGCGCTCCTAGCTCTGTCACGACAATTGCGCCACTGACAAAGGCGCCTGTAATAGGTGGCCACCAATCGAAGCCTGTGGCCGTAGCTTGCTCTTAGGCTTTCAACGCTGCGTTTGGTGCCATAGCATTTTTTCATTCACAAGATTTCAAAAAACAATGGCTTAAAAAACTCACAGTAGGCACTGGAGTTGGTGTTGTTTCAAACAATACAGTAGTTAGTTCAAGTGGTGCACCGTAACCTGACCATTCGATATTTTTCTCAGGGATAAGTGGTGTGAACGGAGTCGAGGCGATATAAGGTTGAGTTGACGAGATTGGCTCGAATGTTTCAAATTGAGATGTTGTTGCTGGAGTAAAAGAAACCGGTGGATTAACATCGTAGGGCGCCGCAGATTCGGTCACGCCACCACCATAAACATCTGGCTTAGAAATCAACTCATCATAAATGGGAAGCTCGACTGGTTGTTGCGTACCTAAAAAAAAATATCTAATCTATCTATAAATTCATTGAATTATTTTCGAATAATCGTTGAATTAATCTCGAGGGTAGTGTTTACTGAAATTGAAAAATAATATTAAGGTTTTTCAGGAGAAAAATTGGGAATTCGATTCAGTGCGAATAAATCAACATAATAAACTTTTTCGATGTCATTTATCATTTCATTTAACAATTATCACTTGGGAATTTCTAATATCTGCTTGGCTTTATAATCGGTATCGAAGAGAAATCGGTTATGAACTAAAAAACACTTCTCAGTTGTTTCTAGATTTTAATAAGTCAGCTCTATTATTTATGCCCTCTACTTTCATGTGCCCTATATATATAATTATTTATTTATTTATATATTTATTAATATCAAATTATTTAGTTATTAGCCTTTATAACGTTTCACAGAATCGATAGGTTTGAATATGCCTGCGGGAACCAATGGATGTTGTGATGCAATCTTTGATTCATCGGTTGCGAGCGATTCAACGATGGGCATCGGTGAGAGCGTAGCACCTAAATTTGGGTATTGTGAAACCTTTGGTTTACGGAAAAAGTGGATAACTCTAATAGATTTAATTCGATTGTTTTTTACCAAATCTTTTTTCCCACAGTAAATCTTCCATTCTAATTGAGGCCTTTCTCATGCTCAATAAAATCACTAAATTCAATTATTTAGAAAGCAAAAATATTTCAAATTTTATCAATTCTCTTAGTTTTCTATAAAATATGACGGTCATCAATTTGTTCGTTTTACTATATGCAATCGGCTAATCGCAATTAAAATTCCACAATTTTTTCATCGTTTTTGTCTTTATCAATGATCGATTACATCCTATATCAAAGTGAAGGATTATAAGTTTCCTCTAAAAGGTGATGGTGATTATCTATGGATGATAGGTAATTATGAAGATTTATATGAGGATTAAGATTATGTTAGGTGATTAATGAAATAACTTCCTCTATAAGTTGATTA
Source organism: Baylisascaris schroederi (assembly GCA_006503575.1). Lineage (NCBI taxonomy): Eukaryota > Metazoa > Nematoda > Chromadorea > Rhabditida > Ascarididae > Baylisascaris > Baylisascaris schroederi. The sequence continues at coordinate 294,609 of QEWY01000540.1, forward strand.
AATGAGGATTTACAAAAACTCTTTTTTATTACCCCATGGGGTAATATTCTCGTTCGATGGATTATTCAAATCAACTCTCAATAAATCTTCGTCGATACATTTATTTTCCATATAAATTGCTTTCTCATCATCGATAAATAAATCAGGCATAGTATTCCGATCTTGTGACGCAATAATACACTCCTAAAATCTCTTCATATGTAATATCAATTAAACTTCATCTTTAATATAAATCTTATTTTAAATAAAAATACAACTAACAATATTTTAAAAAATATATTACATTACTCTACAAAAAATATCAAAAAAAGCTAAAAATTTCCTTACTATGCCAAAAAATTTATGGCTAACGGTCTCGTAATCACCTGCCAAAAAAAAAGATAAATAAATAAAAATAAAGGATTAGTAAAAATAGATTCATTCATGTCTACGTATGAATAGGACGATGAGCCACGTGAAGGATACGCATCTTATACGTACCGTAATAATGAAAATTATGCCCCGGTCTAAGTGTACTGTAATGAAAATATTCATACTACAATAATTTCGATTATATTTCAAAAGACGAATTTAGTCCGATGCCAAATTCTAGGAAAAAAATTACAAAAAAAAATTTCTTAGCTATAGAGTATTTCCATAGAAAAAAAAGTATAGCAATTTAAAAGAAACCTCTTCTTTAGGATAATAATTGACCGATTTACAAATAATCCTGTTGTCACGTTTTGAGTTTAAACATAATTTTTGACATTTTATTTCCGACGGGATATCTTGAATCACTTGATCAACCACACCGATTAGAACTTTACTCCGTAAGACAATGAAACATTCATTATTTAAAATTGCAGCCATTGCTTTTGCTGGACCTAAAATTATAGATAAGATATCATTGCGTTCATATCATATCAATGAATGATTCCATTGCTCTTTCGCCTTGTAAAGTTCCTCGCTTTTACCTCCTATTTGCATCAGCAATGTTAATGAATGCTCAATATTCAGCATATTTAAGCTTAATGCTTAAGATAAAGTTGCTAATTATTGCTTAATGCCTTAGAGAATCGATAACAAATTAAAACTTACTAACTTAAGTGGCGGTCTCTGTTGATGGGATTTTCAACGTTCAATGAATTTTTTTTAAAGCTATCTCTTTTATTAAATCACAAACAAACAAATAATTCAACTTTATGACTCACAGCAAGAAACTTTTAAATAAACATCCCAACCTGACTTTAGGTTTAGTAACGAAACAGGTTACTGCATCATAGAATGCCACTATCCAATAACAGATAAGTAACAATAACTTAGAAATATGTTAGAATGATGAATTTTTTTTGATACAAATGAAATTTTTTACAAATCTAGATATCATATATTGCTATCAATGAAACTTTTTGTATATCTTTTAATATTTCTTTCATAAAAATTGCGGAAAATTCAATCGATAAATTTTATCATTGAAATAAATAACAATAACGAATAAATAAAATAATAAATTAAAAAATACCATAACAAAGTCTGTGATAATAGTCACTTTTTCTATGTTCCGCATAGGCGATCGAATATTTCGATGGCATTCTTCTTTTATCACTGCTATTTAGAACGCATACGTGTGCACCAACATAATAAAGAATTGATCTAAATATGAATTCAATTTCCTCTTAGTTTTTCAGTGATAAATATTACAAAGTGAATGAAAAATTCAGCAATATTTGTGCCCATTAGACCAGATCTTTGTTATACTTAACAAAAATTTGATTTGCATCACTTAGAGTGAATAAGCCTCTTATAAATAAAATATCCACTGTTGGATTTATTGTTTGTTAAATGCCTGAATCAAAGGTGGCTTTTATTTATGTGTTGTTTTCATCTTCTGAATATATTGGGGAACATCACAATACGGTAGCAGAAAGCTCGACGTGTATGGAGCAATAGCGCATTGGATAAGCTCTTTAATGGGAATACAAAGCGATCGAAGTTTGAGCCCCTCATCATTTCGGATAATTTTGCAATCAAATAATGCACTTTTCGTTTAAACGGCTGCCGTAAACTATTTCGAGAACATGTTTATAGTAGTCTGACTTGAAAAATCTAGCGGATATGTTTAGAAAGAATGAAATAATCACTCTTCTTGTTCGATTGCCTTTATGTTTGCGTTCAGTGATTAAAGATTAGTAGAATTCATAAAGCTGAGATGACTGAAGCGAGAAAATTATGCCCTCGAGGTTTTTTCTTGGGGGCTTATATTCCTATTCATCCACCACCTACATTAAAGCCTCTTTCTACAGAATTACCTTTTGGAGGTAACAATATACAGGTGGCATAAGTGGATGTATGCCAAATTGTACTTTTCTATTGCATATTAGTGAAAATGGATAATAGAGGTGATTTATAAAAAAGGTTGATCTACTCGAGCTAAGCAATGAACCTTCTGATTTTGGGATCACTAATCTTGCAATCAACTGTAATCTTTTGATCGATTAGATATTAGCGATCAAGACCTGCATTGAAAACGTTCTTCGAGAAGACACTTCATAAGGCATTGATTAACGGTAGCATTTGTAATCGCTAATCGAGCCGATCCACTCAACGAACGTCTCTCAAATTTCATGAAGCATTCATCATAAACAGCCGATGTTGTGAAGAGAATCGAAAACATCAACGACAATCCTAACATCTTGTTCGCCCTTAATATAATAACAATATTACAATTATTCTACAAATTAAAAAATTATTTCAACATTAAGAGAATAAAATCTATCAATAATTAATTTTTAAATACTCCTAATGCAATTAGTTCTGCGTATAGATAAGGAATCTCAGGATTCACCAACCCTCTCATCCCTTTCATGGACTTATAGCACTTCAGTGAGCCTTTTCTTCAGTTTTTTTCTCCTCTAATAGCTCCTTACGAGGTAGATGTAAGTTTTAATTCACATTCAATAATTATTTATATGATGTTGTGCATTTACGCATGCACGTATATTTATGCTGGTCGTTGAGATCGTGTGTCTACCTATCTGCTTATCCAGTAAACTAAAATACGGAAACAACAAACCTTGAGCTATGAGAATTCGATGAGTATAATATGCAAAAAAATATTACTGAACCATTGAATATGATAGATTAGTGGATATTCGAGGGTGGAAAAATTTGCATACATCATATATAGGCCTATTTTTTATTTCACATCAGCAATGCCGCAAGAAACCAATCTTCTGTGGTAAACTTGTTTAAGCGATCGGGCGAATTTATATATGAATGCAATATTTTGCATAATTTTTATTTGTTGGTGATTTTTGAAAATGATTGGTAAAGTATGAGAAATGTAAAAAGCGCATATTGTGCTGACTTCTTTGTTCCTTATAAGCATGACATATAATTTCATCCATTAAATAAACTTTAATATATATCTATTTTTCATATGCCTATTAACTTTAATCAATAAACATGAGTCAACATTACAAATATTATAATAACAAGGTAAGTCAATTGATGGAATAATATCATTAAAACTATTCAATATTAAAAATTCGAGCAAATTGGAAAAAATTTGGACCTTATGTGCTCATCATTAACTATAAAGAAATTTCCTTGATATGGTCTATGAAAAAAAGAGGATATATTGGTGGGCGTTTTCTATGAAGCAATAAAAATGCTCACATAAATATAGAATATAAACGAGTTTATGTTTTATAAATACGATCGACTGTGAAATAATCGCACATCATATCGTTGTTCCAATGCGGTTTGCTGATCAATTCTATAACAATAAATCGAAACAGCGATCTATTAAGTAAACACTTCAACGTTCATATCCGTTCATCCAGCATAATGGCAGCCATCTGGAGCGTATTCATCGGCAATAACATGAAGCACCTAGAAAACGACTATTCTAGAGCTTGTTTTCTATAAGTGCTAGAATTTCGGTCTGTTGATCGTTTCACAAATTAGACTGTCGAATAAATTGTTAAACAGCGTCCAGGAAGCAAATATGACAAGCATTTTAGCGATTTTTTTTTTCAATTAATTACAACAGGAAATTACTAAAATATCGTCTGATAATGTGCTTCGCTAAAAATGTAATCGACCAATCAAATATTAAAGAATAAGATTGGTTCGGCACATGATAAATTCTATATTTTTTAGCGCATTTTTCAATGCTGATAGATGAGATTGGCAATTGAAGAGAAATTGAATTTATTAAAACAAAAATTAGCAAATCACAAAGTTCGTCGGCATAAATTTTGTATTCCGCCTGTTAGACTCATATAGAAAGATACACATCCATTGGGTAAGTAAATGAATGATGCTGCCATATGTTGTTGAAGAAATTTGCATAAAGTATAGATAAGTCTAGAATTTCCTTGTGAACAATAAACTCAAAAAAAAAAAAACAAAAACGAAACAGCAACAACAATAACAACAATAAAAAATTTAATCGAAAAAATAGAGAAAACAATCATAATATGCAATCCAACTCACAATGATACAATTGTAGAAATCTTTAAGTATGATGTAAGAAGTATGGTATAAGAAAGCTTCTTTTGAAAACGCTGTAATGCAAGCTACTATATAACACAAAATGAGCAATTATGCTTTACTCTTTTGTTTTCGAATGAACGACTGAAAAAAACTTTTAGCTATTTTGACAATTCGCTGTTTTTATTCGCTAATTCGCTGTTTTTATTCGCTATTTATAAGAATCTTTTGCAATAAATTTTAATCATTATTCTAATAAATTAATTATTTTTTACAATGCTCATTCAGTTTTTATGTTCAACCGAAATAAGATAAGAATGAATAAAATTTTACGCTATAAAAACTCGAACTTATACACAAATACCTCACGAAGAGATAGGGATTATATTGCAGTATTACTGTAGATCGGCCTTTTGCGAGTGAATAATGTAGAGATTTTCATTAGGTTCATCTGCGTTATTCGATCCTTTTGTGGAGATTCTCGGAACGACGACGTAGCGCTGCTCGTCATTTTTAATATGCAATTTCTCATCTTTGATATATTTCAGTTATGCATTTTATTCTCTAAGCGGTTGGTCACTAAAATATATAGCATTTTGCCTTATTAACGAAGTATTTTTTTTAAATTGCTTACGTATCCCACAAATAACAGGCTGCATAATCATTAACTCTTTGCAATATAATTATGAATATGTAAAATTTTAGGCAATATCATCGTTTAGCTGAGCTATTAGAAAATACTCGAATTAGGAGGGGGGCGGCTGGCAGGAAGGGAATGTGTGAAAGGCTTGTCTCATCGAATCCGATGGGTAAATGTTCCACTGATCCGCTTACCCAACTGGAATATACATATTTAGCAAGAAGCTTTCCTTCATGATCAGATTCGAACATATTAGCTCCGATGAGATGAGAAGAAAAACTTAAGCGATCATAAAGTGATCCCCCAAATGAAACTCAGAGTTATTACGCATGAATTCTGTGAATTTCGCTTATATTGCTATAGCGAATGTCGAACTGAAATATGTGAATAGATAGATAATAAAGTAAGAAGAAAAACAACATAAAAGTGAGCCAACACAAAATTACCGCAAATTCTTTTCGCGTACTAATGTATCATCAGTTTCACCACCCCNCCCTTCTGCCCACCACTACCATCCTTCCCCACCACCTAGTTTCTTTCCTCAGACCTTCTATTCTAGCAAGACAAAGTTCAGCAGATTCGATAGCAAACTCGTACCCCACAACGTTTATTATGGTCACAAACAATTTCCTCAAACATAACGATTCAACTTACATAAGCGTTCAATCATCAGCAGTTTACGAATTAAACAGCATTCCACAGGTGATTTGAATGATAACAACGAATGATCACAGAAGACCAACAACAACATCACAAATTTTCCCCGCAAAAATATGACCCACACTGTGCAAGTGCAAATTCAACAGTTATTATCTTCTTTCCCCTCTCCCATAGCCAAGGGCTCTCTCTTCCACATTGCATCCATGCATTTTTCTTTTTGTTAAAGTAATACTTCATCGATTCTGTTTTCTATAATTTTCCAATTCGCTAGCATAACATCCCAAAAACAAATCGATAGAAATGTTTCCAATTCGGACCTGAATTCACCCCCAAATAACGAGACTCTCAGGTGATAGGAAATACGCTAGTTCAGTCGAAATAGAAACAAAGTGCGAAAGATAAATATAACAGATATTAAATAAAACGAATATTCACAGTTGTTGATAGAATAGTCACAATCTACTTCACATATTATTTAAAAGAAGATATACCACATAGATAATAGAAATCGAACTTTGGATGTCTTGATGAAACAAATAAACAAATAAATAAATAAATAAATATCGAATATTTTCTCTTCATTTACAGCCTATCAAATCTACAATAAATCAACTCAAACAATACAATACAGTATCAGAAATCTCTACAGTAATAACAAATACCCAAGCAGAAACGTTCTTTTCTTCTTTTGAACGGAAGTGCCTGCTGAGCAGAAATACATACCACCTTTTGTTGGTAGAAAGAAACAAATGGGAAACAAGAAACCTCACTATAAAAAAGGGGTGATTTGGACACTACAGAAATACTTTTACAACCACCTGCACTATCTGGGAGTGCATAATGGTATTTGAAGGAAGGCAATGCATAAAACCATCTTAATTTCATACCCAACCAACATGCTGCGCCTTTAACTATGAGAACCCTTTGTGGATTCATGGGAAACAAGAGGTTGTCCTTTCCCCAGATTTTTCGAATTACGTCACAACTCAACCGGAAGTTACACTCATTGCCGGTAACAGCCATAAGCGATCAAATCACAAGGCACAACTTTTCAAATAACCTAACCAACATGCTGCAACTTTATATGTAAGAATCCTATTAGGGATTCAGGGAGAACAAAGAATACAAAATACAGTTAAACAATAAAGCTCCACTTATCAAAGAAATTTTACAACAAATTTGATACGAATATCACAAGAAAAATAATCAAATTGAGATAAAACAACTTCCGACAGCCATAATCACTCTCTCAAAACTATCTACAGGCTATATGGATATCCGTTCACACAGTTCTCATAATTGCACATGTATCTTTTCTTCAAAAAAATAACCAACTCAATTCCAAAGCTTACAGACAGATGAGGAAATCGCTATGTATCGAATCATAGAAACCATACAAGGCACAGATGGAATCGGAGGTAGAGGCCATAAGTGGATTCATAGCTGCGCAGATGAAGAATGAAGGTTGGCTAGCTTATAACATCATTCCCAGTAGCCGTAGAAGAGGGCTGGTCACAGCTGTAGCTTGAATTTCTTCTAAGAACTCCATTTGCTGACCTAAAAGAACTTCTAAACACACATGAGGATACGACCGAATATTATATAATCACTATTAAATAAAGGAAATTCGTCTGGAAGGAAAATTAAAGATAGCGCTTGCAACGCTGTGATTATGAGTACATCTCGTTCGTAAGACCACTTAAATATGTGATCGAATTATCAAGGCTCAACTCTGTGAGCATGGCCATAAAGCTAAATCGTATTTCGTAGGCAAACAAAGTCGGGGCCTCTCTTGAAGCCGAGCTTCATAACAGTAATTTAATAATTGCATAAGAGTTGCTAGACGTTCCAATCACCAGTCATATCACTAATGTATATTCCTCTCAAAATGACCGTATCTACATTTTCGTATAGGCTCGGTCAGAGGTGTCGGCCTTATACTGCTATCGGTTTGAATGGGTTCCACCGAGGGACGCGGGGGGTCATGGAAGGATATACAAATCTTCAGTCGACGCAGTAAGGTAGAGCAATGAGAAGAGATCAATTTTTCACTCAGCATGAATGCAGTGTGAATAGGCTTCCAAAAAGACGCCAAAAATGAAAGAACCTGGAAAGTGGTCGAGGTGTTCCACTGTCGCATCGAATTGAGCCGTCAAGATGGAGCGTATTAGCGCGATACGCTGACAACGCTGCAGTGTAATCATCGTCTGGCGCATTGGACGCTCCAGACATCTCACCACTGGTAAACGCCAACGATACAACAGCTGCAGTTGAGAACGCCATTACGATGCGAAGTCAAACACCAAAGTTCAATGATAGCCGTGTTCGGTCATTAATCTTCTTCTGTCCACTTCTCTAGCATCCTATCGTCCCCCTTCTCTCAAAATTCGACGTCCCCTCTCCCTTAAATTTCTGGAGTCGCCATAAGAGACAAAACGCATTCAGAAGGTATCGAACTCGATTCCATAAAAAAAACGCTACAATCAGATAATACATTCAATCTTAAAGCACCACGATCCATGGTCCTATCATTCAATCAAAGATATTGTAATATTCATTTGGTTCTATAATATTAAATACGCAACAATGGTTGTTTCAGAAGTTTAGAAGAAAAATTCGAAACAATTTCACATTCCATTTACAAAACAATGTTCCTCAGGGGCCTTGAGGCATTCATGCATATGGATCGAGTAAAATTCTTGCTTTCTCTGATATTTTAAGACATCTTGCAATTCTTCAAAATGACTTCCTGGAAATGACGAAACCAAAGGTAACACACCGATCTCATAGCATTGAACATTTGGCCAGCCTCTTCTCCATAGCCATGCATCATACGGAAAGTTAATGCAATGGGAATCAATGACGTATGATTGAGTAGCAATGCCACAAAATTCTCAAAAGGCCACGGCTGTGGATACGCTGAAACACACGACTAGATCAATATATGACTTTAGTACACTGTGATAGGAGGGGGGGGGGGGGACCCCCCCCCCCTCCCTCTCTCTGATTCTAAGTAATTTCTTGTACAGACATTAAGCTCCATCAAAGCATAAATATTTACGGATATTTATGAGGAATTCAGAAGATCATACTTGTCAGCTCCTCGAGGAGATTAAACATATCCGCTTGACTGTAGACGAATTCGCTATTGCCAAGAAATCTCGTTTGCATTAAAGTGAGCAGCGCATCCGATAGTGGTCCCAATTTTTGTTTGCTAGTCATCAATGTCGAGACAGGGATTTCGCATAGATCACGCCAATCGAACACATCTGCAATTCGATATAGATGACGTCACCTGATAGCGTCGATACAAAAAGAGGTGATGAAAACAAAGATGATTGCAATGACTTTGCAACATAATTGCGTCCTAAGCAGATGATCACGGATACGGAAACCGTTTGCGAGTTAAATCCGGAATTGAAGTGGGATTTGTGAAGAAACCGGAAGGACAGGAGAGAGAGCAACATGACGGTTAAAAGAAATAAGCGGATTCAAGAAAGAAAATAAATGCGGCATTGAAACATAGTTAAAATATTCAAATGATGCATATAGTACCTTCATCTAGCAAAACGAAGATGAAGTAATGTAGTTCATTGCATTTTCATTGCCGATGCATGACGTTTGAAAGACCAATCGATAACGATAGTTAATGAGAGAAAAAACGCCAATATAACGCTAGTCACTTGAAATCATTCTGTGGCAAATATATGGAAGTCTATACCACAAGAAAAATTGCTACTGCTTTCTTTTCAAAATTGAGATTAATCAGAAGATAACATCAAAGAATGGGATATGAGACGAGAGGCTGTAACTCCTCCCTCTCTCCTGCTACTCCAACGATTCCAGTACAAAAACATAGATCGAGAGTAACGAACAAACAAAGTGCCAGGAAACCAATCTCATTTAGCACCAACATAACTTTCAGGTAGATATTTTCTTTAATCTAAAACAACCGCTTGAAGGAATCGAACATCTAAAACCTATGGGGTTGAATTCAAAGTTCCAACCGTGATGTAAACAAATATTACTTTTTTATTTGTAACACAATACCCGCCTTAATAATCTGAGCCAGAAGTGCACGAATAATCTCACCTTCCAAAAAGTCATTCAGCCGGGTCGGTCCAAAGAGAATGTACAATAGTTTGGCCTGCTTGGTTGTGTCCATATGCATCCGAAGAATGGCAGACAACCAGAAAGACGCATCCCGTACATCTGGATATTGATGACTCAAAAACAAGTTCTTGAGTCGGCGACGAATCTACAATAGCGATCGCATCTTTCTCAAACTTGCATCTACAGAACCTCAATACTGAAGCCTTGTGTCCACAGGCAGTAACACATCTGTCCATCTTTCCATCGTAAAGAAGTTTTAACCCTATGATCCAAGAAAGTTGCTACAATGAAACTGATTGAGAAAACTAAACCTACAGCTCATAAAAAAACTTCAAATAGTTTTTAAATTTTTTGATAGATTTCATATAAACGTTTAAAATGATCAGATTATTGAATGAACGCCATAAAACCCAACTTCAGAGCACATACAAAAATATTAGCTGCTAATCCACGAGTTGATAGCTCAATGTTCATACGCATATAACCTACATCAATAATAAATAGTAAAACTCATAGTTGAAGTCTTTCGAACGACCATAAATCCAAATTACACTATGCGCATAAGAATACACAGAAAAAACATCCCAGAAATCAAAGAGGAAAATTTTTGAGTCATCTCGATAGCATTCCGATATCTTCACCAAATGTAAACACGCAAGTCTCTACGACGACAAAGATAAGCCCTATTTTATCGACTTTCATCCATTTACCCGTAATCCTTAACCAAGCAGATTGTTGATTGTTCATTCTCAATTCTCATCTAAAAATGATGCACATAAAAAAGAGAACAAGAAACCTCAATTGTTATCTCATTCTTAGTGAAATATAAACAACGATGCAAAAAGTCAATTGTGATTAAATCGTCCTCCTTCAGATCATAAAAACCAACGCTATCAAATAAAATGAATATCAGATTCTAACTTTCATCTCCATATCAGGGTGTAGACCATCCGGTTCATCGAGTGTCTTAATTATCGCCCTATAAAGACCACTCTCCGTCGTCTTGAACATTGAATTCAATAGACGAGCGCATTCACAGAAATCCCACTGCGTTAGGAACTAAAATAGCAACACTTTAATAACACAATTATTTGTGGCATGAAAACATCGAATACGAATCATCGGTATAAATAAATAAATATATATATATATATATAGAATGGGTGGAAGTGGATAGCGACGAAATTAAATATGAAATTTAAGGAAGTGGATAGCGACGAAATTAAATATGAAATTTAATAGAATTTAAAAGCTCACAGCCATGATGCATCGACCCCATCCAGCATCGTCGCATCGATTTCTGTACTGAAAATGCAAAAAAGTAAGCAACAACCCTGAAAGTGACATCACTACGCAACAATATCGCTAAACAGATAAAGCTTTACTCGGAAACCCCTAAATATTGGATCTCGCAAGGCGAGAGGTTGTTGTCATGTAAGCTGGATAGGCACTGAACAGGAAATCATCGGAAATTAAGCTTCGGCTACCGGTACCCCAAGAGGACCTTCAATTAGGGCGCAAATTGATGCATGAGACCCTTGTAAATGGCATTTGACATCTCTGAATCATTCGCTGAGAGCGAAAATAGGAAACGATTTTCTACTAGTTGCGACAACACAAAAGCATAATACAATCTATGTAATCTCTAAGCATCTTAAAAAATGAAGCAAAACGCTAAAATGCACCATCTCAAACATTCCAATAGAACAGCCAATGTCCTACATATCATCCACATCTGTGGCATGTAGATAACCGATACATCGATAGTGAATGAATAATTTCAAGCTGACTAAATAAGCTCAAGCTCAATCGCAATAAAACTAACGCACACATACCTTAGCATAGAAGATGCCAAAGTAATCGATGCGTTGAGAGGCAGAATCCGTTATTGTAACCGATTTAAGAAGCATGCCTTAAAAAGAGTATTGAAAGTACTGAAACATTCTCAGCTCTCCACAATTCAAAGTGGTACAAATCTCATGGGGTATTTTTGATGAATGAAAACTTGTTCGCAAACGGAAACGAACCCGCAACCTCTCGCTTGCCGGGCGAGTGCTCTACCGCTGAGCTACCGTGGACGTTCTCACTGGTCATCAATCCGCGGTAGCTCAGCGGTAGAGCAATCGCTCGGCAAGCGAGAGATCGCGGGTTCGTCCCCGTCTGCGGACAAGCTTTCATTGGTCATCAAAAACACCCCATTATCATTCTCAGTCTGGGCCGCCGGACTTCAGTTGGCTCATAACTCAGAAACATCCAACATATGGTACAAATATCAGAATTTTAGAATAAGATGGATTAGAATGTGGCCAATATCCATGAGCAGGTCGCCATAAAGAACTTCGATCTCATCTATTTTTTGGATCATTATAATGCCACTCTCCTTTCACATCCCCGACCACCAAAAAATTGTGGTAAAATACATCGAAAGGTCAAAGCCATTGTCACATAAAACTTGCGCTCGCTTATCGACGTAAGATGCAGCAACAGTGAGCCAAGAGTCTTTCTTCATAACTGCATTATTAGGCTTCAATTTTAGCTTTGTAGGAAATGTTACAGCGTAAACAATGTAACAGAAATTTTTCAGTTTCGGCTGAACGAACCTACAGTCTGCATTCTTCCATATCTGAATATATTCACTCCACCTTCATGGCGGAGCCGTTTCGATTTATACACTATTCTTGCTCCTATATGCTGGAGATTATCCCCGCAGATTGTTGCCTTGATTTTCATCACTGTTCTCGTTCACATATTTTTCCACTGTTTTCCGCTTCAGTTACTTATAAATAAATGAATAAATAAATAAATAATAAATAAATAAACAAATAAATAAATAAATGAATAAATACATATGTGCACAAACAAAACAGGTAATCTTTACTCGAACACTTTCGGCTAAGATGACTACAGTTTTATATTAACAAGGATGGAAGCTAACGGACTTACCTAGCGGTATACTTCTCAGGCGAAAATATGAAAGCCAAATAGTAATAATGGTGCTATAAATGGTGCTAAACGCAACCGAAAAAGAGAAACAAAAAGCAGTAATGCTTAAAAATTTTTGAGTTTCCTCTCAGCGGAACATTTAAATTGATGATTGAATAATCCAGACACGAATTTAATCGAATCACTGCCACAAAACGTCGCCATTATCTAAATCTCGCATCATGATTTTCCAGTCCTTTCAATGATCGGCAGCTCACAATCAGAAAAAACAATTCATAAAAACCAAAGGAGGAAGGAAGATAGAACAGTATCATATTCGTTGATACTTGATCGCCTCAAAGTGAACGACTATCCATTACTAATTTAAATCTGGAAGGCAAAGTTAAGTCTGTTAGTATATGGTGAAAACATATCGAATGATAAGAGCAGCCGAGATTTCTTAAACATCAACGTTTACTGACATTCCTCCATCTCCTTTCTCCATATAGCAGATTTTTACGCCTGATTCTGATCCAACTGTTCCATGGAACTTAGGAAGATATTGCAAGTGCCGCTGCCGCTATCTGTTCTTCCTCAATGGGTAATTAAACGCTCCAAAAACAATGTAAATAATAAAAAGATACCCCACGCGTAATATGGATCCTCATTGGTCATTTGCACGTTCAATGGCACTCCAATAATAGTTGTTTCTTTAATGAAGCGTTTTCCTGCTGTTCCCGATGCCGCATAGCAACGCAGCGTAGAGTTTATTTGCAGCGACGATTGAGCCAAATTAGCCAATTGTGCAACTTCAATTATATTATAGTGACTATGCGGTAAGAAAAAGGTTTAGCCAAGCCCTATAACACAATGGCGATCGGATGTAATGAAATTCCCGCAAACCTGAGGGATAAAACTATGAAAGACCCATTCACGATTTTCGTTCACGATAAATAGCAACAGCTTCCCAAAAGATCTACAAACCGATCACAAAAGCGCATCGAGGTATGAGGATAGCACCGATCTGTAACCCCTCAATCCTCGTATACAAACTAAACTTCTGATCGAGTCCACAAGATCCCCCATAACCAAACTGTGTTCATCCAACATATTTTACGACACCATTCTATTGTGATTGGACATGTTAAGGTGTCCAGTGTTTCTGAATATTCAGAAATGCGGTCGGCCTATATCAATTCAGAAATGCACTAAAAGTCTTCGTGCAGAAAAGTGAAGTTCTGAAAGAAAGCAACAAAAATTCGTAATAGATTAAACCTATTGCTTTGTGGAAAAATCTGCCCCTCCAATTGCACCTAAACAAAGAAAAAATAGTTGACTTTATGACTCTCCCTTTCATCCTTCCTTGTATTCTTTCAAGCAAGCCTTTAATTCACTTCTACAAAATAGGGTTCACCTTCAAAGAGTTATATCTCTTCATTGCAAATATTTGTCTATGATCTGCTATTAATTATTCTCGTTGATAATATTACCTAAAACGCTATTTAAAGTTACGAATTTCATCAATTAACGTATATAACTGTCCTGCAAAGAATAGAGTATATAAAACGAAGCAACTGCAACTTCCAGCAAAAAAAAAAGGAAAAAGTTGCGATAGTATGCGACCAGATCACCTGGGATACGCTCGATGATTGTGAGGAAAATATCCGGGCTCAATGTAGCAAATATGCCAAAAGGATTTTCCGGAAAATCCTTAAGTACCGCAAACTGCCGCCATCTCGATATCTGCACTGAAAATCAAACGCTTCGACGTTTATATATTTCGATTTCCCTAAGGATTGTGTTTACATCTAACCATAAGAACATTCGATTGTACGTGTAATTCTGCTCCTTCTTCTCCATCCTATGCAGTGTTTTCGGGAAAAGCATTTCCCACTCAAATTTCAGGCTACCAACAGAGGATAGAAAAAAATGCAAAATTTTCAAATCTTTTCAATCTTTCGCTACAGAAATCTTCAAATTCACCGAATTAAACATTAAAAAGAAAAACGAAATAAACTGAAATTATTCAATTTCCTCGCCAATAATAAAATATTCAGTGCAATAATTAATTCTAGGCTTAACAAATATTTCTCTCCACAATTGCGCAAACAACGATAAAAAACTTGCGAAACAACTTTAGATTTTTTGTGACTCATACACCTTTTAGCTGCACTTAATTTAAACATAAACACTTGTGTTTCTTAACATGCCCCTTTCAATTCGCAGAATTATCCTTCAATATGAGCATTAAATATTAAAACTCAATGTTCCATCACTTGGCCACAACCTCCTCTCTCTCCTCCTCTACCGTTCGAATTCCATCACTGCCCCTATCTGTCGAGTTTCATTTGTTAGTACCTTCTACCCTGTCATACCATTCAGTGTACATGTCCCGATAAGAAACCAGCACTGAATTACACTTTCTACATAAAACTTCCATGGAACGATCCTGTGAATATGCACCAGTCACAGTGGGAGAGCCAAAACAAGGTACAATGCATCTTGCGTTTCTTTCATTATCGCTCGCTCCCTCCCCTTTTCTCCTACCCCATCCTACCTGTTTTTCCTCCCAAAGGAAGTAACGGAAGTTGTATCACTTTTTTCATGGATTCAATATTAAGCTCTTCCGTTCAAATTTCTACTTTATTCTTTATGCGGACGTCACATTACTATGCAGCAAAAAATACTGAAAAACTGTGAAAAGCTTTTGCCTTAACACATAACGACTAATTAACAACAATTCAAACAACTCCATATGAAGGTAAGTATTACTAAAATACAATAAATATTTACAAAGAAACGAACATTGTAGATTGTTTATTTGCTCCGTTGTTTCAGGTACCACTTGATCATTGCCTCTATGAACTTCATTCTTGGCTCGTTTCTTAGAAGCGTCCGTATCACTCTCCTCATCCGAGCTGATACTCCGTCGTTTACGAACCACAAAATAGTCGGTTATTTTAGTTGATTCGACGATGCTATTAACCTTTAAAAAAGAAAATCTCATCATGCCAACTTCGAGATTATATAGATCTGAGATAATCATTATGTGAAACTCCAAACTTTTTGCGACGATAAAGGAATACAAACACCTCCGGTGAACTATGGAATAGTGCCTGAATGGGAGGGAGAAGGGATTCACCAACTACCGAATACCGGAAGAATGAGATGACACTTGAGAAAGCGAAACAAAGGTGTCGTGATACCATAAAAATTAAATAGTAGAGTGAAATGTATCCTCACAAGATTCGAAGAGGAAAAAAATTTCATTCTAACGTATCGTTGTGGAATAGCTACAATTATTAAATTAGTATACGATTATCGACACAAATTATTCAACCAAAAAAAAAAAAAAAATCGTTCACTATTCCTCTCTCTTCCTATTTCATTCTCATTTCTTCTAATCGAGCGCAAAATTAAACGAAGAAGTATTGAAACAATTAGCTCGATTGCTTACCCTTGTCGATTGTGTATTACTCGTTGCGATATTATTGTTACGATTACGAAGATTGTAGTGATGCGAATTAGATGATGATGGGCCTCTATTTTGATAATTCATGATACGGTAGAGTGTTGAGCTATTTGTGATGAACCACCGTTAATGCTGCAATTAAACACCTAAGCTTATATTAAATATATTATAAAATATATTACGAAATCACCTTTATCTATCGTCGGAATGCATGTGATCAAACGAATTTTGTGATCGCAATGATCATGGTGATCTACATTTGTGTAGCAGGTGTGGCACCTCCGCTGTGTGGGTCATGACCACCCAAGCCTTCAGGCTCTTAGCTTAGGCTATAAATAGGAAGCCTTTATCGCGTTAACTCGGTAGTAGAAATGATGAGAAGATAAGTGATTATCACATTGATAAAAATTAAGTGGAAGATATAAACACCTTTGATTATCACCTAAGAACGAATACCTACTTCCCCCACCCCCTTTTTTGAGGACCTTCGTTAAATGCTTGAACGGGATCTACATTCTTTAACAACAATATAAGAACCTGAAAATCTCGGATTGAAAACTTGTCTGAGAGGGTAGCTAGAAATAAATATATCCTCGGTCATAACTATTAACAGTCTAACCCTCAATCTCCCAACCCTAATCATATCGTTTATAAAGCTGCACAATGTCGTGGCTCGGATTTCAGGTTAAAATTGTCTACGGGATCTTTACGCGTCAAATATTACAACCAAATCGACTGTGAAACAAATCCCAAGATTACAACTCCTAAAATACGATGCAAGGTGCGAAGTAGACCAAAGCTTTGCAAGGTCAAGTTCAAGTCATAGACAAAAGATATCTGGCCCCACCCGTTTTTCCTGGGGAACCCATGTTTACCATACTCGTCGCCAGGAACCACAGGTTTATCTTATCCTCTCCTTCCAGGAAACCCGAGTTTATTCGTCCAATCGTTCTCCAGGAACTAGGTTTATCTCACCATCCCCCCCTCCTCCCAGGGAACCTATATCCATCCTACTCGTCCTTATTTTTCTACATGTTTGCCTGCTATCTTAACATCGGTTTTGAGGGGAAAGAATAGTAAAATCAACCCGGGCTTCCTGCGAAAGACCAATGGGATCATCAACTTGAATCCCATATGATGAAGAGGTGTAGACTCAGAGAGCAGGAAGTTGTCGATAAAAAGACACCCACAGTAACGCTTGAACGGGTAGACTACAACCATAATGTCTTATTGGAGTTCCTTTTATGCATGAAACTTGGTCATCTTGTACAAATTTTACTACGCTCTTTGCCGGAAATTAAAAAATCAAAGGTTAAAGGATTCTCCTCAGGTTCGGGAACAATAGCAAGAGATATGATCTCTGATATGATAACATAAATTCGAACTGATAGAATAAATCAATGAAAAATAACTGTGAAATAGTCAATAAACACCAACTCTACTAAATGAAAGCAACACAAAAACTTCCAACCCCAATCGAATCTATACCACCTCGCAGATCATAACCATTCTCCGTAACGTCAAACAGCATCACTGCGCGCATCGTATATCAACGTGCGTCATACAGTATTTAATTACCTTGGAAATGGCGGGAACGCGTAGATCGTTATTTTAGCGGGCTAATTGATAAAAGATTAGAAACGGAATATGATTAGAGCAAAATGTTATATTAGATTAGAAAATCAATATTTTTAGATTAGCGGGAAGTTTTTGATCGCAAAGAGTGGTCATAATTCCAATGATGAGTAAAATTGTGGGAAAATTGTATGGAATTTTGATCGACAAAGAAATGAATACCGTAATTGTTTACAGTGGAAATTTTAGAAAAATTTTTTACAATTTTGCAAATTCATTTCAATTTCCACTTATCTACTTTGTAGATCAATAACGATCATATATTTATTCCAGGTAAACATTACACCACACCTGACTTAAAAAGATATTGTGACAACGAGATGGAGTGACGTGTAAATGTTATCATTGATAAGGAAAACACTATATTTGGGCACAATATGCATGATAATGACCGAGATGGAGTGGACAATACTAAGTGGTCAGATTTTTATAGGTGGACATCGTGTGACCACTTGTGCTGAATGATGACCGAACGACCATGAGCTAAAATGAAATGCTCTCCTATATTAAAATATCCAACCGCTTCTACAAATCATTCACTATAGATTTGTGAGGAGGTAGAATGGGGTGGGGGGAGGAGCGGAGGAATGCGTTAAATATCTACCTTTATGACCACAGAAGATTCGTTTGCCCGACTAATTTGGGGGTGTTGGGGGAGGGGAGGTGACTTCATTTTCAGGTGTAAATAAACAGCGTACGACCAATTATGCATAAAGGCATTATTCTAATCCAATTCGCAGCGATCTATAACATAAAAAATTTAAAATCAATATGCAAATTTGGTAATCTCATCATCAATATTTTGCATTTAACGAGTATATCGAAAGGGATCCTCACCTATGAGGATCACCTTCGATATAGCGATCAACTATCTCATCAATATTTTTGTCTTTTTATTCGTATATTAAATTCAACAACGAGAACTCATATTGCAATTTTGATTGTCGACAAATTATTAAATTAAATAATTTATACTTCCTTTATTTCACGTTTCCTTTCGGAACTTATTTTGATGCTCCTCTTTCTCTTAATTCATCTTTTCCATTGGAGATCCTTCGATGCTCACCTTGCATTCCTTTAAAAATCCATAAGCATTTTGTAGGATTACATTTATGATATTATATGGTTTATTTGGGTTCGTTGAATTTCCCATTCTTGATTTGGCATCGATTTGATCACCCTTATCACCACCATATTTTAAAAGAACTTCAATTGTACGTTCGCTATGATATAAGAAGCACCTCATTGAAGCAATAAGCTTGCTTAGATCAACAATAGCCACGCGACGATAAAAAATCACATATTGGCTACTAACCAAGATCGGAGCCTATTTATATGCTCCACTATGGCGCCGAATGCATTAGGGAGAAGATAATCTACAAGGGAAGAGATCAACACAAGTATGAGCAAAACAACTTATACAAAATGAAGATCACCACAATTATAGAGATCATTTCCATAATATGTAACCAGCAGAGTTTAATCATTTAGCAATGAATATTTCATTTTTTTTTTAAACATATACAATATTTCGATTCTCATTTAGTGTCAATAGTTATTGTCATCGAGAGTGGTTGTAGTTGATGCGTCCTTCGAAGAAACAATTTCGATGGGTAGATTTTT
>QEWY01000547.1:0-153185 GCA_006503575.1 Baylisascaris schroederi
TGAGGTTTCCTTATTAATTTTCACGTTTTTATTTTTAGCTAGCATAAATGCCAGTCGTTCGTCAACAGTGCCTTTGTCTTTGAAAGATCTTTGCATAAACTTCCTGCAAACAGTATTTCGAAGAAGACTAAGTGTTTTTTTTTTTGTGTGATCGACGAGAAAATTGGAAAGTTTGACCGTTTTATCGAATTTTCTGACTTGCTTTATAGCATTTATTGCTCAAGACTCATATTTTCAGTAGTTTTTACGCGAATAAAAAATTAGCTATTTCATTTCTATAAGAAAACTAAAACAGGCATGCATGTATGTGTCAGACATTGTACAGGTCCACATAAGTATTGTATAAAGAATCCACTTCATGTGCAACGAATCAATGAAGTTATTGTGTGCATGGTGCTCTGAAACATATTATATCCCTTTGATTTTTGAGGTTAAAATATAAAATCCTCACCTTCAATGCAGGAAATACGAAATATAAGAACATTAACTAGAATTGATGAGAAACATCACATGATAATAAAGGTCTGAACTGAATTAACCAGTACATCTCTGGCAAATTAACACATTTAAAATGACATAAAACGAACGACTGAAAGAGCTTAGTATTGGAACGAGTTTGCATGGATCTTCGAAGTGACCACAAGTTGTCTTAAGATAGACGCACAACAATATTATTAAATTTCTGGAAAACCATCAAATCTTGTCATATATGCACACCTGTTTGGCAGATCAAATGCATACGCAAACTCCCCCGGTTGAATCGTGATTAAAGAATTAAATGAATTCGTTGCAAGCGCCCTATTGCGCACACACATACATGTGCGCACACACGTACATGTACACACACATAAGTAACACACAAAAAACATGCAATGAAGCAAATGTGCAAGCTCATACAGCTGCATCGTGAACACTGCATGCATATATTGCTTGGTTAATCCAACGAAGCAAGAGAATTCCAGCCTACAAAAATTGTCGTTGAATCATGAAATGCAAATTACTGTTTCTCTTCCGAAATTTCACAGCTACTGGAGCGAAAAATGAAAGCGCATATTATAGCACAAAATTTTTGGATATTTTGGCATTTCATATATTGTCTCACGCTTCTCTTTCTCTTCTTTTAAGTATGTAAATTAACGCTTTCTAGATACGGTAAATGGGACGAGATTGTTTCCCTTATAACACATATACAATGTATTCCTCTTCGTTGCTATACTCCTCGTATCACAAGTCCAGCCATTTCCTTTCCATAGTAGTCTTTAGAGTAGTCTTTAGTAGGCACACTATATTCGGAACTTTATACATGCATCCCCTTCCTTGCATTTTTCATGTGCAATAAAATACGGAATACCCGTTGCAACGTAAATACAGTCATTTCCTCCATGGGGGCATTGAGGCTTTATCCAGTGTTGCAATGAGGAAGAGAAGCGACATTTTGATTTTAACATCGTTGTTGGAAGAGATTTCAGACGCGAATGTTTTTCGCCAACTTCACATAATGCCTCCCAAATCAAAAGAGCACTATAAGTGAAGGATATGTAACAAATTTACATCATGAGACCAATAAAAGCATTTCCTTAATCGATAGCCTTATTCTTTGTTACTCGTCTAACATAATTACTTCCTCTCTTGCTGTTCGCATAAGTATTTCCTACCATTTTGTTAGCCTTACAGTTTTTTTTTGTGTGAATTCCGCAAATCTGCACTTGCAAAGCCCATCACTGCAGCGCACGCCACTTTGTCTTTATGAATTGGTGTATTTATATTTGTGCTTATGTCTCCCTTTCTGCCTTTATGGTGATTTTCAGCTTCGGATCCACTGAAGCTGGAGTTACACAGCCTGATGGGCATAATGTACCTCCTAAGTGGTGTTCTATATTGCAATGTTCAAATTGATCTATCAACCTGAAAAGCGTTTGAAAAATGCACGCACTCTGCAAACCATCGGCATTGCATATCACGTCGCTGCATCAGCATAGAAATTTCGACGATCGAATATAACACATTTCAATATCAGCTATCAATTTATGAAACTTGATTTTATCGGCGGAGTTGCAAAACACATCAAACCACTGATTCTCTGCCACGATCCTTCATTTGCTTACGAGATCAGCGAAACAAGCGAACAAGCTTCAGCAAGTAAGCAGACAAGTTTCGTCAACTCTTTCCTTATCGTCATTGCCCAACTACAAACCGTAAGCCTTCGATTTCTATTCTTGCACTATATATTTCATCAATGAGGGATGGAACTAAATTCAGCTGAATTAGAGGGGATTGTATGAACTCTTTTTACAGAGGAGAGACCTAGTTCAAAAGAAACCGGCAATTGGTCGGAACAGATGTCTTAACGAAAAAATCGGGAAAGAAAAAGGCGAGGAATGAAGACCTTGCACAATACTAGCTCCAGTCACTTCCTCTCCCTACATTCATTAGCGCAAAGCACCTGTATTTGAGTGAGAATGCAAACTCAGCAAAAATCTCCAGGCGTCCTATCGTCTTATGCCAATCACGTGTGCTTTCGTTGGTCTATGTAACCGCTTCAAATAAAAATAATCCACGCCATGTCGAAAAATGCAACAAACATTGCAAAGGGGTTCAATAAGTGCTGCAAAAATCTCAATACTTTCGAATAGGAAAACGCTTTTGACGGTGACTACTATATCGGTGAACGCTTTCTGCTGAACAGTAAAACGCGTTGCGAAACGGCAAATTGTTTTCGGTCAGCTATCATTTTGTTGAATATCACATATTTCGTTTCGGAATTCTAGAAGAAAAATAATGATGCAAATCAGAGAAAATCAAAAGATAAAGAATAAAATTGCCGTCCATTCATTCGTTTTCGTTCGTTTTTGAAAATTTTGTATCCGCAAAGCGCATTATGACATTATGCTTGTGTATTTGTGGATGTGTTTGTCTCTTTACCACTTTGTTCTATAGTTTCAACTCGGGAGACAAAAAGGTTAGGAATATGAAATTTAGTCGTATGAAGTAAATCCTAGCTTCACCTCCTAAAGCAACATTCGAGCACAATTTGTACAAAACTATTACACAAAAGCGCAAATAAAGCAACCAAAAAACGTCAACTTAGCTAGCTGCAGTTTGCGCTCGAGGAATATTATAGTCGAACGGAAGCTGCAATTCTTTCTTCACGATTTCCGACGCCAGCGATTCTATTTGAGTAAAGCAGAGTGCGGAATTGGTCGAAACGATTTATTCTCGATAATAAATTACACATCGTTTGAGAACATCGAGATGAACGACGTGAACTCAGCTAATAGATGTCGCCATCAAACTGGTGGAAGTTATGCATCATTCAGTGTATATTTAGCCAAGCAGCATCACTCCGATATTTTTCATAACAAACATTTCACTTTAAAGTGCAGTGTGATTATGCGTACGACGTCTACTTGAGGTTAAATTCACCATGCACTCACTAATGAAATGAACTGACTGAATTTTGAAAAACAAATAAAAGAGTATGTGGAAGAAGAGATAATTGCAATAGGAAAGTAACCATAAAAATTTCGTAGCATCAAATACAGAAGTAAAATTTTTGGCCTATATTAGCTGTTGGTAACAGCTAGACGCTTGTCTTAAATGCGAAAAGAGGCACATATAGCATTCCATGCGGGAAAACTGCCGTTTATACAGGTCAGAAAAAAAGAAGAAAGGAGAAGGAACAATGAACAAAAAAATATGAAGAAATGAAATCGACTGGAAAATTGGACAAAAAAGGGCATTACGCATAAAAACGCAAGTGATATATGGAAGCCATAGAATTAAAAATATAATATAAGGTGAGGGCATGATATAAGGTGAGCGACAATATGCACATAAGTTTTACAAGAGAGGGAACGGTGGGAATACAAGAGTAAATAGCGAAGAAATTGGAGCTACAGAAAGACAAGTTGAAGTTGTAGGCTTATCCGCCGTTTGTTGATTGTATTCTATCAGCGAAGCTCCACCACATTGCACTATGCTTCCAGAAACTGGTTGTTTACGTGCTGATAAGTTCCTGTGCAGTAAATAACAGATACATAAGCAGCTAGAAAGGGTATCATTCGAACAGGAGGTCAAGCGCCAATGATTTCGCAACTCTGGATGCAATGGCAATCCTCCCAGGTCTGCACTAGAATGACATGTCTGCCTGTCAGTCTGTCTGTTTCTCTCTGTCATTCTGGCCCTCTTTCTGTCTTTTCGTTTGTAGATATGCTTGTCTGTCTGTCTCTCTGCCTGAAAGGCTGTCTGCGTGTCTTTTTGTATCTCTGTCTGCCTCTGTCTCTCTGACTGTCTGCCTCTCTCTCTGCCTGCATGTCTGTCTCTGTGTCTCCTTGCCTGTATGTCCCTCTGTCTGTCTCTTTGTTTGTCGTTCTCTCCCTGCCTGTCTCTCTGTCTCTCTGTATGTCTCTCCGTGTGTCTCTCTGTCTGCCTCTTTGTCCGCCTGTCTGTCCCTCTGTCAGAGAGAGAGACAGACAGAGGAAGAACGACAAACAGAGACAGGCAGAGAGACAGGAAGCGAGACAGTAGAGAAACTGTCAGGCAGGCAGACAGAGAGGCAGATGGGAAGGGAGACACAGAGACAGACTGAGATGCGGAGGGACATGCAGACAGCCTTTGAGGCTGAGAGAGAGAGAGAAGAACAGACAAACCTACAGCAAAAAGACAGGAAGAGGGCCGGAGGAACGGAGGGAGACAGACAGACACGCTGATAGAGGGACAGACAGGCAGAGAACCAGATAGGCTGAAAGACAGACAGAGAGACAGGAGAGACACAACAGAGGGATAGAAGAGCAGGCAGACAGAGAGAGACAGGTAGGGAGACACAGAGACAAGATGGGGGTGCAGACGGACATGCAGACTGCCTTTCAGGCAAATAGACACACAGGCAGACAACTACAAACAAAAAGTCGTGGAGGAACAGAGCAACAGACAGAGACAGACAGGCGGACTGATAAAGGGACAAACAGACAGGGAAACAGACGGAAAAAGAGACAGAGAGACAGACAGACATTCTGATAGAGGTACAGACGGGCAGAGAAACGGGCAGACAGACAGAGAGGCATAGAGACGGGCGGAGAGATAGACAGAGATGCAAACAGAGAAACAGCAGGGACGCGGACAGGCAGGAGGACAGAGAGATGGACAGGCAGAGAGACACGGAGACCAGATAGAGGTGCAGACAGACATGCAGACTGCCTTTCAGGCAAAGAGACACACAAATATACCTACAGACAAAAAGACAGGAAGAGGGGCGGAGGGACAGACAGAGACGAACAGACAGACAGACAGAGAGACAGGGAAAAAGAAAGAGGTAACGACACTCAGCGCAACAGACAAAGAGACAGAGAGGCAGACAGGAAGGGAGAAAGGAAGACAGACGGGGAGAGACAGACATGCAGGCGGTCTTCCAGGCAGAGGGACAGACAGACAGCCATACCTGCAGACAAAAAGACAGAAAGAGGGACAGGGGACAGACAGAGAGGGACAGACAGACTAATAGGGGGGCAGGCAGACAGGGAAGCAGGCAGACAGGGAGGCGCAGAGACAGGCAGATATGCAGATAGAAATGGCAGACAGTCTCTCAGGAGAGAGACAGACAAACAGACACACCCACAGACAAAAAGACGGAAAGAGGGACAGGGGACAGACGGAGAGGGACAGACAGACTGATGAAGAGACAGGCAGGCAGAGAGACAGATAGACGGACAGAGAGACAGAGAGACAGGCAGTGGGACAGACAGAGAGACGGACAGAGAGACAGCAGAGAGACAGCAGAGAGAGAGACAATCAGGCAGACAGAGAGGGAGACAGGCAGGGAGACACAGAGACGGATAGGGATGCAGACAGACATGCAGATTGCCTTTCAGGCAAAGAGACAGACAGGCAGACACCTACAAATAAAAAGTCAAAGAGGGAGAGAGAAACAGACAGAGACAGACAGACAGACTGTTAGAGGAAAAGACAGACAGAGAGAACGACAGGCAGAGAGACAGACACAGGGAGGGACAGAGAGACAGCAGGGAGACAGAGGGAGAGAGGACGACAGACGGAGGGACAGACAGAGAGAGACGGAGAGACAGCAGGCAGACAAGCAGGCAGGCAGACAGAGACGGAGACGGGCACTGAGATAAGAAGACAGACAGAGAGACGACGAAGAGACAGAAAGAGAGAGAGCAGAGAGACAGACGGGCAAGCAGACAGAGAGGCAGACAGCCAGAGTGACAAGAAGACGGACGGTGAGAGAGACAGACATGTAGGCGGCCTGTAAGGCAAAGAGACAGACAAACAGATATACCTGGAGATAAATGTACAGAAACAGGGTGAGGGGGACGGAGAGAGGCAGACACACAGACTGATAGGGGAACAGACAGATAAATAAACAGGCAGACAGACAGAGAGAGAGACAGACATAGAAAACGACAGGCAGAGAGGCAGGCAGAGAGACAGCTAGGCAAGGAGACACGGGGACCGACAGAGATACAGACGGGAGAAGAAGCAAACGGACAGACAGAGAGGCAGAGACAGACAGAGAGAGAACGACAGACAGACAGAGAGACGCAGACAGGGAGACAGCAGAGATGCAGACAGACAGACAGGCAGCCTTTCAGGCAGAGAAAGGAGGGCAGACATGCCTACACATAAAAAGAGTGGAGAAGGCCGGAGGAACAGAGAGAGACAGACAGACAGACTGAGGGACAGAGAGACAGACAGAGAGAACGATAGACAAGGAGACATATGGGGAGACAGACAGAGAGAGAACGACAGACAGAGAGACAGAGAGACACAGACAGGGAGACAGCAGAGAAGCAGGCAGACAGACAGACAGGCAGGGCATACAGAGACTGAGAGAGATATAGACGGCGATGCAGACAGCCTCCAGGCGGAGAGACAGACAAACAGACATACATACAGACAAAAAGACGGGGAGAGGACAGTTGGACCGAGAGAGACAGGGAGACAAACTGATAGAGGGACAGACAGGCAGAGAAACAGACGGACAGACAGAGAGGCAGATTGGCGGAAAGAGAACGACGGAGAGAGAGATGGAGAGATACAGACAGAGAGACAGACGGAGAGACAACCGAGAGACGGGCAGGCAGGCAGACAGAGAGACACAGGCAGGGAGACGCAGAGACGGGGAAATATGTAGAGAGACATGAAGATAACCTTCCAGGCAAAGAAACAGACAGACACACATACCTACCGACAAAAAGACAGAGGGAGGGCGAGAGGGAGTGAGAAACGGACAGACAGACTGATAGACGGAGAGACAGGTGGAGGAACAGACAGACAGACAGAGGAACAGGGAGACAGACAGGAAAACAGCGGGGGGACAGACAGGCATTCGGAGAGCATTTCGGGCAGAGAGACGGACAGACAGAGCTACCTACAGAAAAAAAGACCGGAGGAGGGACACAAGGACAGACAGCGGCATACAGACAGGCTGATAGAGGAAGAGACAGGCAGAGAAACTGACAGAGAGACAAAGAGACAGTGAGAGAGAGACTGACAGACATAGAGACAGACAGAGAGGCAGCAGGAAGGCAGCAGAGAGACAGACAGAGAGACGGAGAGAGACAGTGGGAAGACAGACAGGCAGGCGGACAGAGGAACAGTGAGGCAGATGGACACAGAGGGAGACAGAGATACAGACAGACATGCAGAGGGTCTCTCAGGCAGAGAGATAGATAGAGAGACATGCCTACTGAAGAAAAAAGACAGAAGGCCGGACAGACAGAGATAGACAGACAGGCTGACTGATAGGGGGACAGACGGGCAGAGAAACAGACAGAGAGACAGAGAGACGGAAAGAGGCAGACAGCCAGACTGATAGAGGTACAGACGGGAAGAGAAACAGCAGACAGACAGAGAGACAGAGGGAGAAAGCGAATGGCAGAAATGCAGACAGAGAAACGGCAGTGAGGCAGACAGACGGGCAGACAAAGGCAGAGACGGGCAGGGAGGCACATAGAGAGACAGAGGTACAGACTGAATTGCAGACAGCCTTTCAATCCGAGAGGGAGACGGACAGAAATACCTACAGACAAAAAGAGAAAGAGGGCCAGAGGGACAGAGAGAGAGAGACGGACTGATAGAGGGACAGACAGGCAGAAAAACTAAGAGAGCGACAGAGAAAGACGGACAGAGAGAGAACGACCGATAGGGAGACAGACAGGGAGACGGAAAGAGAGAGCAGAGAGACAGGCAGGCAGGCAGACAGAGACGCAGACAGAGAGGCGGACAATCAGGGGCATACAGAGACAGAGAGAGATACAGACAGACATGCATACAGCCTTTCAGGCAGAAAGACAGGCAGGCAGACACACCTACGGGCAAAAAGGCAGGAAGAGTGACAGAGGGACAGAGAGAGACAGACAGACAGACTGATAGAAGGACAGAGAGGCGGAAAAACAGAGAAACAGACGGAGAGAGAAAGACAGACGGGAAAAACGACAGGCAGAGAGGGACAGAGAGACAGACGGAGATACAGAGAAAGACAGGTAGACAGCAGAGGCAGAGACATACAGGGAGACACAGAGACAGACAGAGATGCAGACGGACATGTAGACAGCCTTTGAGGCTGAGAGAGAGAGACAAGCAGACAAACCTACAGCAAAAAGACAGAAAGAGGGCGGGAGGAACAGAGGGAGACAGACAGACAGACTGATTGGGGGACAGACAGGCAGAGAACCAGATAGGCAGAAAGACAGACAGAGAGACAGCAGAGAGACAGCAGAGGGACAGAAATGCAGGCAGACAGAGAGAGACACGCAGGAAGACACAGAGACAGACAGAGATACAGACGGACATGGAAACAGCTCCCAGGCGGAGGAACAGACAGACAGACATGCCTACTGACAAAAAACGAGGCCAGAGAGAAAGAGAAAGACAGACAGGCAGACTGATAGAGGGACAGACGGGCAGAGAAACGGAGAGACGGAGGGGTCGGGGAGAAAACGATGGGCAGAGAGAGGCAGAGGGACAGACAGAGATGCAGACAGAGAGACAGACAGAGAGACAGAAAGAGAGACAGCAGAAAGACAGACAGGCAGGCAGACGGAGAAGCAGACAGGCATGGAGACGCGGAGACAGACAGAGGCACACGAGAACATGCAGACAGCCTTTCAGGCAGAGAGATAGAGAGAGAGGCATGCCTACAGACGAAAAGAATGGGAGAGGGGCGGAGAGACAGAGAGAGACAGACAGACAGACTGATGGAGGGACAGGCAGGCAGAGAAAGAGAAAGAGGGAACGACGGGCAGCGCAACAGACAGAGAGACAGGGAGACAGACATAAAGACAGAGAGAGGACAACGGACAGGGAGACAGACAGAGAGGCAGAAAGAGAGACCTCACAGGGACAGACCGGTAAGGAGACAAGAATGCAGACAGAGGGAGAGGCAGACATGCAGTCAGCCTTTTGAGAAGAGAAACAGACAGACGGACATACCTGCAGACAAAACAGGTAGACGGAGACAGACAGACACACAGACTGATAGAGGGACAGTCAGACAGAGAAACAGGCCGACAGAGAGAGACAGAGAGAAATGGTACGCAGAGACGCAGACAGAGATACAGAAATGTAGACAGCAGGGAGACAGATAGGCAGGCAGGCAGAGAAAGAGACAAGCAGGGAGACACAGAGACAGACAGAGATGCAGATAGGAATGCAGACAGTCTCCCAGCAGAGAGACAGAGATACAGACATACGTACAGACAAAAAGAGGAAGAGGGCCAGAGAGACAGAAAGTGACAGACAGACAGGGAGAGAACGACAGACGTAGAGACAGAGACACAGACAGAGAGACAGACAAGGACACAGAGAGAGAGAACAACCGGGAGACGGAAAGAGAGGCAGACAGAGAGACGGACATGTAAGGAGACACAGAGACAGACAGAGGTACAGATGGGCATGCAGGCAGCCTTTCAGGCAGAGAGAGAGCCGGGCAGACACGCCTACACACAGAAAGAGAGGAAGAGGCCAGAGCAACAGAGAGAGACAGACAGAGAAACAGACGGACAGACAGAGAGACAGAGATACAGACAGAGGTAACGATAGAAAGAGATACAGACAGGCAGGCAGACAGAGGCAGGCAGGCATTGAGACAAGGAGACTGACAGAGAGACAGACAGAGGAAGAACGACTGAGAGAGGGACAGACAAAGAGACAGAAAAAGAGACAGCAAAGGGAGAGACAGGCAGGAACGCTGAGAGGCAGACGAGCGGGGGAGAAAGGTTGACAGAGAGACAGACAGACAGACACACTTACAGATAGAAAGGCAGAAAGAGGGCCAAAGCAAGAGAGACAGGCAGACAGATATGCATGCTGAAAAAAAGACGGAAGGCCGGAGAGACCGAGAGAGAGACGCATAGGCAGACTGATAAAGGGACAGACGAGCAGAGAAAGAGACAGACAGAAAGAGAGACAGGGAGGCAGAGAGAGGAAACTACAGGCAGAGAGACAGGTAAGAGGACCGAGAGATGCACAGGAATGGAGACACAGAGGAAGAGAGAGATACAGGCAGACATGCAGACAGCTTTCTGGCA
Organism: Baylisascaris schroederi; assembly: GCA_006503575.1. NCBI lineage: Eukaryota > Metazoa > Nematoda > Chromadorea > Rhabditida > Ascarididae > Baylisascaris > Baylisascaris schroederi. The sequence continues at coordinate 10,548 of QEWY01000547.1, forward strand.
GGGAGACAGACAAACAGACATACCTGCAGACAAAAAGAGAAAGAGGGACATAGGACAGATAGAGACAGACAGAGAGACTGATACAGGGAGAAACAGACAGAGAAACAGGTAAACAGATAAAAAGATAGAGAGACAGACATAGAAAAACGGTAGGCAGAGAGACAGACAGGCAGGCAGGCAGACAAGCGGACAGGCGAGGTGACACAAAGACAGACAGAGACACAGATAGAAAAGCAGACAGTCTCTCAGCAGAGAGAAAGACAAACGGACGTACCTACTCACAAAAATACAGATGGCCTTAGAGAAAGAGATAAATGACAGGCACACTGGTAGGGGGACAGACGGGCAGAGAAACAGGCAGACAGACAGAGAGACAGGGGAGAAAACGCCAGGCAGAGAGAGAGACAGACAGAGATACAGACAGAGACAGACCGAGAAACAGCAGAGAGAGACAGGCATGCAGACAGAGAGGCAGATAGGCAGTGAGAGACAGTGACAGAGAGAGATACAGGCGGACATACAGACATCTTTCAGACAGAGAGACCGACAGATAGACATACCTACAGGCGAAAAGACAAAGAGAGACAGAGGGACAGAAAGATAGACAGCAGAGAGACAGGCATCCAGGCAGACAGAAAGGCAGACAGGAAGAAACACACAGAGACAGCCAGAGAGAGAACCACAGACAGAGAGACAGAGGGAGACAGACAGAGAGAGACAATGAGACGGGAGAGAAACTGATAGGCAGGTACACAGAGAAAAAGACAGGCAGGGAGACACAGGACAGACAAAGATGCAGACAGACATGCGGACACGTTTGAGGCAGAGACAGCAAACAGACATACCCATACACGAAAAGACAGAAAGAGGGCCAGAGGGACAGAGAGAGACATTTAGACAGACCGATAGAGGGACAGACAGACAGAGAAACGGACGACAGAGATACAGGGAGACAGACAGGGAGAACGACAGACAGAGAGACAGCTAGAAAGACAGGCAGGAAGGGAGACACAAAGATAGACGGAGAGAGAACGGCAGACGGAGAGACAGAGGGACAGGGAGAAAGGCAGACAGGCGGACGGATAGAGAGACAGACAGAGAGACATACAGACAGGGGGGAGGTGATACAGGCAGATAAAAAACAGAAAGAGACAGAGATTCGGAAAGACAGACGGACGGACAAGGAGGCACATAGACAAAGCGACAGAGAAACGGACAGGGAGACAAACGGAGGGGCAGACGGAGATACAAGTAGAAAGACAGAGAGAGACAGCAGAGAGACAGGCAGGAGGGCAGACAGAGAAAGAGACAGGCAGGGAGACACAGAGACGGATAGAGGTACCGACAGATATGCAAACAGGGTTCCAGGCAGAGAGAGATAGGGAGATTGATAGAGGGACACGCCGACAGAGAAACAGACAGACACACAGAGAGAACGACAGGCAGAGAGACAGGGCAGAGAGGCAGACAGAATGGCAGAAAGAGACACAACAGAGAGACAGAGAGGCAGGCAGACAGAGAGGCAGACAGGAGGGGAGAGAGGCAGACAGAAATACAGACAGACATGCAGAAAGCCTTTCACGCAGAGAGACAGGCAGATAGACGTACCCACAGAAAGAACAGGAAGAAGGGCAGAGGGACAGAGACAGACAGGCAGACGGACTGATGGAGGGACAGACAGGCAGAGAAACAGACGAACAGACAGAGAGAGACGGAGAGAGAGATAGTGCCGACAGAGAGACAGACAGACGGACGGACAGAGAGACAGCAGGGAGAAGGACAGGCAGGCAGACAGAGAGAGCGATAGACAGAGGGACAGACAGAGGGACAGAGAGAGACGGCAGAGAGACAGACAGACAGACATACCTACAGACAAAAGACAGAAAGAGGGACGGAGAGAAACGGACAGAGTGATAGAGGACAGAGACAGGAAGAGAGACAGAGAAGGAGGGAGACACGGAGCTAGACAGAGATAGAGAGAGGCGTACAGGCAGCCTTTTAGGCAGAGGGACAGAGAAACAAACATACCTACAGGCACAAAGGCAGAAACAGTTCCGGAGGGACAGAGAGAGACAGACAGGCTGACTGACAGAGGGAGGGGCACACAGAGTAAGAGACAGACGTACAGAGAGGCAGACAGGGAGAGAACGACAGATGGAAAGACAGACAGAAAAACAGATAGAGGGGCAGACGGAGATACAGTCAGAGAGACAAAGAGAGAGACAGCAGAGAGACAGACAAGCAGGCTGACAGAGAGGCAGACGGAGGTAAACGCAGAGGAACATGCAGAGAGACAGCTGAAGGGCAGACAGAGGGACAGACAGAGGGATAGCAGAGAGACGGACAGGCAGACAGACAGAAAGACAGACAGGAAGGCAGACAGGGAAAGACAATACACACAGACATGCAGACAACCTTTCATGCAGAGAGAGACAAGCGAACATGTCTACAGACAAAAAGACAGAAAGAGGGTCGGAGGGACAGAGACAGACAGACAGACAGGCTGATGGAGGGACAGACAAGCAGAGAGACGGGCAGATAGGGATATATCCCTATCTGCCCGTCTCTCTGCTACAGACAGGCATGCAAGCAGCCTTCCATGGAGAGAGATAGACAGACAGGCATACCCACAGAGAAGAAGACAGAGAGTCACAAAGACAGAAAGGTACAGACGGACAGAGTGATAGGGGGACACAAAGACTGGGAAACGGACAGACAGACAGAGAGACAGAGAGAGAAAGATAGAGAGAGAAGCAGGCAGGGAGACAGAAAGGCGGACAGAGAGAGACAGAAAAGGAGGGAGACACAGACAGACAGAGACGCAAACAGAGGTGCAGGCAGCCTTTTAGGCAGAGAGACAGATAGACAGATATACCTACAGACAAAAAGATAGCAAGAGGTCAAGAGGGACGGGGAGTGACAGACGGACAGACTGATAGAGGGACAGACATACGAAGAAACAGATAGACATATAGAGAGACAAAGAGACAGAGAGAGAGAAGGGCAGACGGAGAGACAGACAGGGGGACAGTCAGAGAGACAGACGGACAGACATACCTACAAACAAAAGACGGAAAAAGGGACAGAGAGACGGACAAGCTGATAGAGAGCAGAGAGTTGGCAGAGAGACAGGCCGGCGGGCAGAGAGAGAGACAGACAGGGAGAGAGACGCAGAGACGGGGAGAAATAGAGAAAGAGATGCAGACGGTCTTTCAGGCAGAGGGACAGACAGGCAAACATACCTACAGGCGAAAAGACAGAAAGAGAGCCAGAGGGACAGAGAGAGACAGACAGACTGACTGACAGAGGGATAGGCACGCAGAGAAATAGACAGAGAGACGGACAAGCAGGCTGACAGAGAGACAGACAGAGATACACGCAGAGAAACGGACAGAGAGACAGCAGAGGAACAGACAGGCAGGCAGACAGAGAAGGAGACAGTCAGGGAGACACAGAGACAGACAGGGATACAGACAGACATGCAAACAGCCTTTCAGGCAGAGAGACAGACAGACAGAGGGATAGAGAGGCAGGCAAGCAGACGCACAGGGAGACACGCAAAGAGACAGGTAGACATACAGGCAGACAGACAGGGAGACAGGCTGACAGATGAACGAACGTACATCATACAGAAGGAGAGGCAGACAGAGGCGAAGAGACAGATGGACAGACAGGTCTGAAGAGAGACAGAGGGGCAGAGAGACAGATATATGGACGGAAAAATAGGCAGGCATGCAGAGAGACAGGCAGAGGGATATAGACAGACAGACAGACAGACACACAGACGAGGAGACACCGATATACACAGACAAAGAGATAGGGGCAGAAGAACAGGGGGACGGACAGACAGACGGAGAGACAGTCAGGCAGACAGACAGATAGGCAGAAGGACGATCAGGCAGCCACGCAGACAAAGAGGCGGACAGACAGGCCGAGGGCAGCTAGGCAGGCCGACCTACAGAGACAGACAAACAGGCAGACGGACGGACAGACATACAAACAGGCCGAGAGGGACGGACAGAGAGAGTAAGACGGCAGGACAGACAGGCAGAGACACGGATAGGTAAGCAGGGAGAAGGACATATAGACACACAGACAGACAGAGGGATAGAGAGGCATATAGACGCGCACAGAGAGACACGCAAGGAGGCAGACAGACATACAGGCAGACACACAGACTGGGTGATGGAGGTACAGATAGACAGAGATACAGCGACAGACAGATAGGCACAGAGAGAGACACACAGACGGACAGGCAGGCAGGCAGGCAGTCGGCGAGACAGGCAGACAGGGACAGCTACACGGAGGAACAGACAGACAGGCACACACGCATACAGAGAGACAGATAGGCTGACAGACAGACACACAGGAAGGGAGACAGACAGACTTAGAGACGGGAAGGCAGACAGGCAGGCAGAGAGATAGAGTAACAGCCAGACAGAGATGCAGAGACATATAGACAGGCAGAGACAGACAAGGGAACAGGCAAAGAGATAGAAAGAGAGACATACAGACAAAATTAGAGAGACAAACAGGCAGGTAAACAAATAGGCAGAGAGACAGAAAAGCAAACGGACAGACAGGCACAGACAGACGAACAGGCATCCAGGCAGATGGACATGGGCATAGACAGACAGTGAGACAGGCAGACACACAGACACACAGAGAAGGAGGTAGAGATACAGACAGAGAGGGAGAGACGGGGACAGACACACAGCCAATCAGATAGGCAGGCAGGCAGGCAGACGGACAACTCACTTTTGCGTGCTCTCTGGTCTCCAGATGCGCTTTCTAGCATTTCCCTAGCATGTTATAGACCGTTGGAGAGCAAATCGCCTGAGGCGTCTAATGGCACTACGTGCGCATCTGTCGGGTTATGCCGGAAAAAGTTATGGCCAAAAATAGGAAAGTCCGGAGCGTTCAGAAAACCCCGGAAAAACCCAAGTTATACATTTGTAATAGGCTTGAAAAGAGATGAAAACATATGCGAACAACAGGAAAATCTTATCAAAAGAAGTTGGCAATTTGCCAACTTTTTCTCATCCGAGCTTGACTTTTTTCAGGGAATCCCGTACCCAGTCTTCAACCATGGAAAACAGAAAAATTCCAGCCCGACTGATTCATTTGTAAGGGAGATATGGCCCAAGACCTATTTTCCGGTTCCCCAACGGATTTCTCTTACGGACCATAAATTTCCAGGATTTTCCGTCACAGGCACCATCAGAACGAAATTCCCATGAGGTCCTATAAAGATCTACCAAAAATATCCACAAATGAGGCAAAAATATTTGGTGTTTTTGTGTATTAAATATACAATAATAACTAGTGATCTTCTGCATTAAATAGAATAGGCCTGACAAGCAAGAATGGAAAGTGCTTTTATTTTGTGCACATTGAATTAACGAGCAAATGGCTCAAACAAGACCACTTTAAAACGGTCTCTAGATACACGAAACATTTCTTGAAATTACGTAGACGCAATCAGAGATTTTATTTCACTTCATAATGGAAATTTTTGGTTTTCTTGACGACTGGGATATAACCAATAACTGTAGGTAGTGGCTGGCAAATTCTATTGGTTAATCTAGCATCTACGCTTCAACCAAGTGAGCTCCGGTGCTATTTGGTGCGCAAAACGCGCTTCCGTTCCTTCGATACCAGTATGTAAAGTTCAGCGACCACCACTTTCATACCCTTTACCGAACTGTGTCTATAACAGTGTAGTTTCAGAGATGGGAAGGGAGAAATGAAAATAATGACTGACATGTTCCGATTTCTATAGGCTATTAGTAAAGTGGGTAGTCAAACAAATAGTTCCCAATACGGACTGTCGGTGACGCATTCTTTCCCAAATTAGCGCGAAATAAGGGACACAACAACAAAGAAAGCGAAGGCAATAGAATATCAAACATAAAATGCGTTAGCTTGAACTGTGACTATCATCAGTCACTCCACACAGATGAAATGAAGTATTATAAATTTCTAATGAAAACTTGCCCACGAACTCAATCCTATTCGTCTGTATCCTCCATCTACAAATCTCACATAAGAAAAACGTATGTTCTTCACACTTCTTTCGAGTAACTTACTAAAATTGCTTGATCGTTTCATGAAATCACAAAGCACCTTTGAGTGATGACAAATTCACTTGGCAGTGCTGGATCTATAGGTCGCAAAAATGTGCACAGCTCGTTACATATCGTTATCCAATTATGCTTCTCGTTATCAATCAAAACATGCGCCAGAAGGTGCATCTAATAATTCGTGATGGACGAACCATATTTTCAACGAATCAACTTTTCAAACAAATCTTCCACATAAGATTTGTCACTGCGATCCGAGCGATCTCATCTAATAAATACGATGATAGAAACTTCGGTTGCTTGCAAAGCCGTTCTGCTTAAGAAAGAGCGATGTAGCAGACACATTTATACATAAAGATATAACTCCCATCATAATGGCTTTTGCAAGAGCCCACAAAGGCCATAACTACCGCTCAATGCAGATACTACTTCCCTCTGCACGAACTTCTTCATTTCCTGCTACTGTAGGAGTATCATCCGATGAAACAATTTCCTCATCGAACCGCCCCATCACATCAACATTCGACGATTGGTGACAATACAAGAAATTATCGATTTTCATTTGAAGATACTGCTTCTTCATCATATAGACTTGACGTTGCAATAAAAGTACCTGCAATTACATAGCAAAGGACTACAGCAGAATCCAATCACTGCGAACACTAATTACAGCGATTTCAATGACAATATCAGAACTCATTCGAATATTCGCTAAATAAGAAAGATAAAATAATACATGAGCTCTCAGGACTTTGTCCTAATTTATATATCTATGTCGACAACAACACACTTCAGCATAGCATCGAGCTCATAACGCTAACATGGTTCCCTGTATTGAAGAGCTTGTTTGACAAGCAAATCACTCCTCACGTGAATTCCGATTAAATGCACAACGTAAATTCGTATAGTGCCTCATATTAATCGGCGGACCTCATATATCAACAAACAACGGCACCTATTAACAAACAGTTTAGCTAATATGGAAAAACAGATAAAAATATGAGACGGACAGTCGAAAACGGAAATTTTTATATCGTCCATTACAGAAACCGCAGAACTCCTACAATATCAAGCCGCCGATATTGAAATTGAAACATCCTTTGAAAAAACCCTACATTCGTAGGAGCGAAATAAATCCAGAACTGTGCATGAACGGAAATTTCAAAAAAAAAAAAAAAATCTCACGAACCTGCTTCTGCAGCTTGAGCAACTCTCTATCACCAGATACGATCGTACCGGCAGCACCCAGAGGTGAATCAGTCACCATTTCATCGAGGAGATTGTGCTGTGTCACGTATCGTGCCCCCTTCCTCTTAACGTAGTGATTCATCCCCGGTCGTGTACGAATACCCGTCATGCTGAAACAATAACAAACTAGTCGATATTTGGCGCGGACTTCATTTACGAGTGTTTTTTACGAGGCAATTCAAATCTTTTATGATATATCAATGCATGATTTCTGCTTCGACGTCCAGTTCACAAGAACGTTACCTATCCCATATTGATCACATAAACAAGAAAAATGAATGGATAGTCACTCTATTTGCCGCTGCCTTAGAAATTCCGAATTCGAACAGCATCGACTTAGAACTACGCCCATTGTATTCAGATGACTCAACACTACACCACAGATCATTTATTGCTTTGCCGAAACTCAGCATCATTCCAGCTGGTGGCTTATAGTGTTCCAACCTGAGAGAACTGATGCAGTTACTCAAACCTCGCTTATATGGCACTAATTTATCTATGTTGACCAGCATGCCCGCAAATACACCTTTACGTGGTACCAAAATGCGCACCCAATTAGAACATATCGCAGATGGCCATCCCCTTATTTTTTCGCTTTTCCTCCGCAAAAAAGAGTACCGATGCACCTACAACTACCAAAGTAATACATTCAAGAAGGCGCCTACGGTTGTCGGATGTCACGTTAGTCGAAATTCTCGAAGCGCAGCATCTCAAGATGTTCAGCTTTGTAAAGGCCACACTGCTAAAACATTTTCAGAGAAGTAATGCTTACATTGTTGGCTGTTTCTCCATAGACGAGTTTCTTCGTTACATTCATACATTTATGTCTCTATAGCTCTAATTCTATCCAATTTAAACAGTAGTTTTGAAACAGAAAATGAATCGTATAATCCTTACCTGGCATTACGGTCGTACGTACTTGTGGATGGACGAGAAACGTAACCATGAAATATCGACGGTGATACGGGTTGAACTCCTGAACTAGAACGCGGGAACCGCCGTGCCAAGTCCGAACCTACAGCACAGTTACAGATTAAAAGAACACTACTGCGTCACAAAGAAGCAGTAAGAACTTGAGTACAAACGATAGCTATTTCATTCCTCAGCAACGGATTAATAGTAATCTGGCATAACAGGAAATTCCCAAAGCGATTATGCAGCATAATCCTAAGGAAGGATTGTACTTCCTTATTGAGATAAACAAGTCAACCACAGCCCAAAAATTGCTATGTGCCGGTCGATCAAACCTGTTCTTGCCATACGCCATAGAAGGATAGTTACTGTTGCAGAAGTACAAATATTCTACCATCTCTCGGCCACAAATCTTACAAAGATAGAATGAATTCATATCACTGTCATCCAAAGTAGCGATCGCATTTTTAAAAGAACTGATTGAAATATGACACGGCATTGTAATATGAAAAAAACATAAAAACCGGGCTTGTCATATCCATAACAAGGGAAAATTGCGCAAAGAAATTACTAAAAAATTTCGATTATGACAAAATTATTCGAAAAATCAGCCTCAGACCTATTATATAAAATTCTTAACGGTGCGAAATTCTTCCGTGTTATTCAAACATTCCTTTAGTGCAAGTATTGATCAGCGATAATATTCCAAATGCTTGTGCTATGATGTCGAAATAAATTGTGACAAATGAACAGAACGAAATGGGCACGAAGTCACAAAGCAGCCACGTTGGACACCAGAATGAATGCCTCATCACTTTCTCATCGTTGTCATCGACATTTGGTCAGCTCTATGTTTGGTTGGGCTTCTTTTCACATCACGTAACTATATCCACTGTTTGAAAAAAAATTCCCCCTGAATACGACACCATGTGAAGGTGCAATTAGTTCGTTGCCAGGCGCGTCTGCTATGTGCAAATTCCGCTTGTTTAGCGCAAGGGAAACTATATATATATATANTTTTATTATGGACCCTCACCATCGATGCATTGGATTCAACACATCAATTGCTAATGTGGGTTTTCAGAGACGCATGGGACTTCAAGTGAAACCTTGACTATGCAAAGGCACAACGGTGTAGACGACGCAGTTGACGTTGATGGAGTCCCAATTGCTCAAAGAGAAGTTCACACGGTACCTCGCAGCAATGCCAGGTCGCCTGTTGACTCACCTGTTAAGGTGCACTCAAGTGGAGATGAAACTACTGGTAACCGATATTCACTTTGTCACATACCTTACGGTTTTAAGCTGCAGGACATTTTTTATGCGCAACATTGTGCGGAAATGAAGATATCGCTAGGGGTCACCGAAGTGACCTATGGACGGATATATATATATATATATACATATATATATATATATATATATGTATATATATATATATATATCCGTCCATAGGTCACTTCGGTGACCCCTAGCGATATCTTCATTTCCGCACAATGTTGCGCATAAAAAATGTCCTGCAGCTTAAAACCGTAAGGTATGTGACAAAGTGAATATCGGTTACCAGTAGTTTCATCTCCACTTGAGTGCACCTTAACAGGTGAGTCAACAGGCGACCTGGCATTGCTGCGAGGTACCGTGTGAACTTCTCTTTGAGCAATTGGGACTCCATCAACGTCAACTGCGTCGTCTACACCGTTGTGCCTTTGCATAGTCAAGGTTTCACTTGAAGTCCCATGCGTCTCTGAAAACCCACATTAGCAATTGATGTGTTGAATCCAATGCATCGATGGTGAGGGTCCATAATAAAAATGACCATGTATTTGATTGCGAATTCCCTTTGGAGTTTAGCCGCCATCTACAGATTTTCTGGCTTTAAAAAGTCTGAAAGAAATTCTCCTAACTGAAGTTTACTTGTCAGCTTCGGTAGTTCCCAAGTTGAAAATGGCACACAATCAAACAATCAAAAGACATCAAACACATACATGCACCTTATAGATGTGATGTTGTCATTAAAATTTCTTGCACGATCAAACTTGGAAAAGTGCATAAAGAGAACGGAAATACACGCATAGCGTTCAATTATTTCGTGCAGCCATTCTGCACGAGATCCTTCCCTTTCATTTTCTCCGCTCTATTCCTTTAATTTTCAAAGTAAAATTTTTCTGCTCCAACGTTTTACAGTTTGGAGATTGCATTCGGCAATCACGAATATGAGCGAGATTGCTTCCGAATTGACATGGAGGATGGGTTGCCATGTATGCCTCCACCAAATATTGCCTAACGGCATATTTCATACGCTGAAAACGAATATTCAAGAACATTTAGTGGTTCTGCTCACTGCGAAAATGGCCGACCTTCGAACAGAAAACTACTGGGATTAAATGGAATGGCCAATTTTGAAAAGACCACTATATAGACCAATCTTAGCCTTTTATCCTTCTTTGATGTTACTCTTCACTTTACAAATGCGTATGTAACAAATACCAAAAACTTCTGACCGCGAACCAAGGCATAGTCGAGGTGAGTCCGACTGGCAGTATTAACAAGTGGTTTATGTTAAACTGGGGGCCCTGGAAATATGCGTAGCTGAAAAAAAAAAAGATATTCATGTTCAGGGTTCTAATAACTGTTGGGAATGCCCGGAAATAACAAGTGCCCGTAATCAAAAATTTGAATCATCAGGAGTTGAAGAATGAATGGCCTTAATGAGGAATTCAGTTTCTGTCCTGTAATGATGATTTCGAATATGTTTTGCCGTCCCTAACCTCAGCATTTTCATTTTGATCAAAAACTTGGATGCGGGGCTAAATTTTCGGCTTGGTATCGGTCATCGATTATGATAAAAGTGACGGGAATGCAAATTTCAAATAATACCAGTGACTGCGGCAGACCGTTTCATCACGCGATTGGGCACGTTCACCACTGACTGATGCAAATGAGCCCCAACACGATTATCGATGGGGACAGCCAAACGATACCTCTTCGGCGCAGGTGATGGAGTCCTTTTCGCTGGGTCTACAAAGAACTGACGATGGCATTGTCAACAATAATTATTTGAAATACTAACTTATCTGCTCTATATTTTATTTTGGCATCTCATCCACAGAAAAACTGATTTAGAGCATTAGGTTAAGGTTACGGATTGTAGGGAAGAATATCTTACGTAGAGATCGAGGGCGGCGCCACGTACATTTTTTTTTTTGTAATCCTAAACATCTAAACATTTTGTAATCCCCTTCAACTGCAAGTATGGGCAACTCCATCTCTAGCAGTGCGGTAGGTCGTGTGCAACTCTTAGCCATTACCAACTGAACACATGAAATAACATGGGCATCTGAAACATCGGAGTAGTTAGTGCCAACTGAAGACTTAAAACTATGGCAGTAGGAAGTAGGAGCATAGGTCCTATCCTGGATAAACTCAAATATAAAAGAGAACACGATCCAAAAAAAGACGAACCAATAGCTTCATCATCTCGCTGCTCGAGTGTTGCTGCCTCTTTACCAGCAGCAGCGTTGAATGCACATCTGCAGAAAGAACCCACTGAATTAACAATTCAACACATATAAAAGAAAATACCGGAATTCAGAACGACAGGAAATCAGTGTCATGCTAGAAAACCTCTCCATAAGATAATAGCTTCTAAACTGGAAACATCGAATGGGAACGTATGATCATATAAGCTGGATAAAACCAGAAAATCGGTGACCGTTGAAGTGAAACATATCACTGTGTGAGTTCGAAAAGAATCGACATTAGATTGCCGTTACCTGATGCAACTGTATAGCATTCTTTCGTCATCTGCTAGTAACTTCGATATAAAATCTACAATATGTGCGCCGACTAAAGCTATTATCGACGTAAACAAACATGGCAAGTCTTCCGCACCTCTGAGTGTGCATAACGTGGACAAATATAACATAAATTTAATCTGCAGGATAAACGAAACTTGTACATCTCGCATCAGTGGCCACCTTTTATGATCAAATGAGTTGTCAGGGACCCCTCAAATAATAATAGCAGCCCATCTATTGCACTACTGCTAGCTATAAAAAAACAACAAACTTTAGTGATGAGAATTGAAACCAACCTGATCTATCTAATATTGAATGAGGAAATTCTACTTTGAAGTATTTGAATAATCGCTCAAATATGGCCTCATAAATAAATGTTTCATACTTCGTGACATACAAAATTTCAGGATCACAATCAACCGAATAACGACATACATTTTCAACAAAAAAAAGAAGTTGAGGTATCAATCACAATGAAACGAAGACTTCATTACCAGGGCAATAGATTTTAAAGAAAACTATAGAGAGACTTTATTAACGCGAGTATCTTAATGCTCTTCCCTAAAGGTATTCAATAACGTTACAGCAAGTTTTCTGAATAGCTACCTCTAATACGGCAGAACCGTCACTTTTGTGCGTATGGTTATAAACTCGTTAGATATTTGTTCATGCAATCGTTCATTTATGCAAATCACCGATTCCTACATGTATCTTCCAACATAAATGATAATACTTTAAATGATTTCGAGGAAATGTTGCAGCAGTACGTGATCAAATCACATATTGAGAGAAAAACTTTTGAGGTTTAGAGAGAAAATTATAAAAATTCATAGATGTGAAAAAACCAGCCAAATATGTGCTTTCTCAGAAAAGTCTTTAGGGAAAATTAAAAAATTTCTCTCAGAAATTCTATTGAAATCCAAAAATTCTGTAAACGGCGAGGTATCCACAGAGGTTTCAAGTTTATCAAATCCGTCCTTTATCTCTTCTTTTTATCGGAGCAAAAATTTAATCCCATCAATCGAATTTGTCAGAAGCTCTCACTGTATATAATCTTCATTATTAATAGCATCCACGGATTCTTCGTCCAATTCTTCCATCACTTCACCAAATTCATCTATATCATCCTCATCAACGTATTCATACACCTGAAAATCAGCATATTTATGTTGCTTCAATGGCACTGATCGCAGAGGGGGGAAAGGGAGATGTGAACCGTAGTTGTATTACCATTAAGACTTCTCACAAATCAAAGGATTCGATGAATGTTGATAAATGCTAACTGCAACTGAAAGATTGATAGGAAGAATTTATCCACGCTCAGTGATCTCTTAAATCTTTTAGGTCCAGCAAGAAAGGAAAGGGCCTTTTTTCGATGGAGTTCAAAAATTTTCTCCAACCTTCTTCAATGAATTTCGATCGCACCGCAAGGTAGCAACGTTGAACACATCCTTCGGAATGCATACTTACGAAAATCTTGCAAAACAGTCCATTAATGCAACAAAAATTTGATACCTTCTCCGAAACAAAAATGGAATGTGGCCTTATGTTACCAGTGATTTGAGCAGAATGGGAACAACAGAAACTCTTTGGTACAGTCATGAGACTAGAAGTGGTAATGTTGCAACCGATCGTAAACTAGCACGTGAATACTCAGCAGCTCCATTATTCAGTTTTTCTAAAGAACAGTGCTAACCTTGGCGAACATGCGGAAAGAACAGACAAAGATAAAAGGAAACAAGAGAAAAGTGAATGGTTTCAAAAGCCCCTAGGAGACCTGCCCAACGCTATCAACGGGGAATGAAAGAGGAGGTATAACCAGTGGAGAAATGAGGAGTCCTTCAAACTACAAAGGCCCATTCGTCGACTCGTAAACATGCTCCCATAAAATAAAATAGAAATGAGCGACAAGCACTGACCCGTCTTTGTGATATTCTCTGAAAATTTTTCACATCATCGACCATCGCCTCGAGGTAGTTGATCGGTTCGTTTAGAAGAAGTCTTTCGGCAACGAGTGCTTCTGATGCATCAAGTGGAGGTGCATCCGATGTCATATAAAGTTCTGACTATTTTGGTCTCATCCTCGCCATTCTCGGCCAGATATTAAAACACAATAAATAAGTAACGAATGTCGCTTCGAGGTATTTATGCCCACTGTAAGATGTGGTGCTTTCTAATCGTTCTTACATAAGCCGGAAATACAACGAACGGTATGTCAATGCGTTCTTGAATTTATCTTAGTAATCTTGGAATTTCATTTTTTTAGAAATTACAAAATCAACAGAGAGCGCAGAACATGCATATAAACAGATAAAAACATGCAACAAAAACTCCCTCATAATATGCTTCGTGAATTCGCAGAAGAATTTATAAAAATGAAACGTCATAATTCGCTTATTTAGCTATCAATTCATTTTCTTTGCAAAAGTTATCGCCTATACGATAGATTGCTACTCCAAGTTTGACATGCGAAAAGTACAGTAAACTAGTGATAGGTAAAACGAAAGGAGGTCAGTCTTCGTGTGATATGACGCTAATAACTTCCAAAGATAAATTCAGCGTCCTTTGCAACTTTCAGACTTCCTCCTCTCTGTGATTGATATGTACCACCAGTTTCGCAGACCTTCACATGTACTGCAGATATTTTTATGAGCATTAAGAACAACCGTCTTTTCAAGAGGGGAAGAAATCAACGTTTCAAATCACAAGTACTATTCCAGCTCCGGAGCAATAATGGAGAACAAGTCATACATGAACACTGCAAAAAAAGCGGAATCTGAATCTAACCGACTGAATCTGGTAATGTTTGCGACTCTTTTGTTCTGTTGCGTATCGCTCTCTTTTTCTGACAGATCTCACATTCAAATACGAAACGAATTGTATCACGTCGTATACTGCGCCAATATAAACGCTTCGCGACTGCCATATGCCTTAAACAGTATTCATGCTTATAGCGCAGAATCAGCTACTGAGACTGCACTTCAGGTTCACCTCCTCTGTGAGTCAAGTCTAGATTACTTCGGTGGTTGAAATCGAGAGTACAATAACTCGAAAATTGGAGGGATGTAGCAAATTCAATATTAGGTCATGCATAAGCTCGAAGGGGATATGATATCGCTTTCAACACTGCGAAATTAACCACAAACTATTAAAGAGATGTTCATAGTATTGAGAGGAAAAACAATGCGGCTAGTTGAGAGACATAAAACAAAAGACTGCAGGCACTCATCCCCATGTTTCGCTTCCTTTTGAACTCATTTTACGCAATCAGATGAACGATAATTGTAACAGAACTTAAAACTATAGTTTTACAATACAAGTGGGGCCAAAACACAAATAAGTAAAGAAAAATAACATTCCGGTTGACTGTGCCTTTTTTGCTCAAAGAATGTGTGGATTGTGAAGTTTCCGGAGTATACAACAGGTTCCCTCTTACAAAAAGTTGGTCGCCAAAAGCGAGTAATCGGTGATAAAAGAGTTGACGAGAATTTTTTGGTCGGTTAGGGTGATTTACACGTTGCGTTGGAAGGTAACTGACACGTAAATTGGAGAGTAAAATCAGTGCAGTCACAATTAAAAAGGAAATTAGTGCGGTTGATTCCGTTAAGTAAGCGATGTCTTATGCAAATACCTCAAGTGCTGTTACATTTGCTCTCAGTTTAAGCAAAAGGTTTTACGAAAACCATTCCCCTACTCCCTCCTCCACACCGTGTCCCTGTTGGGACTATATACCGCGCAATGTCTAGTTTCCTTAACAAATCTTCTTGGCTCGGTTCGGCTATTCTATTTGGAAAATATACCCACCTTTGCCAATCTCATGCAAAGCAGCATTAGAAGTTTAAACATCTGTGAAAACAAAGAAACGTACGTTTGCTTTTGCCCTGCATGTCCGATACGTTCGTGAACAATTTTAACTGCCGCACGTGCCTCACCTTTCCTGACAACAATCCTTGGACCGCTGACCGAATCAACCTGACAGTTGGGATTACAGTAGAGAAGTGTATCGTTGTCTGCGAGCACAAAGTTCTGACAACGCAACCTGAATGCGAATACAAATGAGAAAACCACACCTGCTTAAAGAAGCATCATCAAGACGCGTTTCATGCACAAGAACGCGAAGAGAACGAAGTTGTGACCATTATATAAAGATAAATTAATCTCCCTTCCAAACCTCTAAAATCTGTCTGCCCGAACTCAACACAACTTCGAAGCTCCCATTCTTCCTCTCTCCCTCATCAGAAGAAAGATAGTGCTGAGAATGCAAGAGTCACTGCACTGAGGTTGATGTCTTTGCCTCGTATGAGATCCGCTCCTTATATTGGAGCTTTTTGGCAATGGCCATTACACCCCCTTATACGATTTCGTTTTTATTAAGTACGCTTGACGAATCGAAATATTTTCCTCAAAAACACATCTATCTAATGGAATTGAAAGCATAGTATAACAGTATGGGACCATTCATTACCTCCAGTGGAAATGTGCATTGCGATTGAGTCGTTGATCAGCGAAAGGCGGATACTCTCCAGTTTTTTTGAAATGAACTATAGCATCGTAGATTTCTAATTCCATACCACCATAACCATCGTCAACGATTGGTGGTGCATCACATGAACGACGCTCCATAGTTTGCTATTGAATGTCTGCCAATAAACAACTAAATAAACACTTCACTCTTTGCTCATCTAAAAATCCATTCTTCATCCACTTACGAATCGTCGTTGTTGCAGAGAAGAAAAATACATTCCTATGCACCAAATTCCTATATCCGTCGACAATGAATCTTCTTAGAATTCCTACAAGGAAAGTGGTGAAATGATCTTGCGGTTGAAACGAGTAATTAAAAGTGATTAAATTAGAGCAAGGTTTGGGGATAACTAAAATGAGGTTCGGCTTAACGATCCGAAGCTCACAAGTCGTACTCTCCTTCGGGTGATGCACAACAATAGTCAACTTTTAGATTATACCGCCGCGGCTTATTAAATATGATCATACTCTAAGGAATGCTTCAGATACTGACAAACACGTTGGATTTGCACAATGGCATGGGTATTAGCGAACACAGCCTTTATGGGACGTTGGCATTCCGGGTTGAAACACTGATCTGGGTAAGAGAGGGTACACTCTATTTGCCAGAACACTCCTTCCTCTCAGTGTCCTTGACCGGAATCCTATTTCACCAGACGGTTTGAAATATTAGTCTTATCTATGTTGCACCCTTCCACTGATCAGGATTGTATGGATAAAATGAAAATGAAAGCGAAAGGGATGACACGTCACGTATCCGCTGGAAAAGCGTCGATGTGGTTGCGCCGTAATCTCTCTCCGACCATTCAAATGTCATGTTCAAAATGTGCAACAGCGAGTTAGCAAAAATTGATCATACCAAATTTCCATCAGTAACGTAGAAATTCGACATGGATAAGGGAAACGAAATTTTTGCAAACTATGCAAAATAATTATTTATAACCTTTTAGTTTGGGAAGTGAAAAACATGATTTCTAGGCGATATCTACCGAAGGAGCTGATGGAGCTGTCGAAAGAAAGCAATATCATCCCCAAATTAACACAATGAACATCAAACGATATTGTGTTGAAGTCCTAGTATAGCGTGAAAAACTGACCAAAATAAACACAAGCAGCCCCCCGCGAAACTTCAACATAATGATTATACCAGCTAAGGTCGGAACTCACAGAAACACTTAGATCCTTCATTACTTCGTTTGCAGGAAGATCGAGACCACATAAACGCAGACAACATTCATTCAAGAAATTTAGGTGCAAGACAAAGCATTTCTCAGCGGATATGTCGAGCTGCCATAACTGTGACCACTTTCTAATGAAACCATGTCCTGAAATAGTATGTTATAATCGAGTTGGGGCTTAATAATAAGTCTGTATATTTTCACATCATCAGCATAAAGCTTGCAACAGTTTAATAAATTCCTTGGAAGATCGTTTACATAAAGCAGAAATAGAAGAAGCCCTAGAACGCTATCCTGCGGCATCCCACTCAGCACAGAATGTAGAGAAGACAAGGCATTCTCAATTTTCACTCTAAAGCTTCGTCCATATAAAAAAATCCTTCAACGAGGCTACGACAGTGCCATCTATTCCATACGCTTTCAGCTTAAGCAACCATTTCGGGTGGGTCACCAAGTCAAAAGCCTTGACAAAATCAATATACACCACATCTGTTTGGAAACCGTTACCAGTCACAATAGGAAGTGATGAGTTGTGTGAGCGTAGATTTTCCTTTAAGAAAGCCGTACTGGTTATCACTGATAGCATTCAAAAGGCTAAAATGATATACGATTGATCTTCTCAGAATAATTTTCAGCACTTTGCAAAAAAGATGACGCAAGACTAATGGGACGGTAATTGGAGACACGGTTTAATGGGGCTTTTCCGGTAAGGGTACTATAGTTGCAGTTTTCCAAGCATTTGGAACAGTGCCCAATACAAGACCGTGCCTGAATAAAAGACATAAGAGGTGGCGAAGGCCTATGGCAGCTTTCTTCATGGATCTTGAGCGTATACCCTCTGCTGTTAGCGACATTTTATCACTAAGCTTGGAAATGGCCTCTTTGACTACATCTAGGTTATCCTGACGGTANTATATATATATATATATATCACTTGATCACTTGATAGGCCGGATTATCGAACGTTGTGCACGCTGTCGGCCACAATGCATTTCCATTTTGGTCTCATCCTCGCCATTCTCGGCCACGTTTTACCCCAATCCTGCAGGGTACTGAGGCCCATTTCCGTGCATTGTTTTAGCCATTAGATGACGCCACCTCGCTGGCTAGGCGAGCAGGCCATTACCTCTCTTCGAATTTAGCCGGTCCTCAACCTCTAGCAGGCATGGTCTGGTGATTCGGGGTATGAATCGACCACGCTGTAGGATTGGCAGTTCAATACCTTTGTAGCATGGTTAGACCTGCTGGGGCTTACGCTCCGCTACCATAGCTATCGAACGACCGTTGCCACCACTGCACCACGATGAGGCACCGAAGGAGGATTTTGCAGCGGGAAACACATTATACCAGGAGTTTAATGATAACAGCGAATCGGGATACCATCTATAAAAGCGGCAAGACATGAAATGAGCTCATGTGCTTTAAGACTCAGCAGCGAAAAAATTAGTTAGTATTTGTCAAGTTATTAAGGAACACATAACTTAGTCGCAAACCAGTCCTCCAAACGGATCTTCGAGAGTTGCCACTGAGAACAAACGTTGAAAGCAGCTTATGAATTCGTGTATGAAATTCCCGACAGTCGCCCATAAAGTAATAATACCCATGTTTCAGATTTTCCTCGGGAATATCAAAGCCACTCTATTTATAAGCCCTAATACTCCACCAATCGAAGTAGACTTGAAATTTTTGTTTATACTACTATTAGAGGAGGTTACGCCGCTATATCACATCCCAGATGCTAGCACGTCTGATCGCAGTTCATAGCTCTTAGGGTGTTTGCTTTGTAAAAATGATAAAGCAATGAGTGGAGTACTCTGATCGAAGTTGAAAATACGCAAAGATCTTTTGCTTATACGACGTTCAAGCATGAAGAAGATAAAAATTCGGTCGTGAAGAACGTAATGGAGCTGAAAAAAAAAGTTGAGTCGGTACGTTTGTGCGGATGGAGCAAACATTTTCGCCTTTGAAGCCTCTATGAATGAAACAGTCATGATCTTATGATTTTAGACGTTTGTATCCTAACGATAAACTTGAGCATCAAGCTTCGACATATGTGGTCATTGATCAAACTCTTTTAGAGGAGTCGTCAATGGTCGATTTTTCAACATATCGGTCTTAACCGTTTTTCCTCCAGAAGGCATGACGTAAGTGATATGCCAACGAAAAATGGTAAAAGTTTTTTGATCGGAAAGTATGTACATTTTTCTCTTCAACATTTTTGTCCTTATGATTGGTGTCTTTTCTCCAGTGAACGTCGACCCAGAAAAATCAGTGTTGATTTACCCATTACTCTTATGATATTGAAATTTTTCGTCGTAACATCGGAACCCTTAGAGGCATAACATTTTTCAAAGGCATTAGTGGTGAGGAAGGAATTTCTAGAATTGCTTTCGAATTTTAGTTGGTCTTTAACTTGGGCTCACTTTCAATCACACCAGACATGAGTAGATATACCAGTCAGGGTATTTGTGTCGAAAGAGAAACACTGTGGGGTTAGCCTGCGGGCATATTTTCATCCGTCATCAAACGCATTCTTTATTTCTAGTTCGCCCCTCCCCCTCCCCCTCTATGGTGGAGAAGATATAGTGTATGAGAAAATAAGCACATTGCAGAAATCAACAAATAGCATTCTGTTCAATTCGTTAATCACACTCAGAGTGCATTCGTAGAAAATATTCAAATTGAGAAATAATTTATTCATTCGTATATAAATAGAGTGACATAAAAAACTATACATTGCCATATATTTACAATACCCGTCAAATGAACTAATACATAGTCGCATCAATTATTGGTTGTTTTCATGAATAAAGCATAATTGTTTCTTTGCTATACTGAAGAAGTATGCAATGCTGGCAGTAGGGAATAAAAGGGATTAGGAATCCCTATGAATTCATTACCGGTACCTACCTCTTTCCTAAATAAATTTTTCTTCTTAACCACTCGCAACTGCATTGTGAGCGAGAACAACACTCTCCATAGTTTTGCAAACAATAGAATCGCGCCAATATGAATGGTTCGCATGATCTAGAAAATTTTCAAGGGAAGCGTTTGCAACTATCTATCTATATAAGCTTGCAGCGAAATCCCATTTTTTGGCGTGGAAAATATTTTTAGAGAATTTTCAAACAGGTGAAATACGCCGAAAAATTCACATTAATCTGCTCTCAAGATCTAAAACAGGCTGAAATCAGTCCACAGATATGGCATAATCTTGTTGCACCCCGTATATATGATGTCATCACTAAGCGATTACATCGTGGCCACAATTAAAAACAAAACAAATAGAATAACGCAAGCGGAAAAATATGCTATGGGATTTGGCACACAACATGCATTTCTTTACGATTTTTGTCTAGTACACCAACCGATCTTATGACCAATGAGAAATGATGGAAAAACGCCTAGAAGCTCGCTTTCCTGCAGAAAACGACCACTCCCATAAATCCTCATCCATAGGTTCGTTTTTGATCAGCATCTCATGCATTTAAAATTAGTATATGCAAATTTAATGTAGTCAATCGGCGCAAATTTAAGCTAGGGAAATTCGTTGCATACCACTTACAGAGCAAATATAGATTGCAATTTGCTGGTTAGGACACAGACATACACACATATCACACACTCGTAAGATCATGACAATAAGCAGCCATAAAAATTTACAGCAAATGTTTAAACAAAAAAAAAGAGGTAAAAAGAACTGTTTTAAACGCAGGAAATAGAGGAACGTAAAAACAAAGAGAAAAAGAAATTGTTTTCAGTGGATATTTTAATACCTCATAAGTGTTCCCTTAGCGACAGCATCTGAAATAGCGGCCAAAATTATAAAATTATAAGCAACGCTATTCAACTTCAATTTCTTGCTGAAGCAATCGAGCTTGCGTGATCACCATTCCCATTAGCCACCAGCAGACTACCTTTAATACTTTTGGCCGCCTTAGAATGTATTAGCAAGAAATATGAGTAAAAATGCCATCTGTGAGTGCAGTCGTGGCAGCTACTTCATTGGTAGACGAAGTCCTGCTCAACAGCTTTTTTTTTGTAAAGTGGATCTCAAAAAGTGCTCAAATGGAACTATAAAATAGCTCCAAATAGCTCTTAAGAGTCACAACCAATTAAAGCAATAAGTGAAAACAAAGACCAATCAATAAACTCATAAAAATTTGCATATGAAATGAGGCAGACTTGCTTATTTGTCGACGCAATCAATACATTCATCTGAAACGTCGAGTAATTGCAAAAAAAAATTTTCAATAAGCGTTGTAGCATCGAAAATAAATTGCCAAGTAAATAATGGAAATTTGGCGATTTTAGATCGCCACTTCCTTAATTTTTAAGCTTGTCATTTAACGAGTTTTTAGCACTCTACCCAATGCCTATTGCAAATTCTTCAATTTTACTTTATGATCATCGTAGTAATGCTATCAAAAAAACCAAAAAAAAAACAAAAACAATGCCTAAATATTTAATTGAGAATCTATTTTGAGTTGGATCCTCTTCATTATAAGATGGTCTTTTTTGGTCACTGAATGCAATATTACGACCCTCAAATTACATCAGTTAGCAATGAAACGAAACAGCTGCAATTGATCACAATCACATATATATGACAACGAAGCAATCGACGATAATGAGAAGTAATTTGAAAATCGAAAAATTTGCCGAATAATAGAATGGATATACTTTTTTAAGATTTCAATGAAATCTTATCAATGCTTCAATAATAACGAATAATCCGAATTATTGAACGATATGAATAAAACAAATTAACGCAGTGATAAAAAGTAAAATATTAGCGCGATGTTCAAATGGCACTCGCAAAGGAAATGAAACAAACAACATATACTTCTGCATAAAATTTTTATACATTTTGTGCATAATGATATATTTCGGCATTAAATGTCACATATGAATGCAAAAATGTGTTATACATTAAAATAATATGGGAGAAAACGCGAAATAATATCGCACTCCCTCATATAGCAAAACTTATTAATGAAGTAGAAGAAGTACATCGATGTTAACTATACACGCAATAGGATACGCAGACTTTGAAATGCGCAATGACAAATTAGGAAAGCAAGTGCCAGCCATTTTGCAACCCTCCGTATGACCAGAATATCTACAGGAAAGTGAATACCATTTTTTTAGAGTGAAGGAGGAGGAGGAATTCTAATTTGACCAGTGCAACGTTCACTTTAGTACATTTATGTTAGTATGAAATAACTCCCGTTCCCTTAAAAAATCACACTTTCTGGTCTAGTTGCATTTCCGCAATCACCCTCCTACCTCTACCCCCTCTTCTTCTATAAGAGTTTCTTGCCAACTCTCCACTTTAGAACATCTAGAAATTCAGTTCTAAAATTTTACTTATCGAAATTCAGAGTTCTGCATCCAGTGACGGTCTTATAAAATGATAAAACTGAGCATACTGAGAGTAGAAGAGACTGTTCAAAACAATTTGCTTGGTAGTTTCGATGAGAGGATTTCCTCGCAGAGCGGTTCAAGCGCTAGCCTTTCAACCGATTCCTTGTAGCCTTGTGCTGTTTTGAATAATGTCCACGAAACAGATAATACATTTCCATACTTAACTGGACCCTGCTTGCCGTACCTTTAATTTAAATCCATTATATAACATTTGAGCAGTTCCATTTGTAATTAAACAATGTACCTCACTTATGTGCTTTCCTTATGCGTTTCAGCTTTTCTGAGAATTGATGAGCCACTCTATGCTGCTGCAGTTGTTTTCTACCAAAATTTTTTGGAAGAACTAACCCCGCTTCCTCACACCTAAAAGCTGCTATTCAATGCAAAGCTTAAAGGATTTGTAAGCATAATGAATTCATCCAAGGTTTGAAGGCAATATGTTTTCTTAACACCTTTTTGTAATCATTGAAGTGATCAGTGGTCATTGAAATGGTCAGATATTCAATGGGAGTTTCATTTCGAAACTGATTGCCGAATGCACCTGAATTAATCCGCTAAATCAATGGAACTGAACGGAAATGAATTTGCCTTTAGTGAGTATTTATTCGCTGTCAATGAAGATGAATTAGCGAAGCACATCAATGTGCAAGTTTACATGCAAACAACTTTACGTGTACAAATAGCTTCATCTGTCAGGTGACCCAATGACGTCATTTGAGCGATGCCAACCCCTCCAACAAATAACCCATCACATACTCATCACTTCACAACGAAATGCTCAACAAACGATGGCTGGGTTTATCAGCTGAGTGTAAAATGATGCAAATTGACGAAAACTATAAAAATAGACGAGATGCCCAACAAATCTTCGTTTTCTTGCTATTACTTATAGAAAGTCTCTGTAAATTATTGCAGTTCTTTTAAATCAATGTTTAAAAAATTACTGTAGCTATGAAAACTACACAAAATAATAAAAATTTGTATAAATTTTAAATTTCGCTAAAAAGTATAAGCATGTAGAGTATTAAAGAATTAAAGATTCGCTTAAATTTTGAGTTAGTTAGAAAGAAAAATTCACAAAAACACAAGTGGTAGAGTATGAACGCAAATTTAGGCATCTGGCCTTAAACAAGTTTTCCACTTGTTCCTCCTTTCCTTCTAAACGAACAAGGCTATCTCCACCTGTCTTATTATAGCTCTGCTTGTTAGTACTGATACATCTTCAATCAAATTGGTAAGGCTGTTTTGCAGAGTATTTGCGAGCAAGACAACAGTGAATCGGTTATGCAAACTTCCAGAGTCCTTTTTTTCTCTATCAGCCCCCTTCTTCTCCCCCTCTCCCTCACTCATCCAATCATCCACCACACCAATCGTACCCATAATGCGGATATCCTATAACCGAGAATACACCTTTCGAATCCTAAAATAAATTACCTTCTATCCCACTGAATAGATTAAGGAAATCGGATGAGCGCTGGGCGGGTATGTTCTCGAAGAACGAACAAGAAATGAGTTCGCGAAAGTGAATTGATCATCATATCATTAAGGCCTTATTAATGTAAAGCGACACCTTTAGCAATATAGAGCTGTTTGATCAAATCATTTAAAAACAACTAGATCGTTATGGACTCATTATTCATACCTAATAACATGTTATTGTTTTCCATCCATTTGCTTATTAGAGTAATAATCTTCTATTGTTTTTGTGCATATTAATTTATGTGAATATCTTCATTATTGATGTATCGACAAAAGATTGCAATAGGCGAGATAGATCTAATTGGTGAGCATAAAAATTTCATAAACGTGAAATATTCGCGCACCAAAATTACGACAGCATCATTGTTCCCTTGAATGATGCAATATCAAAATCTTTGGGTGCAATTTTTGCACACAATCACGAGTAAAAAAAAAAGATCGTAGTAAGATAGTGAAGTTTATCAGCGGAAATATGGTGAATGTCGCTTACGTGCTCATCATATAATCGAAAAGTGCATCGAGCACCAGCTGACGACTATCGACGAGTTGCTTATAGCTTTTGCTTGATAGACCGAAACATTCTGCAAATTTCATCGATTTTAATATTTCAGATTTCCGACAAAACTAACTTTCCCCAAGTTTTTAGTTCTTAACACTAAAACTACGAAACTCATGGAATAGAAATTTCCAATCGATTCATTTATGTTAATAAAGTTGCTCAAGAGATATATAACTTTATCAGTCCGAATAGTCACAAGAGTTTTCAGAAGTTTTACGCAATGTTTATACAAATGAAATAATCCAAACAAATAGTGTGATATAAATACTAAATTAATATATTTATAATATTTATTGTTATTGATCAATAAACTTGGTATATATTTTTGATAGGATAAAGAAGAAAAAGTAATATACCAGCATGTAAGAAAACGATCGCCTTAAGAAGTACATATTCAGAACGATCGATTTCAGCTCGAACGAGAGATTCCGTTGCTAACTGTATAGGTGATCCCTGTTCATGTGAGGCATCACTGAAATAGGATTTTATCTGCACATCTCACTATTTGTTTCAATACTCCAAGTTTATGGACAACATCTTTCAATAAGCATACAAATGCAAGTAGAGAAGCATGCTAGAGCATCTGATTCGCCAGTGTTTGCGATTTCCGCTCACTTCAACAAGACAACTACGCTATTTCCCAGTAAATGTTGCAATAAAAAATGCTCATTGTAGGTCGCATTTGCACTCACTTCTATATTGCAATCCACCGGTTTAATGCCATTAATTTCCTTCAGATGCTAAAGGCTTGAGAAGCTAACTTCACTGCTTCACTGCTTAACGAATGCAAAAGATTGGAAATACTGTTCCCACTATCGCTTCCACGGTATTATCGGTCTTTATAAACGCTCATATGAAGCAATATTAGCTGGAAAGTTAAATAAATCAACATCAACAGTAAGTAGCTATTCTTCGACATCGGAGAATTAAATTTTACTCAAAAAGAATAATTTTTTGTTGCATGTTGTTCAAGTACGAAGAGTACACATTTCGGCCAAGGCATCAAACGTTCGAAGAAAAGTGCAAGCGATAAGCAATCTTTTCTTGCAATTTTGCCGGCGGAATGAATTCTCTCGACATATTTATTTTTCAACGACAATAGCAGCTATTGACTTTCATCGTATTTGTTTATTAGTTTACAATCTTTGTTGACTATATGAGGAATACCTGCAAACACCTTTGCAAACACTAGCTGGAACTGATCATAAGTCATTATCGTCTACTATTTCAGTACTACGTTAGTGCATAAAACTGCACTTTGATTCTTTAATATCTTCTCATCCTTTCAAGGCTATTTGATAGTCCTTATTCGTGCTTCATTACTCATTAATATAAGCCTCGGCAAGATATTTATGAAGTTTCTAAATAAAAGTAAGAACAACAATGTCGATCTAATGAGGTAAATGTACAAACGCTTAAACGCCAACTTAACAGACTAACATTTCATTCCATTAGTGTAATGATGAAACTTTTTAATTTCCTCATTTATATGCACTTTCAATGAAGATTATATATGAGCGTATGACTGTTTAAGGGTGCTATGATAATAATATTTTCTTGCTGTTATGAAAGGCGAAATTGGTGGAGTGAATATAAGATTCGACTTACTTTGGTTCGAGTTTAATGACCGCTTCAATAGCGCTATTTGAATGTCTCGTTAAGAACGATTGATATGCACTCTCGAAAAGCGATAGAACGAGTGTTACATCGCGTAGGAGGAAAAACTGCAAAATTAATAAGATGCGGCAATAATGAATTACACACAATCATGAAATAGACGGATTGAACATACAATAAGGGGTAATTGGTTAGATAAGAATGCGATTACTGTGCTTTCTCCTGTGATCACTGTATTTTCATCAAATAGTCGAACACTGAAAAAAAAAATTCAAGACATCTACCTCCATTCGAAATTAATGATAGAAAAGGAGTGCAAATATTTGATTTCGAAGAGAATGAAATCATTAAAAAATTGATATTGCTTATGGAAGTAAGGGTTACATGGCATATAATTTATAAATCACGTTCACCCATTTGAAGTTTGCACCACTTTCTGTTTCATTGCACTTTTCATACAACTTGTAAATCATTTCAATGTTTCTGGTTTTTATGGTTTTTTTACCAAATTTTTCTTCGATTGCAATTTATAAATTATCTCGATTATTTCCAAATTTCATACTAATATATATCCTCGTTGATGCTGATCTCTTTCACTCACCTATGAAATTTCCGTCTTTTTTAAATGAATTTAAGCATAGCTGTAATTACCAGAGATGTTGTAATGCGAAGCGCATCAAAAAATTTACAATCATATATAAACTACTATAATGTGTTTGAAAGCATTAGTCATAAGAAAAGGAAAATAAAGCATCAGAAATGTGCACCATCTGGTTGCATTTGCATCGAATCCTTTGGTAAAAAACTTTGAAATTTGAAGATCAATATTCGCTCCCTCAGATGTCTCTTCAATTTTATATTGGCTAGATTAGCATATTCGATTCATCAGAATGGCAAATCATCTCGACAGATAATAATACTATTTTCAAATCCTCACATTTAAAAGACTTAACTAAACAAAAAAGCAGAACAATTTTTTACTTCGCAGTTCAGCTAAAAAAATGTTTTACAATGAAATTGCATAATCATTTAGCCGGAAGGTAAATCGATGATGAACTATAATCTAAAATAGCCAAAAATTTGAACATGAAGAAAGGAAAAGCAGAAGAGCCACAAACGATAGGATGTTGCAACAATTGAAATAATAAATATCGCCGAGCCAATTTCCCGTTTTCAGCTCAAAACACTAAGAGACAACGGGAGATGTGAACGTAGGCAGTTAAATAGGCGAACATTGTAAAAGAAGAGAATCGTTTGAAGTTCAAGCCAGCTTCAAGATCACATTCATACCATACCTTATCTTTTAGAGGCATTCTCCTGAACACATCGAACGATTTGGCATATTCGATAGCGAGAGCGATATCGAGATTCAATCGCTCAGCTATACCAAGCTCCGTCTCCTCTTTCTGATTCTGCAATCAAACAAATCGCAAATTTTCGCTTTTGCTTCTGAAATCTCTCGTGTAAAAAAAAGAAATATCCGTGAAAATTTCCAAAAAAAAACCACACTGAACTTCCAAAAATCCAGTTTTTCCACAAGAACTGAAAATTGAATATAGGGCTAGCAAGCTTTATATGTTGCGATAGGTAAAATAGAAAACAGGAAAAAAAATTAAGCAGTTTCCCTCAGCACATTCAATTCAAATGTAGTGGCTGAAAATGTTCGACAGATAAAGCAACAAAGATAGCTATTTCATCTAATCAGTGTTCAAAGTCTCCAACAAAATAATAAGATTAAAGGGATCATAGAAAAGAAGAAAATATGTTATAGATCGTATATTGATAGGGAAGCGTTTATTATTCACTAAGATCATCGTCTATGTAAATTTAGAGATTTTGCAAGAAACAAATCTTTGCAGCATAATGTCAAATCCGATATACCATATATTCACTCATATCGTCCATTGCACAAGGTCGAGTGAGTAAATCCAAAATCGAATCACTTGCTGCGTAGACGCTATTTCGCAAACGAGAGACATTCTCTTGTAGAGTGAGCAATCGGATTATCAGCTAAATTTTATTTGAATTCGATTCAAAATTATTTTATAAATATGGCAATGATAGGTTGTAACAATAGTTGCACTTCACTTTTATGGGGAATTATTCACTTCATTTCATTAAAGATAAGTACTTTCAAAGAAAATATCGAGGTTTAATTATGGAAAATTTGAAAAAAAAAAGAATTCTAGCAGTTCAAATGCAAATCGGATTCGCTTCAAGTCATAAGGGGAATCCGGTAAATAATCCTAACAAGCCTTATATATGATCACATCTTGCATCTAGAATTTCAACAACTAAGTCGTTAGCTTAGTTGTTGTGATGATGAAGAGTCAATTAACCTGATTATGTAAGAGATTTGAGGATATAAATGTATGTCTCATCTTGTTCTGAATACGATTCATTTCATTATATGCAAAATTCACTCGAACGAAATATTGAGGGATATCATCTAGGGAATCATCAGCAATTCCAGAAAGACGAAATAACGACGAATAAACCTTTTCGGAGGAATCACTTTTCTGTCGTTTACACGGTGTTTCATCGCACATTTCTGATGCGTCCTTGACGCAAAGTGAAAGAAAAGAATTTGAAATTTTCCTGAAAAGTTGTTTAATGAAAGTTTGAAAGATATGACAAAGTTCGCTGAAAAATTTGCAGATTATTGATGATAAAAATGTGAAAGCAATATTTCAGAAAACGTTTCATCTTAACTGACGGAGACAACTGTGAACAGCTGTCAACAAAACTGTTTGATACTCTGTTGATACAAAGAATTAGAAAGCTGGAAGTATTATTGAAGTGATTTTTGAAGCCATAAAGTTTTATGAATTGCGCCCTTTTTTCCGTGTTTTTTTTCGTGTTCAATTCTTTTTTTCAGGCATGTAGTCTCCTATTTTGCTTTATTTAATTGTGCCAACTATAAGTGTTTCAAAGTAATAACATACGACGGCGTTCCGATCATTGGCCTTCCAATAGCTCATTTATGAGCAAAATTGCGCACCCTTATGGTTTCCGCACTATTGAAAATAAATCAGAAAGGCAGTTGAATATAATTGCAATGCAATTCTTGAACGATTGTTTCCGGTAGTTTGAACCAGCATTTTCCTCTATCATATATAGCATTTGGTATGGCGCATTTTACTCCAGAAAATTTAGTACTGCAAATTATGTACAACAAATTTCTAAATGCAGTCGACTGCCATCAGAAGTGTAATAGCGAATGGCTGACAGACTATTTTCATTGATGCGCTATTATGAAATCACTACCTCTGAGGGTCATGGTGAGTCCCAGTTCCGAATTGAAAAAATCACTCCAAGAAGAAACTCACTATCTCTAAAATGGTTGATCTTGATCGGCTATATGATTTAATAAGGTTGATCGCTGTTTGATCTAATCTATAAGATTCATTAATCACATGTAGACACAGACTAATAACAGAGGTATCAATTGAAGCGAGTTTACTTCAGCTCAAGAATTTTAAGTTGACAAGTATTTGACAGATATTTCACCTTGATTCTTTGGCTGACGGTGAAGGTGAGAATTGTGGGAGATCAAGAAGTGCTGATACGGTGTACGCTCGTTTATAGGCACTTCGCTCGGAATTCGGACTGCTCGCACAACTCGATGTCGTTTGTGAATTCTTAATATTTGTTTTTTCATCAGCGAATGTGGAATTCGTCGCATAAATAACGCTTGGTTGAAAAGTCGATGGAGTGAATGATGTGCCTGTTGGATCTTGTGGTGGACTAGGTGGATTGTTCGGTGATGCAATACGACCAGTGCGGTTGCATTGAATCGCTGAAAATGTGTAGCACTCGAATACAGCATTTGAGGTTTTTCTAAAATTAGCTCAGTTATGACCTATCCAATCTTAGTAGTTCAAATAAAATAAGCGAAGCAAATTCTAAAAGGAGAATTACACCATTGAGCATAGCAAGCATCTTTGTCAAAGCATCTTTGTCAAAAATATTGTCTTAGTAAACCAAATCTATATCGGCTGTCACATATGTTCAGGTCAATTTGAAAAGCGTGTAAATAAATGATAGGCGCGATATAGACATTTGACGACGTTAAAGAAGAACGACTTTCCTTTAGAATAAATTACAATTTGAGCCACTTTGCAAGATGATTTCAGCTAACAAATTCATATAATAAAGTGAGCATTTACTATGGGACTCGTATAAGTGGATATGTGCTGAAGAAATATTTAAATAAAAACTAAAGGCAAGAAGAAAATCGTATAGATTCACGATAGGATGCTTTTATATATGCTCTGGAAAATATGAGATTACCTCCGCGCTCCCCTCTATCAAATTACAGGTGTGTGGGTGTGCGTTAATTTTTATGGGTATTA
Source organism: Baylisascaris schroederi (assembly GCA_006503575.1). Lineage (NCBI taxonomy): Eukaryota > Metazoa > Nematoda > Chromadorea > Rhabditida > Ascarididae > Baylisascaris > Baylisascaris schroederi. The sequence goes on from QEWY01000547.1 coordinate 41,727, forward strand.
TCTCAGTTATTCAAACGGAATATTCTCATTTCTTCGCTACATACGCATTAAAACTATTTAAACTCAATGTTTTATTTTCTAAACGGTGACACTTTTTTAGTTCTAAATTTTTCAAAGCTCTTCAGCTTCATAATAGCTCGCTATTGATAGCTTTATTGATTCGTGCTGTCAAACTCACTGACGCTCATATGTCATGTGAGCTGAAATTATCGCGAACTTGTGGCAATTTTTTGATGATATTGATGGAATGTCAAAAAAAAGAAATTTTTTTTTTTACATCCAACGTTGACTGTGCGTTATTATTTAAGATGATAAGAGAAAACGCACCTTTCGGATTCATTCCAACTGCAAGACATTTTGCAAAACGACATGCTCGACATGCACAACGAATGTCTGCAAAAGGAAGTCGACTGAGCAAACAATTTCAGTGTTTTCCATTGAACATGAAATAAACAGGTCTTCTTGGTGCCGATCTTTAAACATTGTACAATTCAGAAATACTTGCTCAACGCTCTTCTTTGTCATCAGACAGTTTTCATTTACCCTTTTTTTGGTAATAATTCCGACATGACAATTCAATATCTATATCAATTTCCAAACAATAAGCTTCTGATTGAAAACTTTGCACAATGCTGAGTAAATTAAAAGGCTATTCCAAACAAAAGAAACACATTAGTCAACACATTTTTATGAGTTGCTCTTCATTTGAGTTGATCTATTAAATAAATTGTACAATTTAATAACGGGGAATTTCGATTGAAATTCGAAGAAGTTTAACAGAGACGGCAATTTTTTTCAAGTAAAAATAAATTTAGCATATATGTAACAGATTTAGAAAATAGTTGCAGAATTTCTTAAAATTCAAAAGCATTAATGCTTCATCTAAATATCAAAATAAAGGAATAAATTATATACATATTGCCATACCAATCTTGGAAAAGGTTACCTTTATTAAAGATACAATTCCCACTTTTATGGCACTTATATGTACGATGTGCAACGATTGTACGTCGGAAGAAAGTTTTACTGAAACAGAGAAAACATTTTGATGCAAATTCGCAAAATATATTTAGTTTGGACAATGTGAATAATGAACTATTCAGCTTTATTTGATATATTCAATTTAAGTCCTCGAGACTCATAACATACTGAATGGAAAAAATGTTTGGAAATTTTTTACGATCTGAAAAACGCTTTTTTGCAAGTTTGCGGGATTATAAACGCCAGCAATGGTGACGTCATGTTTGTGCTGATGTCAGTATATGTGCTTATGCCTACACCGGACAGAGGTATCTGTACCTACATCTCTGTCCGAAAGTCCTATCTAATTAACCACTAGAACTGTGAAATGAGGTGTATAGAGTGTCCTATTAGGTAATATTTCGGGTTGATTCATCAAGCTTGGAAGAGAAATTGCAAATATTTGAAAATGAGCAAAGAACTGTGCGCATTTTACGCCGATAGGCTTTTCATTTCACATTGCTAGGGTTATAGAAAAACAAATGGTTTTTAGAAAATTTTTGGCTGGACCTGGATAAAATATGGCTACTGTTCTGCATATTTTACTAGTTGTCGGTATAGTCAGATAACCGGGTAGGAAAGTGTATTTCTTGCCAAATCATTTTATATGCCTTTTCAAGCGTTTGTTTTTTGCTCTTTTTTTGCAGAAATGTTGAAGAAGATAAAAATTTTTGTACATCGGTGACCATCAAAATTAAAACAACTGATAATAATCGGTTGTTGTATAGGAGGTAAAGGTGGAAACCTATATAACGCAAGAGTGATTTCTGCTGAAGACCGTGCGAAAGAAAGGAAATGAGGAGGTGATATATACAGAGGATACATAATCTTTTCTTTCATAGTACTCTTTGGAATTGTTGCTGTGATAGCCAAAGTATTTGGGGAAATTCAGATGCAAAGTCACTTCGGAGATTGCTGCAAATTGAAATCATATATGTTGAAAGCAAAGAACGGAAATGTGATGCTTTGCGACTTGTGCAAACGACAGCGCTCATTAAAAATAAATCATTTGAATATAACGCCACAATATTGAATGAGTGGATTTCAATCACTGTTTTACGGGTATTTTAATCATTGTTTTACAAAGTATTACACTGTTAACATAGGAAAAAACGCACGATCGCTATCAGCTCTCTGTAATTTTTTGCATTTTTCTGAGTGGTTGCATTTTCCTTTTTTACCTGTTTTGTAAATCAAATAAATTTGACAAAAACTTTTGGTCACAGATCAGCAATATAAGGAAGAAGATCCTCGAAGTAAGCCATCAAGATTTGCAGATGATTCATCTATAACCTAAGCAATTCCATATCTATGCATCTCATTTGTTAGAATCGCAGATAGAATCATAAAAAGCTCGAATTTATAACAACAAAGAAAGGAAAGATCTAAGAATAATTTCTCATAAATATACCATCCATTGCAACTCGAAACTTCATAGTGATAGCCTGTCGACTGATCACCACATACAACGCAAGTCTCAGAGAATTTCGACGTTTTCCCTGAAAAATATTTTAGTAAAGGATATTTTAAATTAATATCTTATATATGAGTTAAGAGATATGCAAGAGGAATGCAATTGCTTCATCGTCTATTGTGCACTTATGCTAATTTGCAAGCAACATCATCGTACTTTATCGTAACTGACAGCATGTAACTTTATCGTCTATTATGCTTCAACATATACTTCCTCAAAGAAACAAAGGTTTCACATTAATGAGATTTTGCGCTAAAAAGAGAAACACAATAATAAGATATTTTTGCAGAGAACAATAACTACCATAATTGCATAGGCATTCGTTTAATTTTCAACTCACATAATCTCATATTTAGCGTCGTTTCGCTTAAATGTGACAATAGTTTCGAAAGGAGCTATATGAGTCAGGTTTTCCTCCTCCAACTTCACTATTTATGTAATAACCAATATGCAACAAAAGTCGTGCGAATTCATAATGCCGATTTCATAGCTAAACCTTCCCCATAAACTCTAATTCCTCTTTTAATTAATTTATATCTACCGCTATTTCATTCATTGCCGATTCATGCGTGCCCATCTCTCAAGCAATTACTTATATTTAAAATGCTATCAAATACCATTAACTTACTAGAGTGGAAAGCCATTAGATTGCAAGAGCTTATGCTCATGTGACAAGCAGGCGTATTTTTAGGCGCAAAAGTTTTGTTTTCAAGCGGCGCATTCGAAGACTTAAGCAGCTGGCACTGGCATCATAAATCATGGTTCATAGATCATGCTGTCATGACATAGACAGCTCATTAGGTTATTTCATAGAAAATATTATTCAGCAGCAATGCACAATCTATGATAGTATTTCTTATTAGCAAAGAATTTACTCGATCACAACTCACATACGAATATTATGTGTTTCTCCATCATACACACTGTTTTAGTCAACAATATATGCTTGTTGACTGTTATATCAAATAATAACTTGAATTTATAGACGAAAACATGTGGATGTTTCAATGATCATTGAGCAATGAAAACGCTCATCAATAAGAGAATCTATCGAACTAAATTATAGTGAATGGAGAATAGAATGGTTTAGCGAATTCGAATTATGCAAGCGTAAACACTAGATAATTATTCTCTAAGGGAATGAATGATTTACTCACCGCAAAATCTCTGATGTATAATGCCAGGCTAAAATGATTATATAATTTGACAACTTAAATATATATCTATAGATAGATGAGGGTAATATTTAGGGTGTATAAAGTTATAGCACATTTTTCTTATCGATATTATTAATCACACAATGAGAGTTTTGTTGGTTAGAACATTTAGTGCAATAAGATCGATTGCACACGTAGGAATTCACCAGATTAATGACTGGGAAATGGCGTAACGAAAGAAGCAACATAGAAGGACACTAGATGATTAAGCACTACTAACCCTCTAGCCAACAATGAATTTATATTTTGTTTAGCTGAATCGTATTTATGCAATTTCTTCGAGTAAAGTTGGGCATCGAACGATGACTTTTAATATTTGGGAAATTTCACAAATTTGGAGCTAAAAAACATTTTCGAAAGATATTAAATTAGTGATGACAGGAAGTAACAACATAACTGCGCGCACTATATCATTCCGATTACGATTACCACAATGTATATATATATATATATATATATATATATATATATATATATATATATATATATATATAAGCAAATATTTTATATGGCGCTTTTATGATCCATAAAATGATGTGCTGTAGATTTCAGCATTCTTCTGATCGCAGGAGTAGTAGTAGCTTTGAAGCCGCAAAAGCAGTGACTTTATTGAAGTTTTTGTGAATGAGAACGCTACAATGTTCAATGTTACTTTTATTATGTCATAGGCATTGTCAAATCTTATGCTCTTGAATAAAAAGTAAACGAAGGTGAGGAAATGTTGTGAGCACAGAGCGTATTGTCTGCTAATCTCGCCACATCACTGTCACTCTGCAGATGCGTTTTCATGAATGCATATCTTATCAACCATTTAGAATCACTAACAAATGATAGCACTGGATTGCAGTCCTATGTTGTGTAATGCTAACAGCTATAATTATGAATATGTACTCTACTTCCGCAGCAATATTTCACTGCACCATTGTTACATTTCTAACGGCTTGTCCATTGTATCCTTCGTTCTTCTGCTTCATAAAAGGAGAATGATAAGTGAAAAGTAAGGACTATTCAAAAAATCTTTGCGCACTAGCCGCTGGAATTATACTCAAGACATTCAAAGAAGCAGCCAAACAATCGGTATTCGAAAAAATGATTCTATTTCAATTCGCTATCATGAATTTCAAGCTTCCTGAGGTGAGCGTTGATCGGCTCATACATTTGACGTCGCCATTTCCTCAACAAAGCTTTATTGTTAGCTGAGCTTAATAAGAAGTACTTCAAAGTACACGCAGTATTACAGCGTTGAAATATTCCGCCTTTAGCATAAAAATTTATCGATATGCAAGGACGACGAGGAATTACCCTTGTGCAGATAGGTTACTTCGAATGAACAAATTTTATATTTAAAAGTTCAAAAAATTTAAAATGAACAACAACCAGGTCAGAATGCATTACCGGTATTTAGGTGTGTTCATCGGTGTTAGTTTACTTTTGTGACTGCGGAGCAGTTAGTGAACATCCGAATGTATGCTCGATGTAAGCAGCTAACGGAACATATACATACGGGTAGACACAGACATACATTCATGTCACATCCTATATATTGCACATTATATTATTAGGCGTGAGATAAGCACTGCTCACTTTGTTTATTGCAGTGATGAAATTGTTAGGAGTATGCGCATCTCATTAGCAATTTCATATGGCAACTTAAATTGCTATCTGCAAAAATACTAAAAAATGTGCTCATTTGAAAGCAAACCTTTTTGCATGAGTGTCTGAGAAAATATTAAACTAGCTGAATAGCGAATGCTAAAATGCGCTTGCAAATGTTGTCTCGAGGATGCGAAACTGTTATCCTATGCAGCTCTATGTTTAGCACTTTTCATAATATATGTTAATTCATTGCAATGCATTATCTATGAAAATCAATAAGCAGACAAATGGTAATTTTAACCACTAGTATAAAATTTTATTCCAATATCAAATGATCGATGTGTTGCAATCTTAAGAATGAAACGTTGCATTTGATGGCACTTACAATGCGTCCTTATCTAAGGTGCATGCCGAAATATTGCATTTTTATGTGTGAAATTCAATTGTATTTTGTGATGTTCAATGTTCAACAGGATGTTTGGTCTTACGCCGATTCAATATAGTTTAACGCATCACTGTAAAAATGCCAGAAAATGATTCTTATCAGTTTTCCATTGGAGCTGGATGCATTTTCGAATGCGAAAATACCCTCATACTTTGAGCAACTTTGTTGCGTTGCTGGCTTGCGGGTGAGACGGGTCGAGTAGTTAAAGATTTATGACTGAACCGGCGCCAACTGAACCATCTGACCGAACGGTATGACAGGAAAAACCACCAAGATACCGGAATCGACGCACATGACAGCAAACGGGTTTGAAACATGCAGACAACCAGAGAAAAGGCGCAATATAATAGAACAGAGAAGAACAGATATCATTGAGGCCGATATATGCAAATTAAGTCTTAGCGCGACGGTTCACCACAACAAACTTGAATTCAAAAACTACATCGACGATATTTAGCAAGTCTAATCTGCATATTAAGATTATCCTTTGAAAGTTTTCGGCTCAATCCTTGCATATACCATAGTACTCTAGTGGAAGAGATCATGAAGCATCTATCGATATATTCGAATATCCGCTCAAGAAATACGCGTTCACCTGTATCTCGAAAAGTATCATTAAAGATGATGAGACAGCTTGTAGACTTTCATTGGGATTGATAGTCCTGGATATTTGTGTGATAATAACGCGCTTCTAAAGAGTTTTATGGCCATGGAATGCATACAGTACAAGATTTTAGTCTGTTCGAGGAATGCCGGATTACCACCGGTAGATACAGATGACAATGAGCATGCCACGCGCTTGTTTGATTTTAACAGCTTGCGAAGTTCAGCAGACATGTCGTTGAAAGCAGTTCACCGACGATACCCCTTTAATTGTGAATTTTAGCCTAATGGATCAACGAACTCTAAATTTTGATTAGTGCATTATAATTCTCGGCATTTAAATTTCAAGTGACCTCTAATAAGCGTGCACAACGACATGAATCGTAATGGAGGTGTTAGTAGAAGATCATCCTGTGATATACGCATACGGTTTATACACACCAAACTTTATCAACTTTGGTTTAGCAATTTGCTTATTAAGTCGATCAAAGGGGTAAGCGGAAAGACAGGCAGACAGACATACGGACAAAGTATATAGGTAGACACGCGCGTACATGCAAGCAAACATTGTTGCCATAAAATGTTTCTTTGCGAAAATTTGCCATACACAGAAAATAAAACAAACCCACGGAAAACTTGTTAGACCGTTCATGTGGAAACAGCTAAGTTTCTTTTACCTATCCTCATTTCGATTGTTCGTAAGAAAAATGGGTCAAATAAGATGTCGTATAATGAAAACAAGGCGTAGTCAGCAAAATAACTGTTTTTTTTTCAAAATTCACCGCATTACAGTAGAAGTGGTAATGCCGAGCTATCAAAGAATGGCCTAGGTTTCATCTTACTAAACTTCAATGCTTATAGCTGATATTCATTGCAAATCATATAAGCACATTTTTTTTCAAAATTCACCGCATTACAGTAGAAGTGGTAATGCCGAGCTATCAAAGAATGGCCTAGGTTTCATCTTACTAAACTTCAATGCTTATAGCTGATATTCATTGCAAATCATATAAGCACAGTTTTAAAACCATGGCAATGGAAATCAAACAGCGTATTGAACACGTCATTGAACAAAGTCATGTGACTGATTTGTGTACGTGCGGCTGCAAGGCGTCTAACAACTTGACGTTTTTCCGGTTTTGGTGAATCATAACCGCGCATTATATACACATTGTTCCATTAAAGTACTGACAGACGAGAGGATTTTACTGCTTCTGCAATTGGAAGAAAATTCAGGCTCATGGGGCTGTGATCAAATAGAGTTAGAGTTGATGATAAAAGAGCCACTGGAAAAGTATGTCATGCAGATTGAGGCAATAACATTCCCGAGCGAGGAAGCCATAATAGATATTGATGGTTCATAATATAGTAACGAATAAAACAATCCAGCTCTAGTGCTCTTAGGAAAGCTGATGGATGCAAGAAAGATGCCCATTCATTCTTTGTTTAAAAATGTCCTAAAATTGTTTACAGTGTTTGGGTAGAACTTTGACTTTATCTCTAGTCTAATGTGCAACATCCCATCTGTGCCGCATGTACAGATATTTCGCAAAAAAACCTTTTCAAATCAGCTCTCTTTAGAAGCTTGTGGAGGGGGATAACTGCCTAAAACGAATGGAAGACGACGAGGGATTTGCAGTTCTTGGAATTTGGAATTTCGGGATCTCTTATGTAAAGGCCGTTACGTAGTCCCTTGAATGAGCCGAAACACTAGCAGCGTGTTCGATATACGATAACATTACATTGCCGCAGAGCATCGTATTCATCAACCATTTGTCATGCATTCATCAGAACACTTTCTCTTAAAATCATGAGGCATTAGAACGCTTCGTTACCAAATTTTACGTTTTATTGCTTCAGCGAGACAATCGTATGCGTGCGTTGTGTTTCCCGATCACACAGTTTTTTGATCATCACTCATATTCTCTGGGAAAATGAATTTTTCCATGCAAAGCAGAAGTTCAGAACAAATTTCAGTTGAATTTATCAAGTTTGCTTCTTAATCTCGATTTTTGAAGTATTTCGCATAGCGTTTCTTTCCTCAGGAATCCTTGTCTAAAACGATAGTGATGAGAGAGGCTAAAAAAGCCATTTGACGTGAAGGTCTTCATTAATTCAACGGAGACCAAAACACTTAGTCTTCTTTCAGTTTCGACGTAAAACTGCCATTTTTTTTCAAGAAAATCTAATCAGAACGCGAACGATAGAACATATTTTTGCTCGTCATATTTATGGCGACAAACGAACGATGCATTGCAGGGCTCCAAATTACTTTCGTCTGTTATAATAAGATCCTTTCGAAGCATATGGCTTCGTCTACTATTCGAAATCCTGCTCAACTAAATACCCATCAAAAGTGAAGATATATCCAGTACTGCTCATTGGTCACTTGGTGGCATAATTGCATGGGATATAAGAAAACTCTTACTGGATTCTTCCATTGTCATCTTAAATTATAATTGCAGCGCGTTTTAAAGTACCTTTTAGAAAACATGAGGAAAGCGGCAAACTCGCTAATCTGTGACGGCTTTAAACAACGGCTCTAGAGTTTGACAATTGTGAGTTGCATCGTCTTTCGTCGTATGCCCTCACCTCCGAGCTGCAGTTTATGTATTTACGACGAATTCGTCCCCTCTCCCTCCTCTCCCCCCCCCACCCCCCCCCCCCCCCCCCCCCCCCCCCTCAATTCAGGTAAGCATCCTGAGGAATACGCTGTATTAACGCATGTGTTTCTTTTCGCTTCAGGATTTTAATATTGTAAAACTAAAAGTGTTAGAACGGAAGGTACGGGCGATTCAAATCATGCTGCACTCTGTACTCTTCGATTATTGGAGTCAGATAACCGAATTTAGCAGACACTGCAAGAAGGAATTAACCTTTGCAAAAAAATGATTGTCACGTTCGATGCAGTGGTGACATGCTAAAATGCCATTGTCATTAGGCAAATATCATGAAACTTGTCGTTTCAGGCGAACACTGTGCACTCGCCGATACTGGCCTAGGAGAGGTTTGCAGTTGCGTGGTGATTCATGTGAAGCCATCGAGATCTAATTCTCGACAGCAGCACATTACTGCTCGAAAGGTTGGATGATATTCAACTCGTTAGGACCAGTCATTCGTTGACCCCAATTCGGCTCCTAATCTTCAGAGGCCCCACGCCCTAGAAATCTTGAGGCTCGCATGCTTTTGGGATCATTTCAGTTAAAATTCTTTGGTGCAGCCTTGCTTTCTCACATGTGCGCATATAAATGATGTAAAACTTCTGAGGTTAAAAAGAATAGATTGAAAAAATTTCGCCAAGGATCTCTTATCAGAACGATAGAATAAACATTTAATTCGTCGAGTTTCTATGAAATAACAAACAAACATAGTATTTGTTTGTGCTCATTAAATTATAGTGAACGTTTAGCTCACTTATTTAAGAAAATTGATGACTTTCCCATAGCGAATAAAAATCGGTGATTTCTTAAAGTTTTTAATTTCAACTTATTTTTAGCGTTCTCACATCATTCATTTCAAGTTTATCTCTTTTTTTTTTGCAATTAGAGAAAAATTCGCAACATTCTTTGCAATTAAAGCATGAAACAAGATCAAACAACACATTATGAGAGCAAACTATTCATTTGCTTCACGAACATTTCAACACGTTGTTGATTTTCTTTTTTTCTCGGATTTATTACACATCTAATGAATATTGAATGGATTGCGATCAATTGAATTAATTAATTTCCGACACTTTAGAAATTTGTTAAATGAAAGCACAGTTGAACTCAAACAATGAAGCTTTCATTGATGCATATGCAAAGTTATGCTGAGTGATGGAATAAACCAGATTGAGGAAATTCTAAAAAGCTTATTACTTGACGGCTGTCACAAAAACAACTACAACTTTTTACATTCAACTTTTTTTGCGATGATAAAAGAATTTGATGGGAATGCCATAGTTTTGTATAGAAAAAATCGTCAACTAGTACGAGGAAACGAAGTAGGCGGAAGTGTGAACAATTAGTTATTGATAACAACCAGTAATAACTAGTAATTTGCACTTTATGTTAAATTCCCCATATTTGCTAAAACATACATCACTGTCTCAACATTGCGATTATGCGAAAAAAAAAACGTAAAAATGCAATATATTTTTAGCTATAGCATTTTTGCCATCTATAGACAGAAAAAAAAATTGGAAGAAAAATTTTATATATTAGCTAATGGTTTCTTTTGTTAACTGTCAATATAAAATATAATTCCGCTTCAATCTGATACCCTTATGTTCTACAAATGCTGCATTACTTCACTAAGCGAATAAAAACTCCCTGATTCACATGCCACCAAGCGACCAAGTTCCACTCGCCGTTTAACATTTTTTTGAGCGCTATCGCATCGCTCATTTAACGCTCTTTAGTCACAACAAATACACAGCACTTGATTTAAAGCGACAGTTTTTTTTTCTTCGTTGCAAGCGGAAACGACAAGAACAAACTCCATATAGCACAATAGCTGCTTATGGGTGTTTTTGAGTTTGATAATAAAAACAAAGCTCATCGTTATCATGCAACATTTATGTTTCTTATCATCAATATTGGAATAGACATCCGGTTTTCAAAAAAAGAATATTTACCTAATTTTGTGAAGCTTATTGGTGGGAACCGAAATTATTATGGAATCGTTCAAAAATAATGAGGTGTTATGTGTGCTTATGAAACTATCGTAGAAAATTTTAATATTCCTGGTAAGTGGGAAATAAACTATTAAAGAACGCATTAAGGAGCACGTGTTAAGCATGTCATCACCACTAGTCCGATCATATGCTGCATGCCCAATAGCCAAGCATGTTGCCGAGGTCCACAACCTTGAGGCTACTAACATTGTGGTCGAAATATTTGCTCGTGGCAAAGGCACACTAATCCGCAAGATAAGGGAAGCCCACCTCATAAACTCTCTAAAACCACAGATTAATAGCTGTGTCGAATTATCCAACCTCACCAATCTTCTCTCTCGCGAACTCTGACTTCCGTTTTATTATTATTATTATTTCTTTCTTCTTCTTCCTCCTTCTATATATATATATATATATATATATATATATATATATATATATGCGANACTTACTTTCTCTTGCACTAGCATTTATACTCTTCCCTTTGAAACCCCATGCAACTCTATGAAACGTAAAAGTGTATTTTATTTGATGAATTTCAGTTTGGTGTGCCATGATTATGGCTCAAAGAGCCGAAACGTCAGCATAAATTATTATTCCATCTGTACTCGACGCATTACATGGTCATAACCAAAAAACTGTTATTCTAATACATGTATCGATCATGCGTCTGCGAAACAACAGTGTTACTACTCATATTAAAGAACTGTTTGCCCATGATTACGATAAAATATAAGATGCTTTATGTTTAAAATGTTAAACTATCCAAGTCGTTTCTAAGAATATTCAATGCAAAAGAATGCATATCGACATTTGAAATTTCAAATTCAAAAAAAAAAACTGGAGGCATTCCAAGAAATAAAAAAAAACGACTAAAATAAACGACTAAACGAATAAACGAATAAACGAATAAACGATGAAACACATTGTGAAAAGTTTTGCAATCGAAAAAAAAATTTGAACATAAGGCGATAAGACTAGTTGACGCAATTCTCTAACACTGAAAACTGAACTGTTAAACTCGCTTCACTTTGTGAACACAGCTGCTACAAATAGCTAGCAACCAACGCGCTCCCCATAGTCCATCTATCACAAACGTTCAAATAATTCCTTTCTCCACGTCGTTTTCGTTTAGTGTTTCGGTTTCTGCACTCAACTTATAGCCCACAATTGTAGTCTTGGATGCGAGATGACTTCCTTAGATTGGAGTCGGGAAGGATGAACGGGATGTGAAAGACGAAATGGTTGTTAATCCATTGATTTGCCGCAACTTTCGAAATGCTGGAAAAGAATTACGCCACTTAAGTTTCTCCTTTTAATGCCACCCATATCTTTCTGTATCTAAATGTAACAGTCTATGAAATCTTGTGTACACCATAAATTTCACAGATTTTTGCCAAATTTCCGCAAGAATCGTAAAACTTTTTTCCTGAATGCTTAAAAGATTGTCATTCATTGTTTTAGCATTTGAAATAGTTCGGATTAACAACCTTCTCGTTCGCGTCGGCGCTCTTGGTTTGCTATTGATGTAACGCTGAGTGATTCACAGAATCTCAGAAGTTACATGCAAATCTGTCCTATGTGATTTGAGAGAATGCACTGCAATTAGTGATACCAGCAGTACTGCATTTATCAACGAATTTCGAAGAATGCCACGAAAGATTAAAGATTGTGCCACGGATGATTGCAACGATTAAAGATTAGACGGTGACAGATCTTTGCATTTCTTTCAATAATTCATTGCATCGGCATTCAAGAGAGTGGAATTTGCACTTGGAGTATTTCTTTTGACAACACTGAGTGCATTAAACATGACTCAACAATGTGCAAATTTTATTGATGCAAGTCACAGTTAAATGCAAGTGAGGTACGCATGATAACGTCACGCAACAGCGCCCCATAAGATGGCTTATTTGCTAAACAAAGATCACATCTATTAAATATTTCACTGAGAAGAATTGTCATATTTCTTGATGATGTCACGAAGTAATGAACCCAGTTGTTGGTGACGTTCATCCTAAGTTTAAACTTCTTTCAAATTTCAACGCTTAAGTTTGTTCAACTACACGTCCACTGTTAGCAATTGCTTCGAAGTTTTTAAATACGAAAAAGGAATTATGCATTTCTCAGCATCAAAAAGGAAAAGCTTCAAAACATCGTTTCATAACTGTATTATTCATTCAATCAAAAAATTACCCTCAAATGATTGTCTTAATGAATACTACATTAAGTAGAATAGAATATTTATTGCATTTAACACTAAGAGCTAGAATATAGTTCAATATCTTTTAAAAGAATCTGCTTTGAAATTATTTAGCAAATGATCAAATAATTTGCCGACGGATTTTAAAAAAATAGCGAATTTGCAAGAATTGACATCATATGTTCGCCAAAATTTTTTGTGCGTTTTCTTTCATAGCGTATTTCATGAGTAATATAGTGGATTGCTCATACAACGCCATAACAACGTTTTCATAGGCTGTAAAAATAAAATCTTCACTGCGTACAACGTTCGAACTCTCAGGCCATTATAGGTTATTATAAACCTTAGTCGCGTGATGGAGCTCAAACGAAGATATTTTTTGAATATGACAATCGCTTTTAATTGTCTTCTATAAAAAGTTTTTGCAAGTATAGGCAAACGTTGTTTCAAATAGTTTTCTTCAACAATAGGCATATGCAATCATTTTTGAGGCGAATGTTCTCTGTAACAGGCAGCAATCTAATGAATGCTTTGGGATATAAAGTTGACTCTATCACGAAGCGTTAACTAATTTGATAATTGTTTTTTTCCCAAGTTTGCAAAATATCTTAATTTTGCTAATGATTTTAAACATGTAAATAATACTATAAGTTTGCAGTGAAAGTTGTGTATCATTGTTAGATGGTGGACTGCGATTATAAAATGATTTATTTAGCACGAAAGAATACTATGATATTGCCACTTCTTAAAGTGTGTGCATTGAGATAATGCAAACAATGGATTGATTCGGAGAAAAATTAACGCTCACTTCCAGTTTAGAAGATTCTCTAGAGAGGTGATAAGAATAGAACAGTTATGTGATGAATTCTTTTGCAAACGCTAATATTTGCATAAACTATGAAAAAGACTTTCAAAGTGCAGAGATTTCATATTGCAATTTTCCAACTTTTTAATCAGCTATTTGAGAACGTTATTCAACTTTATCAAATTCAGCGTTAGCAACTTCATGTTTTACTTCGAATTATCTTTCAAGGTTTCAATTTTTCTTTGAAATTGGGTCTGCAAAGAAGCGCACCGAACGAACTGACACGATGTGCATTTTGAATTGCGCTTAATAAGTCTAGCAGCCTTAGCCCGAACGAGGGTTCTCATGATACTTGGATCAACTACAAGTACGCATAAATTTTTGGGCTCATTTAAACACCTATCCACCTTTCGAAGTCGATAAATCAACTATTGGTGAAGAGATGATTATAGTGAAATAATACTTTACCGACCATAATAGACAGACGAACAGGTGCATGCCTGAGCAAAGACATGCATTACAGTTGGCGCGCTTCTGCTAAACAAACAGTTTTGAAGACGTATTGAAAAAGAGCTGATCTCATGATACTAGACGTGAGATTTGTGCTGTCGCGAAAATATGCGAGTGAGTTACTTAGCTGCTGCAGGCAATAAATCAAACTGTGTCTCAACGCGGTGACTTAAAGAACGATCTAAGTTGACCTCCGGCTGTAGCGACTACATTGCCTTACTTAAGCGGCATTGCGGTCGCGTGTAAGCGTAGCGGGTTTGCACTATTTGTCAGCACTTTTTCGTTTTTAGTTTTTTTTCTTGTATTTCAACTTGATTCTCATTGTTGCTTGTTAGCTGCGTCGAAGTTTTGCGATCTCGTCATTAGCTTTGACGTTTTGCATTCTTCTTGCCATTTGTTCGTACCTACGTTATTAGCTCATCACCAAAATCACCTCATTCTGGCTCAGGGCAAGTTTTATGGTGTTTGTGTACTTGTCTTTCGATTATGTCGCGTTTTTGCGTTGTTTTTAAAGCATGTCAAGGTTTAATTACTCAAGTTTGAGGTGTCGGGCGATCGCAGAGCAGAGAAGTATCCCCCGAACCGTGTAAGCAAACTTCCGACGAGTCAACCAGGAGGTTGGTAAAGATTTGGCTGAAAAAGGGAAGGGCGCAAGTGGACGAGCCGTCATCAAATCAGGCCAGTTTCTTTATTGAAACCAATTATAATTCATTCACTGTAGAAGATCTGAGTAGCTTCGAGCCTAGCAGAGAAGTTGACAAGCACAAAAAAGGGACTCATCGACAGCGTGGGAAAAGCAAATTGCGGTGAACAACAGTCAACCGCACGAGTTAGGCTGAGGTACATTGATAAACCTGATAACCTGGTTTCGGCAAAAAGCAATCGCTCGATACCTCGTTTCTCGTGTGGTTTGTGTTGCGCTTCATTGTATCAGGCCCTGCCACAGTTGACAAAAGGTGCCACACTCTAAAGCTGTATCCCGCTCATACAGTGTATAATATCGCTCAAGTCGCCCAACCTGCCCACCATCAAAGTTGCCGTTTTTGATTGTCCTTGTTTCGTTTATTGTTTTTATACTGCCAGTTTTGTGGCAGGCCTGCGCAGTTTGTTAGTTTTACTCCACGTGCATCGTGACCTTAACTCTGTTAATCTCTTTTCTAACAATCTGTCGATCTTTCCATTCTCTTTTCTGTCGTCTACATACGACCGTCAACTTCGTTTTGTTCATGACACTGCTAAACAAACAAGTTTGAAAGCGTACTGAAAAAGAGCGGATCTCATGATATTGAACGACGAATTGAGATTTGTGCTATGATTGTATGACGACTATAAAAAATTCTTTAAAAAGTTATATTGCTAACGTAATGGTGTGCAATAGATTAGATACAATGAAGTCGAAGTGATCCACAGAGAACACTACTCATGCGTATCAGATCGAAGATCACACTAAATAAACAACAGCTCAAAAATTGCGAAAATGCGTTTGCGTTGTTCGCCTCTTGCAAACATTAATTGACGTGAGCGTACACACGATGGAAACGGTCTTCTATCATGACAACTACACAGCACAAATCAAACGTCAAGGAGGCAAGTTATTTCCCGTCAAAAAAAACTTTTTTTGCTGCGATATGAGCTGTCAACAGAAAAAAAGGAACTGCGATGACGGTTGAGAAAGCGTCAAAAGATGAAAATCAACTTCAGAAATTGTATGATTGAAAAATGGAATTGAAATTAGTAGACACTATTTCATGCAGATGTTCAGCAACTTTCGAATATGCGTTGATAATATCACACAAAATCCTCAGAGCACTTTAGCAACAATACAAGGGACAAAATTTAGGTTGCTGAGAGTGGAAATATAGGTATGATTCATGACTGTTTTAAATGGTATGCGAATTTTCACATGAAAATGATTTTGTCGAAAACGGTGTCTTTCTATGTATATCGCCTCCTTTGAGTCAGACTGCAAACCTATAAACAAGCAATGCTAATTGTTTAAGTATGCTTATCGCTTAGAAATTACCACCTCCATGGATAATCGTCAGTAAATAACTTAAGGGGATAATTAGGAGCAATTTTTAGAAGCATAAAATCGCGAAAACCCTATAAACAGATATGTGAGGATATATTTTGCAATGACGAGGTTTTTAAATTTTGAGCATAAAGTTTTCGGCTCATTGTTTCACTAAGCTCATCAGATAGCATTTACTGATGTTGTCCTGAATCTAAATCTCTTTTTCAATGCCCAACTCCGTATTATTATTACCGAATCACCTTTTCGAAAATCTCAGGTAGTACAGCTCAAGTTAACTTAACAAATTGACCAGGTAATTCTTTAAAAGAAAACAGGTGGCGAGGCGTACCATAGGTATTTACAAAATGAGTGATTCTGCATTCCTGTCTGCTGATCAAGGAGTTTCATAAATTCTCAACAATGTATTTAGAAATAAAGTCATCATGTTTTAGATAGTCTGATCACTCCCCAATTCTTCTAGAAAAGATTCGCCTTTTTCCGATTCGAATAGTGCGAAATAAAAAATATATTCGGTGTAAAATGTAAGCAAGTTTTTTTGCCCTGAAATGTTTACAGCTTCTTCCGAAGTTGAACGTGAAATATGCTGCAGAAGATCATTCTATAGTGCACATTATACGCTTCCCAGTTCACAGTGATGGTTTCAGTGCTTAAGTTACCGGATATAGGATGGAATCGAAACTACAGGAAAAACAAGCAGATAAACAGATACAGAGAGGTACGTAGATATGAAGTCATCACAATGCGTTTTGCGAAGAAAGTTTGCAGATGTGCAAAAAAAACCCTTATGAGCGCACAGAGGTAAAGTTTGTTTGGATCATAGCAGAGAAGTCTGTGGAGTATAGAGGCAATTAGCGATTAAATGAACTTTTTTTCGATTGAATGAACCCGTTTTGACATAGTGAAATGTATGTGAGCGGATGTGTGATCTGTGCTCACTGGTCTTGAACGATCATCAATTGAGAACGATCGGCGATTGTGATGGCCTTCAGAAGCTGTCAGAAGGACAATTTGATGGAAAAATGCTATCTAGAGCGAAGTCGCAATCATTTTCTAGAATATCTTCTCAAAGATTTTTATTCTTAAGTTCTTTAAAGAGTTTCGAAATAATCTGAGCGGAATTTTCCTGTTATTCAAATGTGGGTGAATCGATTATAATTTTCCTTATTCTTACTTTTAGATGCACATTCAAATGAAGAAAGGAGTGTGAATGAGATCATTATGTGTCAAAGAAGGTCGTGACACATGGCAATGCATCAGAGCTAATGTATTGCTTATAAAACAATAATCTTTTGCAGTAATTTCTTTCAAAGCATCAATGAATAAAGGGACGAGTCGAGTGTCCAACTCATTTAGTTACCCAGCGACTATCATTTTGGTTTCTAGTTGAGTTCTTCCAGAGAAAAAGAAAAAGATTTAAAAAGTATTCAGTTTAAAAAGTAAATCGAACGGCAGCATTTCTACGTAGAATAGATAACAATGCAATTACGCGAAAGCATATTCACGGCGACGCATTACTAACATTCAGTGACGCTTAAAAACTCTATTGATATGAGCAATAAAAGACGCAACAAATATTTGATAGAAGATTCATAGACAAGTGAAATGAACTTATATGGGAGAGTGAAATGTCGGAAATAACGTTCAGCTTAGAAAGCATTCATTATGCAAAAATAGCTCATTAAATAGACTTACTCTCCGGTGAATCCGAGTCGATTGTGTCGCCTATTGTCGGTAATTGTTGTGTAGCGCTAAGCAGCATCACGTGAGGAAATGCTTCTTTTTGAGCGATCGAGAGCACAGTGCTATTACAAATCTACAAAGTAATAAAAACACTCATATATTCACATACTTTCATCAACTGAGACGTGAATTCGAGTGTAAACTTTTATAGACTGCCATGGCTAACGAAGAAAATATGTTTCAGCGGCATGTTTGTTTGTCAGGCTTAGCACTTGCTATCGATTCGGATATATTTGCATATCTGATGTGATCTGTTATCGATATTTATTAGCTGTTTGATGATATATGATTTCTAGCTTAACAAAAATTATGCAGATTAAAGCGAAATATAAAGAATACGCTGGTGGAAAATCGAATAGCTTTATCACAACTTCTTAAACATTAAACCGTAAGAGTTTTTAGATTGCCTTCATATTTGCGTCAATAATAGTTTTAGTGAAAGTGCATAGTGCTTAATTGAGTTTTTGTGACGAATATATCCGTAGAAAATGAAATGATCGGAGAACCATTTTGGTAAACATTTTCAAATTCTAAACCATTTATTAACAGAATTTTTATTCATTTTAAAAGCAAAGAAACGAGTTACGAGTTGAAAACTTGCAAAAGACGATCTTAGAGAGAACACAACTGCAACGATTCGATTTTCTTTGAAAGGAATTTTTCTTTATTTGTCAGAATCCCCATTTAACGACATATTATTTACGCTGATATTTTCAAATTGATGCATAAAAGTTGCCTGATTTGCTATCGCGTGATTTAAAGGGGAAAAGAAAAGATTGTGCGGACGGGAACAAAGTATAAAGTACATAGTTCTATGGTTCTGTCACAAAATTTGTGACATGGGGAGAGCAGATTTCTAGACCACGCCGATATTTTCGTCAGTAGTGATCTTTGCATAGGTACATATCACTTCAATTTTATTCTTGGATTATAAATGAACAATGACGAATGAGCAGCAAGGCTGTTTTACAATTTCAGCAGAAAAATAGAGTGATAAAATGATGGTTGTCTTGCACGCCAAGAATGTCTATTTTATTATCAAGAAGAACACTTCTTCCTTTCCTTTTTTTCAACCACCCACGTGTCATAAAAATGACTACGCCATTTTACACACAATGATGCATAGAGATTCTCGCCGATTTATTTGACGGACGACGAATACGGTAAGCAAAAAGTCCCAACAACTATGTAATCGCTTACCTGATCATGCTCTAGCGCTACATAAATTAAAGCTTTAGAGTCTTTACCAAAATTTATGTATCCTATGTTTGCGCTTTGACAGAGATATGACAAGCAATCAACGAAATCACCAAATGAGATCAATAACAGAATGAAGCATTCATTGGGTTTCATGATTTTCAGCAGAGAAATTGCTGTCTTAAATAGTGAGTGATAGGCAATTTGTTTGGGTGAGAAATAATGCGTCTATCCTATTCGATGCGAATTGAAATCATTTGTAAGGTGATGCGAGGTAAATATTGCGGAAGATGATATGTACAATTACGCATATTGCTTTATATTTAAGCATTCACATATCCACGAAGACAAATAAGCGCGATATATCAGCATAAATGAGCAGATTTGTTTGTTGCATTGATGAATCGCAGTTACGATTGGACATTTAATTGTTCATTGCTAGCATTACATGAAAGGTTATTTATATTTCACATTATTCAATTTCATTACATCTTCAAAGCAAAATTTCCAATCCGTTACCCATATGTCAAGAATACATGGTCGGCTTTTCGAATAAATAGTTTATATCCATCAGTGACGATGTCGAATTAAGGCAAAAAGTCCGTTAAACTTGAGAACCGTTTTCTTTTTCAGTGTTACAACCGTTTCAAGGGTTATTATTCCATTGTGTAAATTAAGTAAAATTCATAAAAACATGTATGGATTGGAAATCAGTAGCTGCAGCTATTGTTTAAAATGTTTTAGAAAAGAATAAAACGAGGCTGTTAAATGCATCTGAAATTGGAAAAGCGAAATCAATCTTTCAGCAAACGATGTATAAGAAAGAAATAATGTTAGGGATGCTGTTAGACATGCGTTTCTTACAAATCACGAAACTGGGATCATTGGCACGATACGTGTGTAGGTTTGCTCGAAGAATTAGCAACAGTCAAAACCTATAATATACTGGTTATTTATGCGATGTATCTTTCTGTGAAGTAGTTAGCTTTAAAAAAATGCTCAGTTGGAAATTCGGTTTCCTCACACTCGAACGATCGAAGAACAAAACTTGCCATGCAAATTTCATGGCACTTTTAACGGCTCATAGAACATGCACGAAACACCCATCGAGGATTTGTTAAGCCGGGCAAATTCGCATGATCATTATGCTTATTCTTGATTTGTGGTGCAAATTATATTTCAACGAAATTCTTTTTTCCAGACTTATTCGCCGGCCGGAACAACCGAATAGACAGACATCTACTGTGCTACACCTGTTGAATATCAAGTCATACTTTGTCACAAAACATGTTTACATAAATAGTAATCAAAATCCATTAATTATTCAAATCGCCTTTTTTCTGAGCCTGAAGAAAACAATCTTCTCTTCAACAGATTAAAATTTGAATGCCTTAAGCATTAGGTCCTATTGGAAAAGTGTTTAAAATTTTATTCAGAATGACTTCTGTTTTCAATTTTGCGATATGAAATGTACTTCTGCCAGAAAGCTCAATGTTTTTCGGTATTTTCATCATAAAAAACAAATTGCTACCTCGAATACCAAAATTTCGGTAGCAATAAGGATTTGTGGAATTCAAAAAAAAGTTGTGGAACAAATTTTCACTGACGACTCAATGATCTTTTGATTATGCATCGGACGCATACATATGATACAAAAGTTTGTATTATATGAATTAACTTTAAAAAGTTTGCAAGCAAGAACAATAAAAATAAGTTCAATCAAGGAAGACATGTTTATAAGCAGCAATATTGCTTTCAGTGCCGAATAACATAGATCAACACTGCGTGCTAAGTCTATCCACTATGAATAATGAGTTCCTACTGTATATCTTCGAGCTGAAAGTTTTCACGTTTGGAGCGGTGTTATCTAATTGAGATGAGCCACTGTCGAAGTGTTGTTCCGATAATACTGTGGTCACATTAGAATACGGTGGATGTCAGGAAGTTAGTCAAATCTCTGCGATATAGTTCAGGAACAAATTCATTTTTAAGACGCTTTCAACGTAGCATCATCCAGCTCAACTATTTCCGTCCTTAGCAGCTACGGTAAAACGACGGTCCTTCTTTTCTCTCCACCTTCAGAGATGCTATAAATCTTTGTATATTGGTACAGAACTGAGGGTGGTGTGACAATTAGATCGATTAGTTCAGAGCAGGCGTCAGGAACAACGACATGAAGGAACGGGTGGCTGCTAAATTAAGTGCTATGGATCAGTAAAATTTGGCAGTTTAAAACGACAGTGCTGGATGGCAGACGTGTAGAGGGCTCAGCACTAAAAATGAGAACGTGCTCGGAATCTGATTGCTCTTCAGTGTTGATCTGTGATCGTCTCCGCCCCGTTGTGCGATTCAGCTCAGGGTGGCCTTCGACTCCGCCTACCCGACTGCCTCGTTTTATTGCTGCTCGTTTCGCTGACTCGCTTTTATTTCTTTTTTTTCTGCTTCACAACCTCTGGTCTCCATATCGTTGCCGAATTCTGCGTTGTCTCCCCTATCATCCATCTCACCAGTGCCTTGATGTTTCCGCAACATAATGCAGTCGGTCGGGCTTGTGTCCAATCAAAGAGATTCTGTTACGCCTCTCATAATTGAGCAACATGTCTCATTGTTGCGTGGGTGTTTATGCAAACGTTGATCGGAACGTTAGTTTGCACCTGATCATTGCACGTCGTTGGTTTTTGCTCGGCGAACAATGAGCACATTGCAAAGCGAGCAAGTTTAGCTGATCGCCGAGATGGCGCTCCCTATAGCGACCACCATCATTGACAGCGTCGTTCAATCATCGACGCACTTACACACAACGGCTGCCTGCAGACAACATCAAGGGTGTGTCACAAACGTCACATGTCGTCACTCGTAGTCACTCGGTCTTATTCCAGCCATTTTCCACTGTTGCTTCGTTTTCAGCATTTAAGCACATACAACGTGGTGGTGTTGCGCACTCAGATCTAAACGTTTTCGACCAAGGCGACAAGTTGCCTGCGATTCGGTTTGTGTGTACCTGTTTGTCTATCAGTTCGGTAGTTCCAACTTAAGTGAAATCAATTAAGCTAAATTTGGAAATCCTGGCGGGGATGATGTGCACCATAGGTCGACCGCTCTACCGAGTGTCTGTTTGTTATTCCAACTGTTTCGAAGTGATATATAGGCAATTAATGGGTTCTAAAAATTTGCATGTGTCTTGGGACTGGCCTAGTTGCATCTTACTACGGCCCACTAATGAACATGGTAAGAGATACATCAATGGAGTTGACACTATATATTTTTACAGCATCGCTTGTCCGCGATTCGGTAGCAATAATACGACGTACGCAATAATAGATTCACACTGCACGTATTTCAACAAACTTCTGTATATTTTCTAAAAACTGTTTTAAATGTGTTTCGCAATCCGATCGGATAGAAGGTCCTACACAAACCGAAATGTATGCAAAAAGAGGCATTTAACCGTATACAACTCTTTTAAAATTTGATGAACCCATTTGAAGGACAGAATAAGAGTTCATCCGACAGTGCAAATTGTGGCCGTCGAATTTCGACTCTCAAGTCACATTGTTTCTCGATTTGAGGACGTTGAATAGTACGTCATACACATACATAGGGGTGCGTTTACATACGCACAGGCATCGTTTCGACATAATGTGTTTTAGTGCTCATAAAACGGTGAGAAGTCGTTTCGGTTTAAACCCTAAAAGCATTTTTGCGCAGTCCCATTATCTGTTGACAATTCACGATACTGGCTGAACGAATAAGTGGGACTGTCGAAGCGATCGCCATATCAGCTTCACTAATGCGCTCTTCCATTTGTTTTCATCACTTTGCCGTTACTATTCCCAAGTTCAGCAAATCAATTAATTTGTATAAAATTATTGAACGACTCAAAGGATTTCATCTATATGACACATAAGAATCATTCAAAATTTGGCAGCGCTCATATATATTCAAGTTGTAAATCTGTTTCGAAAATCTCGAAGACATCATGCGCAATGCTCATTCGTTGAAGAGTGTCCGGCATAGCACAAATATGCTTATGAGCACCAGACCATAAGCGACGAAGATGAGCTAGATGAGTGGAGGCATTCTGAAAAAATCCGATGAAGTCTAGCCGGTCGCTTATCCGTCGCTCAGAATGGCCGTTGGTGTCTAATCGGTGATCGCCAAGTTTACTGTTCAGTAGTTTTCATCCGTCGAGACGTAGAATTTCAAAAGTTGATGGCCAAAGATCACTCGAGACAGATGGCTCTAACAATTCGATTTTTTCAAGAAAAAAAATGAAATAAAGATCCCGCGAACTGCGACATAACCGATGAGTTATGGTGGGATGTTGAAGCTACGATGTGAAGCAATAAAACTTTTGGATGGGGAAGTTGTATATTAATGATCGTTCACCTCATCTTCGTTTCACTGCGTGAGTGAAAAGAAAGTGAGAACTTGTGAAGCGATTGGATATCGCTTCAAATTCCCATAAATGCCACTAAAATGTATTATAATTGTAGTGATATACTGAAGCACACAATTCTTCAATCATACTCGCTGAAAATCTGACTTACTTATAATGTGTCTAAACTCGGATTCAATTATAAGCTCACTAGTTTATATATGGAAGCATACACAACGTCATATTATGCTTGTGTTCTATATCTCTAAACAAACTTACTTCGATTGAAAGATTTCATTTCTTTCAATATTTCCGTTATGAATACAGCATTGAGCGGTGAGCGGTTAGAAACTTGAACGAGAGAGTGCTTTCTCGATAATTTGGAATGGCAGATTCAAAGTGATTTCTGTCTGCAAGAACGAATATTTTTGCATCTTTACGTTTACTTAGCTCTGTAAAGGTCCCACTTTGTTGTATGTGTTTTACATCGCATCACAACTGCTAATACAGAAGCGTTTATTATGGACTGAATGCTTTGAAGGATAGGTGCTTTATATCGTTATGCAGATGAAACTCTACACACACACAACCACACAATTTTGCAACTGCTTAAGCTGGGAATAACAAAAAATATTTTAATCTAATGTCCAGCAGAAATACTAAAATCTTTGATTAATACCACTTTGGCTGATCATGAAATATTTCAATTATTAGGTCTTTGATTAGTCGTCTAAAATTTAGCACTGCTTCAAGCTAAAGAAAAACGCCACAGATTTGTTTGGAGCATGAATTGAAGCGACAGAAACTGATAAAACTTTGACATTTCTATTCGATTGATGCAGCTAAACAAACGGGATCCCTTTATAACAAAACATTTAGCTATATTGAACATTATATGTAGATCTCACTACGTGAACATGTGCTGATCCCCTTTACGAATTGGGAAGCATTTCTGCTTTTTGGCGATTGCGGCGCAATTTCAATTTATAAAGGATAAGGTAAGGGGGAGGGGGGGGGAATGATCAGGAGGACGATCGAATATTTCTTCTGTTAAAAATTTCGCAGCGGGTTTAATGAGAAAATGGTGTTATCTTTTAAAAAAATTGAGAATAGTTGCATAGAAAATACCGCAAGAAGGCAATTTGAGAGCAGATTCAATAGAAGGGAAAATTTCTGCTTCGTTCAATTTTCTTTCCTTTACGGAATGCTTGACTGCAGCTCACTAATATTTAATAACTGTTATCGTTTACACTCATAATTAGGCACATAAAACTCAAATATGCAAAACTATTAAATATGGGCACCTTAGCAGAGGCTAGCTGAAGCAGTGAGCGAAATGCACTAAAATTTTCACCTTTATTTTTATAAGGCATAATTTCAGCACAACGTTCAAAAATTAGTAGCTATATAATTGGGTGATGCATTGAAAATTTTTCATCATATTTATACACTCTCGAGAATATACTATTTTAGAATATTTTTTAAATTGAAATATTCCGTAATCATCGAAAATGTTAATAGCAAAAAAATGCGAACTCAACATAACGCACGAAAAAAAGAGTTTTTGATAGCAACGTGAGAATAGAAAATTTTTCACGAATATTATCTTCAAAATCAGAGAATCTTTTTCAAACGAATATTATCTTCAAAATCAGAGAATCTTTTTCAGCAAAAGGCATTTATCTTGAAATAAGTGCAAAAATTTTTTCAATATTTTTAATGCAAAATTATGTGTCTAAAAATTGAAGTTGAATAGGAAAAAATTCTCAACGGCAAAGATGCGAAGAAAACTTTTTTAACGAATCGCGCCGATGCATAATGAGACTCTAAAAATATTTCCTACGAAGCATAAAAAAAGTGTTTGGAAGTGAACGAATGCTTCGCACTACTCACTCTGAAGGTTGCTTTGTTCTGCCAAAATTGAATCTCAAAAAATTTGAATTACTTTTTGATGGGAGAATTCCCAAAGCCTAAAAGTTTCAATTTGTGAGTGTGGAGAGTATCGCAATTTTAAGCAAGAATATGGCAATAACAAGCTTTTCACAGTCAGCATTTTTGATTAACAAATATTTATTTGGTTCTGCTAATACGCTCAGAGAGTTTGTTTCCATGTCCGCTAAATTTGCTTTCAAAGATACCTTTGAATTAAGCATCACAAAGCGATTTTGTTTGATGGATGAAACATTTTTCAACATCAAATATTAATTCGTTGGATGTCATTAGACCAATGCTCACTTTACTAGGAAGAAGGCTGGAGTTTAACCAATCCAGTAAGCGTTCTTTTAATAATAGGTCTACTCTGAAATTATAGTCGGGATGTTTTGAGGAATCAAGAATGGCCTCATTCAAGTAGAGAATGCATCTGGCCAAGTATTGGATTTAAACTTCATCATTCGACTTCTAAATGCAATGTGAACTGTGAAATATTTGTTCAAAATACATGTGTAACGACCTCAATTTCAGTTAACACTTCTACTGCACAAACAATGGAAACGTGAATAGATGCGTCGACAAGTGGTCGAAGCATTTGTATGATCTATGATTGATGATCACCGATCAGTGGTGAGTAAACAAAGAATGTTCACCTTAGAGGGAACAACATCCGACATACTCGCAATTTTTAGTAATTTTTAGGTGAATAACGTACGCATGGTTTTCAATCATTGCATTCAATTTACGTTATGAACTCTTATATCGAAACTCTCTTATAGCATAACGTTCTATTCAGTTTCTTCCTCCCTCTCCTTCTTTATTCATCGTATCTTCTGGCTTAGCGGTGGCTTCAGGTGTCCTACAAGGCTCCGAAGTTAGGTCACTATTTCTTCTATGATACATTAATGATATTACCGCCTATCCTTGATTTCTTAATTACATCTATATGCTGACGGTTGCAAACTGTACTTTTCGTCATATGATCAGACCACATTCAACACGTGTTTGTTGCGTGGTCTTGATTTGATTACTGAGTGGTTCGATAATTCTCAAACGACACTTATAGGCGAAATGTGTGAAGTTGTTCTCTATCAATGATTTCAATAACTTCATAGGCATGATGTCGGAAAACGTCTTCAGACTGAAGATTTGAACATCTCAGTGGACAATAAGTTGAAGTCTGTATACGACTGTAACAATAATGTCTTCAAAGCTCGCAATACCGTTAATGATACTGTAATACCGTAAACTGACAACGCTCATTTTTTGAGCTTCCAAAACGCTCGACACAGACTCCTCGATAAGGATGTAAGAAACCTCTGTTATTCTCATTCTTGATTTTAGCTCTTCCACTGAGTCCGTCCAAAGCGTAAGAAGCATGAAATTAACATAATTTGTGTAAAGATGTTTCGATAAACATCTGCCTGAATTGAGCAAATCACTTACGAGATATAATGATCGCGTCCTCCAAATACCTCTGGAGCTATGAACTCTGAACAATCATGCTGAAACATATAAAACTGTCCACCTGTTCTATGACCTGGAGTCTTTTGAGTTCTTGCATTTGGTACCATCTCAATGTCAACTCAAACTTTTTTGGCTCTAATTTGATCACCTGAAGTGATCAAATAAACCTAAAAAAGCTGAAGGAAGTAATTTAGTCATGAGCATCTTCTGTAACCGCGTGTTTAAAATCTGAGTCCTACCCCCAACATCGCCACTTGCGACTCTTATGAGGCTCCCAGGGATGTTGCTAGGGAGTTTTCGGTTAAAAGTATGCAAGGTAGTTAGCAAATTTAACACAAAAGCAAGAAAAAGAGTAAGAATAGCAATTCTTGCATCACCAATTCTTGTCAATAGCCTTAATTTTAATCTTTTGAAATCTTCAGCACGCTTTTCTGATATGTTATTTTTCTATATTTCATATACCTTTGAAGCTATTTTCCTAAACTCAGAATAAACCTTTTCCTTCATTCACTTCCTCCGACATATATACCGCTCACCAATATCGCATCATGCGTACATTTATTTCGTTTAGATTTTCCACCTCAAACTGCAGTTTATTAGCCATTTTTTTTAAATTGAAAAAGCTTATAATGTTCCATCCACACGTCGAACCCTATCCGTTTCGCCAGTTAATGTGAAATATACATTAGCAATTCCTCCTTCCTCTCTCTCAAATAGTGCGCAATTGAAGGCGCCCCATTTTTAGAAAAAAATGCACATATAAAAGAATAAACAAAAGCAGGAGAGAAATGAAATTTTTTTTGCATACAGTGTGAAGACACTGAAAATCACGTATAGCTGTTACAACACATAAAGAACTTCGAAAAAAAAATTAGCTGGAAGTGCAGAAATTTGTTCTTACTGAACGCGTTTGCAATCACTAAAGACCATTCTTAGCAAATTTATCGCAGTTATTTCAATTTCCAAGAAGTTAGTAACGATCGTCTGAATTCTTTTTATGAAAGTTCTGCAAAATAGAATCAATGTAAATTAATCTTTCGCAGGTTTTTGATAATAATTACTTCGGTGAAATTTTTGCTTTTATAAAAATGTTTAAGAGCAAAATTTCATAGGACTTCTTTGAAATTATTAAAGATATTTGCAGAACGCCTCACTCATACTAATTCTTGAAGCTTTAATTAGATATGTTCTTAGCAGGAGTTCTGTGCTGAAAGTTGCCGCTACGTGTGAAGCGAACTAGCTGAGGACTAAGTTGGAGAAGTTGAAGCAGCTGGTAAGTAAATGAGTAAGCCAAGCACTCCGGCTGTGATTATTTTCGTCAACAGCGTCATATCGAGTGTCATCATCAAGAAATCGTAAAATTTTTTGGGATAAAGGGTAAAGTATTTCCCAGCTTTAGAATTTCCCACCTGAAAGATGCCTAAACATCGAAGAGAGTTTTCAAATATTTAAAGGTAGACATAGCAGTCAAGAAACACCTACTGAAATATACGCATATGTTTGCACTTTCACACTTTTTGAGGAATGTCGAGTTGTCTCGTGTGTTAGGTTCTAATTTATGTGGTTGAAGGAATGTTCTCTTGGGTGATGCAGTCTAAAGAATTTGTGGTTAATGGTCGATCGTTTTTCAATCGAATGACCGACTCAACTAAGCGATTTTTGATTCTTTCTTATACTTTTCGCTTCCAAGTGGGTGCTAGAAGAGTAGAATTCCAAACATTTTTTCCCTTTCATAGTGCTTGCGAATCATAATGTATTTTAGAAAGTGCAACCTTTTTCATTTGTGCTTTTCTGATCTTAATGATAAGGAGAAGAGTAAGGCCTTCAGTTCTCTCTCCCTTTCTTCATTATTTAAATACAATCTATGAACAAAAAAAGCAAATAAATAGGGACCACCAACGAAAGATTCCTAGACAACACATCGGGAGAAAATTTATTAGAATGTTGAATTATCGAAAAGAAAGAAGTTATTATTAAATGCTCTAAAAATAAACTGTTGACATTTAATGCTACAGACAGCTTTTTAGTCTTATTCAGATGATGACTATAAAAATTAATGAATAATGTGACGCCGTCAAAAAAAATTATTCAAATTGCCAGCTGCAATACTTACTGATGACGAAATAAGCCGACCAAGAAAACATTAAGCTTTCTTTTTTAGGTAATTGAAACATCTGTTATGAATACCTCAATCTTTGATCGATCCAAGTAGGTATTTCAATGGTGCACCTTGTAAAACGAAGGATTCGTTAAGAAATTATGCGTAACTTCTTATAAATCAATGCAAATTCATTGACTCTATTTGCATTATAGTGCATCATCCTATTTGATCATTTTCCATTCTACGATAAAGCTAGTAGTACCATTAAAGCATGTGAATGGAGGCTGTTGACTCGGAACTAAGATGCACCCGAAGTAGACTGTGCACAGCTTGACTGGAATTGAATTTCGAGTAAGGTACTTTTTTAAAAACCGCACTGAGAAGGAAATATTACACAGTTCTGATAACGGATATGATGGTTATGTAAACTTACTTTCGGGAAGATATTGATGCAAAACGATAACGTTGTTCGATATAGTGGGCACATCTCAGCTGTCACGCAAATGATAAGCAATGGATTGTTGAGATTAGGGCTTGTTGATTTCATCGAGCAAAATCAGTGGCGCTTAGGAATGCAATAATTGCTGCATGCAATGCAAAACCTATGTACACTTTTGATGCACTTCGACATATCAATAGATTCAACCTACTGGTTGCGTATCTATTATGTAGAATAATTGGTAGAATGAAAAATCAGTAAGTCCTTTATGCGTCATTTAAATGCATTTTGGCAAATTTGCATATATATATATATATATATGTGTGTGCACGTATGTTTGCATTTGACTTTCATGCAGCTTCAACTTGAAGATTATTGAAATCATGTCTACAGAATTTGTTAGATATGCTCAGCATCAGAGGAAAAACTCTCACAGCTGCCTTCAGCTTAATTCATCAAATTTTATTAAAAATGCTTGAAATGTTATGTAAATGAATTCTGGGTCGTATTTTGTTAACGATTCAGACATATTCAATGATCATCGTGCTTCGAGAAACGAATCGTTTGTAGC
Source organism: Baylisascaris schroederi (assembly GCA_006503575.1). NCBI lineage: Eukaryota > Metazoa > Nematoda > Chromadorea > Rhabditida > Ascarididae > Baylisascaris > Baylisascaris schroederi. The sequence continues at coordinate 72,117 of QEWY01000547.1, forward strand.
AGACTTGCACATGCTGTCCCAACTCAGTGGAAATATGATTGCATTATTGCGCATTTTATTATTTTTTGGTATTTTATGAGAGCGGCTGCTTTTATGAGCTGCATTGCATAACGCCTATTGCGTCAACTTTTTTGGGCGAGCGTATCCATTTGTTCTTCCCGACTTAAAATTTCTACTCAGAAATAAATGGAAGAAATCCTTTTTGCGCAAAGAAAATAATGGAACTTTTTTTTTAAGTAGAAAAATTGTTGGTGACAACTGAAGCTAGAGAACGGAACTCGAATGCAATGAAAAAAAAAAAAGAGGGAACTAGGACGCATTCTGAGAGAATGCAGAAAAATAAGTTAAAGGGAATAGGAATGATCGATTACATATTGTGTAAATGCAACTTTGTGAAACCTTACGTGACACCGTTTCCACTATGTTCAATTTCGTAATGAATTTCGTCAACGATCTTCATATCAGACATTCTATCCTCACTTAATAAGTAGTCATGCGTTTCATAGCCGAAGGAATAGCATTTGATATCGATTCTTGACCACTTAAGAAAGCTATAGGACTGCCTGCAAATGAAGACTATAATTCCTCGGAGTAGCTGTGTGCATGGAAGGCCTTTAAGGGTTCAAAGCTCGTTATAGCCTCGAAAGTCGTGCGAGAAAGCGGGTGCAGCTGTGCTTAATGCTTCAATACATCATAAGGGACTTTCCTCACCAAATTCAAACGATTCCATATGGCCAGTTGCCTTATTCCTTGGGCGATCTTTGAGTCACTAAATCCATCAAGCAGGTAAGACAACATAAAAATGTCCATTTTTTTAGTTGCATCCATTAAGACCATTAACTGCAGCAACACTTTAAAAAGCAAAGCCGAACGGAGTACATGCGTGTGACACACTAACGTGCCTATCGTCAGCTCCAGCCCCAGTAGAGTCCACTCTGTTCTGAAGGCATATGTGAGAAACAAAAGAAGTGCATGTAAAGGTTTCAGATATTTTGTTATAATATATCATAAGCAGAGTTTATAAGGTGATTTCAACGATTTCAAGAAATGTGAAGTTGCAGCTGTTTCTTCATTACATTCCCTGCTACATTGGCGGAATCATCTTACAAGAACTTAGCACTAGTTGGGTTACTAGTTCTATAGGACCTCCAACTTCTCGTTTTTCTCCAGCAGAATTCGTGCCATTCTTCCCTCTTCAACGTTTCCTTTGCCAAAGGAATGCTTCAGGAGCGGAAGCGAAGCAATCAACAAAGCGCGTTTTTTTTAATTTGCCTCACATGATCAGCCACTTCCACAAAATGCCAAAAAGTGATAAAATATGCGCAATAATGCGGTAACAGTTTGACTTATCTAAATTCTTGCTGAGAATAATTACACTCGACATAAAAGAACGTCTACATTGTGCTGCCGGTCGGGAATAACAGGTCAGCTTTCCGAGACTTCCTAGTGTCCGAAACTCCTTCGAAGGTTATTGACCTGCTTGAGGATTTCAAAATAACCAATCAGTGGCATGCAATACATTCAGTGAATTCAGCACAATGGCTCTAGCGTCCGTGGTTTCTGAATTGAAGCTATCAAGCAGATTGGCAGAGATGCTCATAAACGCACATGTTTATAGACAAAATACCATATGGAAATTTGTGAAGGTGCATAAAATCAAGTCCATAGTATGAATTTCACATTGAGTCCTCACTTGGGCAACTGAAAAATATGATTTTCACCATTGCATTACACCGATTTTTGGTTTGTTTGCATGATTTTGATGAAAATACGATTCAATATATATATATATATATATATATATATAAATCCGGCCTATCAAGTGATCAAGTGATATATAATACCGCTGCTTCATGAAGCCGTCAAAACAGCTTTGCAAAACTTGCATATTTATAGGTTTATTTCAGTTATAGCATTCTCGCAAGTTCAAACTGCTGAATGCCTAACTGCATAAAAGCAGTGGACCAAACCGAATGTTACTGAAATTGACTGAACTAAACCATGCACGACGGCGAAGAGCTAAAATCTTGCACTCTCATAGCCCACCATATGCAAGCAAAATAAGCAGCAGTGATGCACTATGTTGTGCTGTGATGCTTTTAAATGACTCACAAAATGGCTTTCTTTGTCACCGGCAATTACAACCCTCCCAGGTTGTCTATGCTGCCAGGCAGTATATTACCATTAAAATGAAAAGTATGGAATGATGAGCGGGGGCAGCACTGCTCTTGATATATCTACATTGTTCTCTAAATAATAGCAGCAACGTATACTACTCCATCGCAATCCATTAGAGAGGTGTGAACTGGTATCTCGAGTGTTTCATTGCTTCCGGTGAACCTTTTTTGAGGATAATTCGAGAACACTCGCACAGAATAATTGGTTACAGTAATGAATCCAAGTGGTAATAATTTGTTACAGTAGTACAGTAATCAAGTAGTGCTAGCGTCTCATTCACATGACGCTCACTGTAACTCCATTTACCAGATTAGACATTGAATGTCACAATTTAAGCAACACTGACGATTCTCGTTTAAACGATATCATCGATTTGCCTATAAATCGGAATGAAAGCTGCATAAATATATAAGAATGACATATCTTTGTGCGCATATTTTTCAGAAGCTTCACTTCCTTAACATTCACTTATTCAAATATTTTAATTCCAATCTTTCGATGAACTGACAACTTCTTTGGTGATTTCGTTTTTATAAAGGACCTTATTCATCGTTTTCATTAAATGCCGTATTCTTGATGAGGCTCGTGCTCAGTTGGGGCAGAAAAAATGTGGCAAAAATGCAAAAAATTTCAAACGCTTCGGAAATATTACAAATGCAATCAATGGATGAATTTATATAGAATTACTTCTTCTCCTAGTCTTTTAGTACTCTGAAGAAATATGTCTTTCTATTTGCGCAAATTTAACCTGCCCTTTCTCACATGAGTTGAATAGACCGGATCTCCTTCCTTACTTGCAACTCTCATCTCGATCGATACCACCGCCAATACCATTCATCAATACATACAAGCAAAATAGCTCAGCTGAAAATTAATAACCCACCGAAAAAATTACAAGCATGAAGCTTTATTAGAGTGGAAAAATACAACGTATTAATAAAAAACATTGAAGGCATCAACAAGAAAGCAGTGGATATTTTAATTGAGTATACAAGGTGAAATTCTATTGCTCGAATATTGCCTGAGCCTATTTCCATTCTCAGAGGTCGTTTCATACCTAGTTCGAATTGTGGCCGCTTTCGCTGTTGCTGCTCATTGAGAACCCGCTTATTATGGTTTTGAATTCTGGAAGGAGGTATGGCGCTGCTTTCTACAGTCTTCACTAGCATATTTTTGTGGAATAGTGCAGTTCTCGAAACTCGCCGCTCCTGGCAACAGCATCGTCCTCCTTGTAGCATTTCTACTGCAACGCCATCCTTACTTAGCCCTTCTCATCTTCCACTGTCGATATATGACGTCTCATCTCAGTGATTATAAACCAAAGGATTAGTTGGTGTGTTACGATCGAATGAACCGATCAGGCGTCAACATGCGAGGTGGACAGGTTCATATGGTCTCTTTGCAAGTATTCTTTTTGCCTTATCCCGTAATCGTCAAAGTAGAACGAAAAGGAATCTGCAGACTTGTTGAGAGGTGGTGGATGCTCACTATAACCAGCAATAACTTTTGTGCGTCCTAAAATTTCCATGAGAAAATCTGTAGTTTTGTCAATTTCAAGTTTTTGCATTCTTAATTTTCAGCGGATCCGATGATTTTTCGCTTTAATTCATCAAGTATAGTGGAAGAAAAAGTATTAGACAACAGCGCTCTCGTCAAGAGGGGTGAATGGATAACAAGGAAAGAGGTCGTTTCATACCTAGTTCGAATTGTGGCCGCATTCGCTGTTGCTGCTCATTGAGAATCTGCTTATTATGGTTTTGAATTCTGCAAGGAGGTATGGCGCTGCTTTCTACAGTCTTCACTAGCATATTTTTGTGGAATAGTGTAGTTTTCGAAACTCGCCGCTCCTGGCAACAGCATCGTCCTCCTTGTAGCATTTCTACTGCAACGCCATCCTTACTTAGCCCTTCTCAACTTCCACTGTCGATATATGACGTCTCATCTCAGTGATTATAAACCAAAGGATTGGTAGGTGTATTACGATCAAACGAACCGATCAGACGTCAATATGCGAGGTGGACAGGTTCATATGGTCTTGTTGAGAGGTGGTGGATCCTCACTATAACCAGCAATAACTTTTGTGCGTCCTGAAATTTCCATGAGAAATTCTGTAGTTTTATCGATTTCAAGTTCTTGCATTCTTGATTTTCAGCGGATTCGATGATTTTTCGCTTTAATTCATCAAGTGTAGTGGAAGAAAAAGTATTAGACAACGGCGCTCTCGTCAAGAGGGGTGAATGGATAACAAGGAGTATGCAAGTCTGGGTCGAAGATCGCAACGCAGTGATTAAGAATACTTATGTCAACTCCGATGTGACAGGGAATTGAAGCATTTCGTAGTTAACTTTTCGATTCTTGCAAACCCCTACGTTGTTTTTACAATCTTTTTGACAGGACGGCAGCGTTTGGAAAGAAATTTTACTTTGTAGATATTTCATCTTTGTAGATATTTCATTTCTGAAAAAATGCGGAGACGAGAGAAAGACGCCATTTTTGTGGCAGAAGCTTTGGAAGCACCTTTAATTAAGGTGCGTTCAAGGTAAAACTACTAATGTTCTCAACGCATTTTCATTGCTTTCGAAGTGTTGAACACTCTTGGTCTACTTTCGAACTAGACTGATTCTCACCTGCGCTCAGTGAATCCTTCTTCTTCCGATTTCGGAGCATCCACGATTGCGGAGCTGTATTCACAGTATTACAAGATAACCTTTTCAACCTTTTGTGCATTAATGAGACATGGTTTCAGACTAATGGGTTCTTCGATTATATGGACAGTTATTCACAGCCTCGGGCAGGTCTGATGAAAAGCTATTTATGCATCTATCTTGAAAATAGTGCCGAAGTCGAAGCAGATACACTGCGCTTTGCTGTCACAATTTTCGAGCTAGGAAGCCTTGGCTACTGCGACAGTTCGGCGCCCAGACGCTTTGGCGCCGGGACAATTGGGCGCCGGTGACAATTTGGTGCCGTCGCATCCGCACGCATACAGATTAAATACAAGGCGCAAAGGCGAATATACTAACCAGCGGGTTGAACAGACGAGGAGCTTAAGAAAAACGAAAGAGAAGATAACTCTAGAAACAAAAGCAAATTGAGTAGATACAACATTGCGTAATGTAGAAATCAACACTTTTACGAGACAATATATATTTAAATAAGGAGCATCTAAATAAAAACCTTAACATCATATAACAGAAGGCGATAGTGAGAGAAATATTCAAAAAACAGTCAGTATCGGAGTCATAATAGAATAAAACAATATGTAAACTATCAAAGAAGTGAAAGCAAGGTGCGAACATGTGCAAGCAGTAATAAGGAAGGGGAGTCAATGTTTATTTTCTTGTTCGAAATGCTAAATCGAATAATTCTGATGTCAGGGAATTTTCTTTTTAAAGACCTGCAATAATTTCGTTCATGTAACTTCTCCCGATATAAAATTCTACTTATTTTTTTACTTTATCTAAGAAAAATGCTTGAATATTTCCCGTCAATACCTATAACAGCAAACTTAAAAGAGTTTGTCGGGTGATTGCGGCTATCGAAGTAGAAACAACACCTTTAGAGTGTCAACTCCTTGTCGATAACTAGAAGTTACAAAGAGTCGAGCATATCGTCTTGTGAATATTCGAAAAGTGAAGAACCTTGCAACGTCCTCAATCAGATGCGGGGGAAAGTTTGGGGAATTTGGGAGAAAATTCCGATGGGCATTTCGGAGTGATTTTGAAAATTATATGAAAGCTATGAGATATTCAAATAAACTATTCAGTTCATTGCAGGAGATAAACAAACATATTTTCCGCTCTTAATTTCTTGAAAATCTCATTAAATCTTAGTGATCATTAAATTTTGCAAAAGTGCTCATTCCTGCTTAGTTGATTCAAAGATATATTGCAAATAAACACTTCTGAAAAGCAGTTGAAATGAAAAACAATGCTTCCCACACTCGAAAACGTTTCTAAATACACTAGAAACCAGTCTCGAATGCATCATTATGCGTACATAAGAGCGATATGTTTCCACAATCCAAAAAACGTTAAAAACATTGAGGTTAAAAATTTCCTTCTGAATGAACGGTCGATGTCAAAATGAAGTTCCAGCATATCCCAGCATATTCCAGCATCAACTCCCTCGATGACTAAGTGCGAGGAGGCTGTAAGGGAGGGGGAAGGAAGGGGAAGGAAGAAGGGGTGAGGAGAGAGAAGATGAAATCAAGAATTCGAACCAAGTTTTTGTCTTTGGTGGGAAAGAGATATGGTCACGACAAAATTTTTCATGCAAAACAAGCTGAATTTATGAGCTGCATCAGTGCATAAATTCTAACTTCAACGTTTCATCGCCAGCATTTTCATACAGCTGACGTTGTTGCACCTCACCGAATCACAACATCTAATAAAGTGGGAATTGCATCAAAAATTTAAACTTTTATGCTTTGCCTTCAAGTTCGATTGCGAATTTTACGAGATCGTTAGCATCTCAGTTGAGCATTGATGCCTTCAACTTCCTCTTATATCGTCATCTGTGCCAATCCAAGCTTACGGCTCAAGTTCTCGAGCTAGAAAGCCCAACAGTCAAAGTGAAGTCACACTTGAAAATGCAGACGACAACGCACAAAAGCCCTTAGCTAATTGTCGAGGATTCCACAAAATAGCACGCATTGTGGAGAGCATGGCCATAAAAGCAATAAAAGATCTCATAAACGATGAGAGCGCAGACGGGCAGTGGTTTGCTCTTTGCCAATTCGTGTATTATCGAATGTGGTGCGTCGCGTATGTTGTGCGATGCGCATTCGTGAAAGCTGTGTTTGCGTTGCGAGCGCTGGACGAATTTGTGCGTCTTGTTGCGAGCGTTGAGTTTTATGATTTCTAAGATTTGTTTATTACTGCTACTGCTGTTGATGGATATTAGATACATATAACATGAGCTACCGTACTACCTCAAGTACAAGCCCCCCTCTCAGTATTGCCTTATTTTGAAGAGCAAATTTCGGCATACCACGGTCTTTCACTTTTGCTAGAACATGATGCACTCAGTGATCAGAAAATTCATCATTTTTTAAGAGCTGTCAGGAAATTCATGAAGTCGTTTTGTAGTCTCGAGCTTAAAGCCAATGATCTCATAATTGGAGCGATAGGGTGTTTGCTATTTATGTCTTTTAATGATATGGCGATGTATGCAATTTATATATGTTAAAGCTTATTCGGCATTAGCAGGTGATAACTCCACCCTGAAACAATAGAAGAAATCGAGTTATTTATTTATTTATTTATTTATTTATTTACTTATTTATTTATCTCAATCAACAGAGCATTCATTACGAATGAAGATCTGTTCATATCGCTTCCACTTGTCACGATCCAAAGCCTCTCTGATTCAGTTGGTTCCTGCAGTCTTTTTTAAAGAATCGCTCCACCTCGTTGCAGATAGGCCTCTACTTCTTTTGCCAATCCGTGGTGTCCATTCTGTTATTCGTTTCACCCAATCGTCATTTTTCAATGCAGATATCTTCGCCGCCTATCTAAATTTCCTCATTCCAGCCTCGGTCACCCAATCCTTTACCTTTGTTACACCTCGAAGCCATTTGTTGGCCTTCCTCTCCACCAATTTGATTCATGTCATGATTCTTTCCATTCTTCTTTCTGCCACTGCTAGTAGCTTGCGCACTTTTTTAGTTGTTACCCATCTTTCAGAACCGTAGAGAACTGTTGGCGTTACGCATTTTTCACACAGTCTCCTCTTGAGACCCATCGGTACTTTTTTCTCACGATAGAAGCCTTTATGCTTGAAAAATGCTTTCCAGCCTTCTTTGATCCTGCGTCGTACATCTGCTTCCGTCCCTCCGCTCATTTTTACACATCTTCCCAAGTAAATAAACTCATTTACGCTTTCAATCTTCTCGTCTCTTACAAAAATCGTCGACTTCAGCCCTCGGTTGCTCAACAGCTTTGTTTTGGAGGTGTTACAACGTAAGCCAACTGCCGCACTTCTCATTTCGAGTTTTCTGACCATTTCCTTCGATTGGTTGAGGTTGTGAGATATCAAGACTACGTCGTCTGCGAACCTCAAGTGCGAACTACTTTTCCCGTCTACGTTCACACCCTTGTTTTGCCAATCTAGCTCGTCTAACACGAGTTGTAGAGCTGCGTTGAACAGCAACGGAGATACGCAGTCTCCCTGCCGTACTCCTCTTTTTACTGGTATTGGTATTTGTCTTTCATGCACGAAAATAGTAGTTCTCGATTTACGTTGGATTGTTGAAGAATGGAAATTATTGAAGGGTGTATCGAGGCACCTTCTAAAGATCTCCACAGGGTGGCGCGTTCGACAGAATCGAAGGCCTTTTCGTAGTCTACGAACAGCAAGTAAAGAGGCAAGTTGTACTCTTTGGTTTTCTCGATAAGCATAGTGAGCACGTGGATCTGGTCGATTGTTGACTTGCCCGGCCTGAAGCCTGCTCGCTCGACATCTTGCTTCTCTTCAATTTGTTGCTGCAATCTTTTGCATAAAACTTTCGAGAAACACTTTGAGATTGTTGAGAGAAGTGATATAGGGCGATAGTTTCTGATATTATTTAGATCGCCCTTCTTCGGCAGTAGAATTGTTTTTGAGAAGGCAAAATCCTTAGGGATTTGTTGTTGTTCGATCATGTCGTTGAACAGGCTTTTCAACGGTGTTATTAATAGTTCCGTCCCGAGTTTCAGCATTTCGCCGATTAATCCAGCGATACCTGGCGCCTTCCCGTTTTTCATGCTTTTGATCGTGTTTCTTATTTCTGAGTCGATGACTTGTAGGAATGGTTCATCGCTTTTCCGTGCAACGATCGTGCAGTCGGTTCCTCCTCCATACAGTTTCGTATAGAATTACTGGACGATTTTGTCAATTTTTTGCGCCTCTGTTGTGAGTGACCCGTTACTTTTCCTCAGCTCAATCATTCTTTTCTTGTTCTCAACTAGCGAACTTCTTGCCCTCTTTAATTTACCGCTGGCATCGGCTTGCTTCATTATATTTAGATGTTTCTGATAACGGTTTTCGCTTATCTTCTTTTTGATCAGCTTATTGAGTTCGCAGAATTCCAGATTAGTCCGAAAATTAGCATCTCGTCTCATCTTTCTTCTTTTTTCAAGCAATAGTTTTATTTCTTCCGTAAGAGGCGATGTTTTCTGCCTTGTCGTCGTAGCCACTTGTTCCGCTTTGCTAACTTTTGTAATAATATTTGCATAGGTCGGCTCGCTGTCTGTTAAATTGGACTGTTGCAACGCGTATCTGTATAAACCTCCGTCGAATAATCTTTCAGTGCTTTTCTTCTTTTATCGTTCGGCCCATAAGCGTTTATCCTTTAGCTTAAGTTTTTCTCTAACTAGGCGATGGTCGCTGCCTGTTTGGAAGTGGTTCAACACTTCGGTGTCTTTGACGATTATTGTGTTATTCACCAAGATGTAGTCTATTTCGTTTTTTGTATCGGCGGTGGAGCTTCTCCAGGTACATTTTCTGCCACGCCTTTTAAAAAAAAGCGTGTTGGTAACCTTCAACTCGTTGTTTTTGCAAAAATCAACTACTTGTTGTCCGCGTGGATTCCGCACTCCTAGTCCAAAGTTTCCAACTAACTGCTCTCCCGGTGTCCGTGTTCCAACTATAGCGTTAAAGTGGCCCATTATAACGGTGAATGTAAATCGCTCTCCATTAACTACCGTAGTCAGGTCATCCAAAAATTGGGTATACTCTTCATTAGTTTGACCTCCGTGAGGTGCATATATTTGAATTAGTCGCATGTTCGTTTTCCTATTGATCTTAATTTTGATTTGCGCAGTTCTGGGAGAGTGAGACGAGAATGACAATATCTTAGCTTTCCAATCTTTCGAGACATAAAATCCGACTCCACCTCGCGATTATTCATCGTCTCCCCGGTAGAACAAACAGTTACCGTTTGGCCGGTCGACGGCCTCTTTGCCTTTCCTTCTTACTTCTGCTAGGCCGATTACATCGAAATTGATTTTAGTTGCCTCTTCTTCCAGTTCCTCCAACCGCTCATTCGATAGCAGCGTCATTGCATTATACGTGCATAGGCTAAGCATGGTAGCGTGAAGGTTAGGGCTTAGACTCGCCTCCTGCCCGCTGGATGCTGACGAGTCGATTCACCGTTGTTCCTCTTACGATGGTCGGAGCTTATTTGCAGCCGACCGCACGATGGCCAATGTTGAACGGAAAATGAGCTTATTTTCTTTTCAGGGTATGCATAAAGTGTCATTATCANACTATTATTATTATTACTATTATTATAGCAAAACGCGCATTAGATTTTCACCACTATCTGGCCATTTCCAATTGTATAACATATTGTTGAAATGTTATGGTGTATAATATTTCACTCGTAACCTTACCAAGCCGTATTTCTTGGCTATTTCACGCTTGCAGCTCATTCCAAGGCATTGATTCTTCTATAGAAACCTTTCCAGTGGCAGGCAGGAAAAATTATTCGAACACTTGTGTGCCTATGGTTATATGAAGTCGAGAACCTCAGAACAGCTCAGATTGTCACTAAACTTCGTTATATGTGTCAGTGTACACGTTTTTGTGCACTTATCTATGGAAATACATTGATTTCCATGCATGCTAATAGACCCTATCGGTAGGGCCGAATGGTTTATGCCAAAGTGTGCCGAGATTATAGACCGGATTGTGCTGACATGCCAAACATTCTGCCAGTGCCTCTCCACGGAAGCGCACTGATCAATTCGATGCATCTCTGAGCTCTCTGACGAGTGTGAATTGACCAGTTTAGCTGGGAATTTAAAAGTTAATCAATTCAGAAAGAAAACATTCCTTGCACCTTCCTCACCTAGAACACTATAATGAAGTTTTGCAGAGATTTGAACACTTAAAATTCCCATCTTATGCATAGGAGCACCAGAATGTGGAAAGGAAAGGAAGGGCGAGAGAGGGTTGGAGTCGGTGGCCTTAGCATTGAGGATCGTATTGAGTTCATCACTAATGTAAATCTCAACCATTTTGGATCTAGGATTTTTTATTTGCTTCACCCGACATCGTTAAACACCGAGCCCTACTCCCCACGTTGCCTACACTCCTTTTTAATCGCTTACATCTTCCCATCTCAGACGTCTATGGTGCGCGCAGAATTTTCCTATCTCCTTACTGTTCGTGGAATATGCCTTATCCTTATGACGGCTCTCTCCCCAGTGTAGATTTGGATCGCTACAACAATTGAGTTGGTACCCCCCTAAATTGTTGCTTACGTCGGAGACTGCAAAAAGGTAGAACATTCTCGGAACTCCCAGATTATGAAGTGCGGACAACGAAGCTCGAGATCCATAAGGCTGACTGCCATGGTATTCGCCAGTAGCGCTTTTCGATTGGTTTATTATTGCCCTGTTTAGCAGAAACAGAGGACAATACAGAACAATTTGGCATTGAGATGCGATTCCAACATTGGGGTTCTCATTTGTTTCGCCAGTTTCCGCCCTTAGAATTTTCACTTAGCCATCAACTGATTCGTATTTCAATTTCGATTCGTCCCCTGTTGCATAAGTATAACACTTTAAAGTGGGAATGAAAATGAACCAAAACATTATATATAGCGATCAAACATAGGAGTGATTCGGTATGAACTGCTTATTTGCATATAGGCTTTTTTCTAAATGAAACGCATCCCCTTATAAGCTCTGCTCATAGAATTGCATGTTTAAAGAACGCCTTTTAAACAGTTCCTTCGATTAAACTTCTACCCCCTTAGCATTCCATTTGGTTCAGTATTTCGACGGCTGCTGTAGTTGCAACAAAGGAACAAAGGTGCCATCCCTCACCCCTTTCTGCGCCCAATCCTCCCTCTCCCCTCCCATTGGGTATTTGGAAAACTTCTTCCTTAATTGCCGACTGCGGCATGTCTGTGAAATAGCCTATGTTTCCATATAAAGTCTCTTTATAATTTTTCAGCCTTCATAAATATAACTGACTAGTGCGTCGAAAAAATCCCTTTTCTATAGAATTGCGCCCGATCACGAGTTTATGTGGGTATTGTTGTGGTGATATTTCCTGCATGTAGCCACTCTTTTCTTAAGTTATTATTTTTTTTTTTTTGATTTTTTTTCATCCTTCTCGAATATAATTTCCCCTATCAGTAGGAATTATATTAAGCATATATTACTAGCACAGTAATCGCACTAAGCTCTCGCACGACTGTGCTGCTTTCTATCTGGTGACGTTCTTTGCAGNTATATATATATATCCTTATCTGAAGCATTCGTGTGTACTTATCTTACCCTTTGGTGTTATTGAGAAATGCTTTGATGTACTATTGCTAAAATGAGCGAGTTTTTAGCATTGCGAGGTTTTTGAGTGGCAAAAAATCCCAAAAAATGCCTCGAAAATGTCAAAACTGCAAACGAAACATTGAAGGAGTGCAGTCGCCAGCTGCAATCCTCAAAGCATTCTCAAAATTTTTTAATTGCTTTTTATTTTATAGAAAAGCAAATGAAAATAGATGGTTCTGGAGAGCGAAGAAATCAACGAGGTATCTATGATGACCCTAAATTCCAAAGAATATTGGTAATGGAAGTTGCCACATCCTCTCTAAATTCGAAAATTGCTCCCCGTCCCGTACATCACTAGTTTCGACATTTGAGACCGCTTAGCGGCAATGTGACTGATGCAAATTCTAATTCTACGAATTGACATCTTCTTAACTATAGTGAATTGCACTCTACTACATTCTACCACTGTATTATAGGTTTTGATATGCCATTACGAACGGTTTGCTATGCTATGCTCAATCGACATTAAAATTTTACTGCATTGTGTTGTGCCTTTAGTATGGAATGCTTTTTAAAATTTTCATGGCGATGAAGTAGATTCACTATGCGAAATTTTGATTAGTTGATAGCATTAGATAAGTTCGCCAAAAGCCCCTTATTGGAGCAAAACCGACACTTATGCTCATTGCTTTTCCTCGATGGAATAATCGCACTTAAGGCGATTTTGGCACGCCTCTTTTCATCCGCGTGATATATTATTTGCTCAGCCATTGTAGGAGATCACCGTCTGAAATGCGCTGTTCAGCGATACGACTTCTATCAAAAGTTCGCACTCAAGAAATTTGCACTGTTGAAGTGAAGAAGGGATCACTTGCCTTCATGGTTGCTAAACGTGAGCTAGTGCGGGTGGTTCAATCCTCCCACTGAAAACACTAGGGAAGGATGTGTATCGTGGAGCAACTATTAATAGAATAAATAAAATAAATGATAGAAAATGACTCAGAATATATCTAACTAAATTTTAGCCAGCAAATTTGTTTCATTTGGAATGTCTAGGTAGTAGATTGTTGATAAAATCATTTGTAAGTGAGCCGCGTTTGATTTCTGATATCAGCTGGTTGAAGTAGCCATGAAGCGGATTTGTTGAAGATGATGGATGTGGAAGAGCAAATGAGAGATCCCTAATTACTCTTCTTTCTACTGTGTTTTCGTGTTTTGAGCTGTGTTTTCGAGCGTATAGAATTCATCATCGACCGTTGCAAATATTTAACATTTTAGATTGGTCTTATCGGCATATGCAAAATACATCATGATAGCCTCATGTCTGTGTATTTGCCCAATAATATCAATAAGGCTGCCCACTGAAGCTAGAACGAAACTAAAACTACATTGTTGATGCTGAAATTGAAAATTTTTGATCGGTCAACTTCCATCTTTAACATGAGTCCATCAACTTGAGAATTATATACCCTCAAAAGTACCGAAAAAATTGCATTATTTTACACCGGTCGGATTCCACTTGGAGATTTATACAAGCGAATGAATCATTTCAAATATAAATTCGTTTGAAACGTATAAAACTTCCACCAGGTGGATAGACTGCTAAAAAAATGATTAGAAGTTTCTCCGATGCTTCTCATTTGTTGGTCGATTTAAAAAAAAAAAGAAATGTGTTTTAGTAGTTATTAAATTGGCCGATAAATGCATAGTGGACAAATCGTAAGGATTTATTAAATAGAATACACATCTTTATAGTACATAGATCCTTTATATCCACCATGCTTATAACCTATAATATGATCGTTGTTATTCGAAAGGATGTATTATGCTTTCAAAGAGGATATTTTGATGATTGATGCTTGAAATTGATCGATGAAACGTACTCGAATGGCCAATCGTTGTTCTAGGAATACTCATTTCTTCAATGCATCACATTGCAATATTGCGCAATTGTTACGACGTCTGCATAGTCACGCGTCGACCATATTTATTTGCCATTCAGCCGACATACGCTTATTGGCCTTCGCTCGCCTTTCTCTTCTTGTGCAGCTTTATGGAAGTGGTATGATGCAGACTTCTCTATAACATTGTATTTTTTGTTCGTCTGTTTGGACTTCTTGACTCCGGAACTGAGGATGTAGTTATGAAATTCTATGAGTATTCCGTCTTCCATATTATAATGATCGGTGATTTGCCAAGCAGCTAATATACGTCGTACATACGTATGTATGTCTCTTTGTCATTCAGGTTCATTATCATTCTTTACACCAGTTATTATCTGTGCCACCATTCGGGTAGGCACAATGGCACATCAACTTACAAAGAAGTTATAGGTACTTGAAGGTGGAGGAAATACTTCCATGTCTTATATTTGTTGGTTCATCTTATACTGGACGGCTTGCAAGAAACCAGTCATTTAGTGGAATATTTATTTATTTGAGTAACTAGGCCCATTAAAATATGAAAGTATTGCCCTGTGTATTTAGTCTTTCTTAAAACTTGAACAACTAAGCAGTCGGGTAAGGGAAATGAAAAAACTTCCAATAATTTCTCCACTTTGCAATGCTCTTTTTTTTTGAAGGTCGTATTACGTGATTTCGCATCATAAATCTAGTGATGTGCCATCATGACGGGATGATGCTTGAAACGACCCCATATCGAAAGCGCTTTGCGTTCGCTATAAGCTACATCGTTGGCAAGCTCTTATAAGCCATTCATATAACGTACGTCGGTTTGTGTGTAAAACGTTATTTGCAATGACATCATTGCGATGTTTCAGAAGGCTGCAATGGCACAACATTTAGAATCATTGTGCTTTGTCTACGCATTAGGGGGATTCTGATGGCGTCATTGTGATTGCGAAATGAGTTTGGGAGATAGGAGCCACGCCCTTCACAGCTTTACTACTTGCTTGTTTTTTTAGGCCAACGTGAACTCAACTCATTACAGTGGTGCTTTTTTATCAGATCCTTTTAGGAGAATTTTTCAGGATTGGTTCATTGCTTCGCTTTGCAAATTTGTAATTGTTTGTGATGTAACTCGATTATTGATTGAATTTTTTTATGAGAAAGGCAAATGGATTTTTCAATATTATGACTGCTGCTAATTAACTTTAATAAATGAATTTTGTTAAATGGAGTTTCAAATTGTGGCAGACGTTTCAATTGAATGATTTTATTGGAAAATCAAAATTGAGAACTATAAAGGGCAATATAAAGACTTTTCTTTGTTAGCAATTAACAGACATTAATTGATGATTTGATTTGTATTGTAACAAATTCATCAGACAGAGTGCAATTTTTATTTCATTTCTCGCTTAACAAATGTTGAAAATGCGATTTTCGATTAGGCAATGGATAAAAAATTGAGCCATTGCTGAGCAAGGGTTGATTGCTGTATAAAACCACTAAAAATGAAATCAAATATATATATATATATATATATATAAATTTTAATGTGTCTACGGATCATATTTCCGCAAAAAGAAAGAAAAACCTCGACGGCACTTTAGCAACGCCGCAATGCAACACCTCTCTTTTATTAGCATTTATTGAGATCGGCAAAAGGGTGCACAAAGTAATTGAATGCATTAATGGAATCCACAATGTCTATCGGATGCGGGCCGCAGCTTAGGCGTCGGGACACATTGATTGCTTTGAGATATAGAGGATCTGTTGTTACAGAAGGAGATTGCTTCATTAAAAAATTGGTCACCTTTTATACGAACGTGAAATGACGTCCGTTCGTAGTAGTATGGCTTTCAATTCCCTAACATTATTAATTTATTGACTCTATTCATATGCATGCATCAACAAATTTTCCATTATGATAGAGCGCATTTCCGTTTCCGTTTATTCGCTGCGAGCGTTCCTGCATTGAGTGAACTTAAGGTGTCATGTTATTTTGGTTAAAGTTTTATGCATAATACGACTTGATTTAGTGATTTTGTATAATTTCACAGATGTTGACGTAATAGGTCGCTTTGTTTTCTGCGAGTTGTTTGCATGAAAGGTTTTCTATCAGTGCAGCTATCTCGATTCTTTCACTTGTTTATTTCTAATCGAGCCGTTGGGCACAGGTTAGTCGATTCGTATGATGTGTGATGTTTTTATTCTTTCTTCTTTAATCTTTTATGCTTTCATTAAGGGAAGAAGGAAGTTTTGGTTAGCACCGTATATTATATTCAGCATGTCACTTTTTTAACGTTTTTTTGTCCTGAAAAGTGCAGATTTCCCCCTTTTCACTTTCAAAAGCGTTGTGCCATAAAAAGGAGTTGTTCTTATATTTGCTGTCTTCAGAGAAAAACCATTTTCCGCTTTCCTGGGATTGCATTTTACTAGCAGAGGTTCATTATTGGCATTTATGAGGACGGCTGCTCAGTTGGCATCCTATACAATATGTATATTTATTTGTTCTTTAGTGACTGAGTCAATGATCACTTGCTCAGGTGTTAGATTCTTGCGTTTATTCGATTGTCCACTTATTTATGATCAGCTTGGCAGATTGAATACTAATTGGATACTTATTTAAACTTATACTCCTTTAAACGAACAAATAAACGTAATCGTACGATGCAAATAGCGGTAATTATTTACAATTTTTCGTATATAGGGCATTTATCTCAAGCTTTATTCCTTGAATTAATGCGCAGTGAGCGATGTGAATGAAAGGGGGATTTTGCGACTTGAAGCACCATCACTAATTATGAACTTGCGATTTTTTATCTCAAATATTGTTCTCAACCAACGAAATTCCCACTCACTTTGCTTGTCGTTTGCGGCAATTTTTGAATGTCGTATTGGTGAAACGAACGTGGAACATACATTTTTTGTTGCAGAAGGTTATAAATCCAAAAAAAAGAGGCCAGTATACCACAGAGATATGTAAATCACAGATAAGTTTATAGCTTGCTTGGTTGTGACTGTAGTATGCATTCGATAGTGTCCCACTCATTCGGAATTCTGGATAAACGTGGCGTTTAATTTAGGGATTGGCATAGTCGTATATGATGTGGTGGTTGATTTTAAAGAATTATTCAAGAGTTGTAGAAGTTATAATAACTTGTCATTATTTTAGAGCTAGATTTTTTTCTTTAAACGTTGAAATGCATAAAACGTGAACCTATTTTAAAAAAAAAAGTTCGCTGAAAGGTTTTTCATTATCGAAAAAAAAGGCGAACTGGAAGGACCTCTATTAATAAATAATTTCCAGCTGCTTTGTCATCAGGCTATTTTACGTTCTTTTATTAATATGAAGGGTGTGCAACTTTATTACTCAGTCAATGTTTATATCTCTGGAGCGGCAGTTCATTTGATGGAATAAACTTTTTAATTGAAATATAAAAGTAATCAACTGCTGAATCAAATTCTAAACGCAAAATAGAGCGCCGAAATAACTGCTTCCTAAAGCTTCCTGAATGCCATTATAAATTATAGTCTGTTACCTAATCATTTATACGCTAACAACTTATCGTATAATATAATATTCGGCGATCGATCGCTTGAGAGTTTTGTTATTGTATATTTTAATAAAAAGCCATAATTATTTTAACGATGTTCTCAATGATCCAATTTCATATAATCAAATTGTGATATGCCTCTCTTTAGGGTTTCTTGAATTCTGTTCTCCATAGTTTCTATGGTCGACTTTATTAAAATTCGTCCCGTCTCACCATATAACAGCTTTCTTAAGTCATCTGAATGAAGTCACCACTAGCAACGCTACTGACCAGCGAGGTAAATCTTGCGAGCATCATTTAGGGGGGGGGGGGGGGGGGGGGGGGGGGGNGGGGGAGGGGAACTTATATCAGCATTACTCATGAATTGGTTCACCAGCCCAGCTTCTATGATCTTACCTCGGTGATTCTTCGTGGGTGTTAAATGGGTCTGTAAGCACATTGTTTTCCATTTAATTCAGAGACGTGTTGCATTTTCGTTTTCCACTCCGTCAAGCATGTTGCATAGATTAGAAAGAAAGCTTGCCATGGACTGTCGCGTAGCTCTCATTCTAGCACTACTTTTTATAGCGTCATTGCAGCACTCTTGATTGTATGAATATTAATGTATAATATTTTCATCGCAGTTTGCTCGTACAACAAACATCAGTTAATGTTTTACTCGTTGAACGGCCTTGATCCACTTGTATCGATTAGCATTTATCATCAACAATTCCATTCCTTTCCTCAATTCATAGAACTCTATCGATGACAACATTCTTATTGCTCGTTCACATCGCAAGCTTTCCCCAAATCCAACCGCATATTCAAAGAAACTCTATGCTACATTTCTTGGGTACCGTCGAACGCATCTATCTCAACCAGTCGATTGCTTCTGAACGCCATCTGGCAGTAGTCGTCATTGCCATGTAACGGCCGCAGACGTCTTAGTAATTCAGCTATTTGCACCATATCGATTCCTTATGTAAGTAACACTTTCCGCTGATCGATATCATTAACAAACCCAATATTCGCATCTTCCTCAATATTTATTTCCCATATCATCCTAATCGACTCTATGACCGATGTTGTGATCCCTCGATAAATATTATAATGTGCGGCATGAACGATATAGGTGATTGTTGTGTTTAAGATGTGTTCTACTTTACTGAATGCCTTTGACGTCATGGATGCTGTGTGAGTGAATAGACCACTGTCAATGAATACATTCACGAGCAAATATTTGATATGGAAATCCTCTCACATTATGACACATCAATAATCCACCAAGTAATTATTGAAACGTATAAATGTGATGTGCTACAAATCAGTATTATAATCATGGCACACATGATCGTGCTATACTAATCCACAACATAAAAGGGATAGCTTTTATTTTTATTCATCGTCATCATTCTTGTCACGATTCATCGCTATTTCTATTTTTACTAGCACCTTTCTGCGGCTCATTGCTGCAATTGTTTCACTCTCCATTGAGTTGTTTTGTTGTCGTCAACCTGGTTTTCCTATTGTATCATGTTTTCACTTCCACAATATTTATTGGCCTTTCATTTACTGACATATTTATTATTTTACGATTGTCTGATGATGGCTTTGTAAGGTGAAATGTCTCGATGAAATAAACTTTTGTGGTATCAGTCACTCCTTGCACCCTGAAATTGCACTATTATCTGCTTTGTTTGCATATATCCGCTGGTTATTGTTTTCATTGCTATCTTATCGACTGAATTTGCAATTCGAAGAAGATTCTTTATAGCATCCACCATTCATTGATTTTTGGAATCTATCACAGCTACTTAATGGGTTTTGCCGTTGTGGTAATTAAGTTGTATGAGGCTAAAGAAGCCTGCTGTTGCTGTTCATCCTTTTGCCATCGCTATGCAGTGCCCATTAAAAATCGTTCAACGGATTTCAATAGACATTATTTTGTTGTTTGGTCGAACGATGATTCTGCTGTTGCATCATGCTCGCATTTTTAGATGAATGCTTTTCTTGGGCGCGGAATAAGGTGTATTGTGTTGATGTGCATCTTTGCAATGAATCTTGTCATAAGACATCACCTTCTATGTGATGCTTCTTTGTAAGACGCTCTTATAATTTGTTGACCTTTTTCTGGTGTCGTGACGATATTCTAAAGTGGGCAAACAACGTCTTTCATCCTGTCATTGCGGCGTATGATCGCAAGAAGTGGGGGAAAGGGGGGAGGGAGGGGGGGGATAAGCGTATCTCCGCTCCCCTCCTCTCTAATACAATAGCAATAGCACTATACCCCTAAAATGTGTCGCACGTGTAGTTTTTAGCTTGTGCCGTTCATCATGATTTTATTCTTGCGAACAGCCGCAGATGTATGATGTGATTTTCTGCTCCACGAATTTGCGCTGAGAGATGCGGCAGTCGTCTCATGGGATCTAACTAATGTATGATCGGTTTAGGGCGCATTGTGATCTCGGAGGAGAATCTAATTTTTGCTATGTTCAGGCAGTGCCGATTGTTCAGACGTGCATATCGCCGTCGTTGAACGATTTTACCGCCGTGCCCGTGTGCTCCTCTGTGGAATGATAGTTGGTACATACGCACTTCAAAGGATTTCTTGGTTAGTTCTTTTCTTATCATCCTCTTTTGTATCATTCTCGAAGTTGGTCACTCTTCCAGCGATGCTTTTTGTTGATTGCCGCTCAATATCAGCAATAACATTCAATATCAGCATTAATATTATTGGTATGAACGGCTTGGAATAGAGCCGTACTTCATTCTTCATCGTCCACACAATAGTAGTACAGATTTCTCGGCCACATTCATTTCTTCTGAAACAGATTCACGGTTATGTCACCTTTTATGGTTTTTAACGGAACTGAGTACGTGGAAGTAATTCAGATATGACATTCTTGAAGAAAAATGAATTGTATTACATGCACACGCAAACAGCAGAGAAATCGACAATGAATAATATTGGGTATCATTTCGAATACTTCATTTATTATGAACTCATATGTTGACGATTAATTTGGCCGTCTCTTTTAAATAGATCGAAAAAATGAGATGTTTCTAGGGATTTCTGTGGGTGGTCCTTTGAAAACTGTTTATATTGGGATATAGATGTGGACAGTGTTTGTTTTGTTCTATGAAAAGTTATGTGCAATGAATGTAATCCGCGTCTATATGAGGTGCAGTGTGCTGCGATAGCAGATATGATCAACACATTTGCTTGACCGTTGCGTCGCTGCGTTTGACATACGCACTAAACGTTATGCACAAACTAATGAGATAGCAATTGTGTGAGTCACACTGCAACCGATCGTGGTGAATGTGTTGTGACTGAGCTTGCTATTCCATTTTTATACATTTATTGCTTGACGGTTATTTGATGCTTGTTCACTGTGTGAATGAAATTTGTATGAGACAGGTTGAGAGAGAAGGGGGCTGGAAGGAAAAGGGGAGAAAGAGAATGAGGCTGACTTAGTTTAACTTTTAACCTAGCCTAAACTTGTGAGATGATGTGTTTTTATGGATGCAAAGTAACGTTTTTTGTGTTTTCTATAATGTTGATATATTGAAAGCGTTTGACATAATTGCCCTACTCATATTGAATAACCATAGCAACAATTGGTACTTTCACATTAGACAGTAATACATTAAAGCATTTTAATGAAATGTCGTTCTTCTTTTTGTTCTTTCTGAATGCGACAGCTAGGTTGTTCGCTTTGTTGATTTTATTGGGGATGTGCATTACTGAAAAGAACAAATTGTTTCCAATAATAATGCAGATACTGCGGGGAAGAAAGTAAAGGGGAGGGAATTTAGCGTTCTGCAAGACGCCGCAACGTTCGAAGTTCTCTCATTCCTGCGCTTTCCTGTCTCACACTTTGCATTCGACCTCATTTTGTGGATAACTGTTTTACCTTCGCTTGATTTTCTAAAATATTATCACCTTGTTTGTTCAGTCGTATGTTCTGAACAAGATTAGAGGGGGTGGGTATTTATTTATACGGAGCGAAATCCGTTCGGAGGGAATTTCGCTGTAGCACGAAGATACCCTGAAAGTAGTTAATCTACTTACTTATGGCGGCGAATGGTAACTAACATAGTCGATCAGCAGTGCTTGTCTAATTATTGCTGACGATCGTATGCTTAAGGGAAACCTGCTAAATGCGTTTACTCAGGTGAAAGGAAATGATGTATTTAAGTGGGCGATATCGATTTGGGAGGAGAGGCCATAGAGAGGGCACTTTTTACATTGTCAGATCTTCTATTTTTTTACAGGGCCGTGTTGCCTTTTTATAGTTCAGCGAGTGCAGAAATATAAATCACTGCAATTAAAGGAAATTATGCCGTTCCGCACATTTTAATTAACAATTTATTTTACCGATATATGAAATGTTAGATTTTCGCGTTGGTTGCCAGGGAAATGTAACACTTATAACAAGACATTCTATTGTTTCAAGTTAATTTTGCAGAGTTTTTTAAATTCCATGATCGATGCATAGCTTCCTACATTGTTCGTAGTCAGCCAATTAACTGTTCATCAATGACGGTTTATTTTTTTTTTATAGTTTTCATAATTTTAGTTCTGGGTTACATGGTCTGTTCAATAAGGAATGACATGTAGCAGGGGACAAAAAAGGATAACTTAGACCAGGCTCGGGAGTGATGTCCAAATTGTATGATCTCATCTCCACAAAAATATGAAGTTATATATTTCCAAAAAAATTCAAAGCTTATTTAAATTTTTGTCATTAAAAGAGTGAATAATAATTTCTATAATATTTTAGTGTGAAGGCTGCAGTTCGACGGGAATACTGTCGTTCACAGCACCATTGACTAGCTAAGGCAGCAGGGCGGTGTACCAGCGAAGCGTTTTCTTGTAAGCCGCACTCAACATCTAAGTATTGTGACCACACTGAGCAGCATAGCTCTACGAACACTTTCGTGGCGCTATCACTGCAACGTCTCTCAGACTCCAACGATCGTTCGGCAACCACATCGGCGAATCTCAACAGCAATTCATTGTCTTCAGGTTTGTTGCGCTTAATACTTTAAGAATTTGCAAAAGTTTTTGCGAGCGATAGCATTGAGCTTGATATTGAAGACCCATATGAAGTAATCTCTCGAGTATTATAACACGATTAAAATATACCCGGTTTGGATATTGATACATCGTTCTGTATAGTTCGTTATAATATTGCCAGTTTATTTCATTGTGAATCTTCATATAGAGTTGCACTCACTTCACCGATGAGAGTTTTTGTTGAATGTTTGACATACGTCGATATGGAAGGGTACTGTGAGGCAAGCTTAATTAACGGCACTGTGTTCCATTTTCAAGAGGCTTCGTTAATACGTCGCTGAGATTGCTCGATATCTGATGTGTGAAGAGGCTTAAAGAGGTTATTGATTGTTTTATTGTTACCCTTATTATGTGCTAGTGGAAATGAGGCAGAAATGACAGATGGTCAAATAGGCGGCCATGTAATTGCCATTTTATTATATATACAAGTGTGTTTGGTTAGGATGTTTGGATGATGGTTCAATGAACAAGTAATTGGCTGTAAGCAGGTAGGCAAGAGGCAGTTATTATAATGCAGATTAAATTGTTTGCGACAAATATCTTGTGTAAGTCCAATCTGTTTGAAAGCGAAAAAACTTGCGAAGCCTTTCCTCCGTTGAAATTTACTTCCTCGTTGGATGCGTTGAAGCTTTTTGTCACAGAGATGGCCGCGCGACAGCGGCGTTTTTCGCAACCTTAGAGCATCTTGAAAGTCTGATTTCCTCGCATCAATCTAAAGTGTACACTGTTTTATGGATCGGTCACGTCGTCGTTTCAAACGATACAAGGAATTGATTTAGGCGACTATGTTTGTTGAACGATCTTGACGGGATGGATTGCCCCCTCCTTGCTAAATGCCTCCTTTGTGGGAGTCTCTTTAGTCAGAACCTATCCATTCGCCTCACTTCAACGTTTTTTAACCCACCTTTTTGCCTAATATTCATGAAATCGCCTCTCACTTCAAGACTAAATTATTATTAATCATGACCGGCCAATGAGAAAGTTACCGAGGCTCTTGATCTCTTCTCCGAGCGTTGTTGCTGCCAGTTTGCTTCCTAGTCTAGTGTTCCATTACATCGCTTCTCGATGAGACTGTCCTTAGTGAAAGTGATATCTCTGCTGCATACGAGAAGGCGAATGCTAACAAACAAATTTTAACTGAATTCGCTTTGCATGCTTAATTGGGCAATATTTATTAGGCAAATGAAGAGATAAGAATGGGTATTTAAAAAAAAAAAAGGTTTTATGTCTGTCTACATTTGGTTAAATCATGGGACGTTTAGCTTTAATTGAAGCGTATATCTCTTACCTTCGCTGTATTTATGATTTTGCTGGCAGTCTGGCTGTTTTTTTTTTTAAATTTCGATCACTTTTATGTGATAGTGATGAATAAATTTAAAGTAATAAAACAACCCTAGAAACATATCGGTGATGTATTGATATCGAGTAATAAGTTGCAACTTTTCTCTTACAATTGAGTTTTTTAATTTAATATTTCGTTGAGTCAAAATGGGTGATTGCGAATTACGCTTCACATCTGGACATTCAATGAGCATTTAATTGCACTCGCAATAAATTCACAAAAAAAAAATTCCACGTGTATTTATGAAATTCAAAAAGTGTTATAAAGGGAACGATATGTCAAACACTATTAATGCACAACGATATCATCTTTGTGCGTTATTGCTGTTGTGTTCCCGTAGGTCGCTAATGTGTATCGCCATCTATCATCATTTCACGCAACATCTTATGTTGTTTCCGAAGGTCGCTGTGAAGGCGTTTGTGAAAACGAAAGGTCGTTGAAGTACGGCCACTTATTGGAAAACTACCTTCCAATAAATTTAGGTACCTCTGTTTGTAGATTGTTTCAGAAAGCCGTTTGAGTTGTTTTATTTGAACGATTTCGTAGAGAATGGTCTCCTTAATTGGGCTCTATTGGGTTCTCTTTCTGGTACATTCACACTCTCGCACTCTCGCAGTAAGTTCGTTGTTTATGCGATTCGATTATGGAGCTGAATTTGAAGGTTCAAGCGAATCTTATTTGTGTTTACTAAGCAAAAGCTTTTGACGTCGTTCATCATGGAAGGTTATTGCTAACTTTGGAAGAATACGGGATGATCGTTTTAATTTAAAATGCTTTAGAGAATTTCTTTGTAATCGAACATTCCAACGAAGAATTGGGAATAGCTTTTTCACGATGCATCCAGTTTATCAGCAGTGAATATTGTGCTATGTTCATTAGTTGCTAGCATAAGTGTTTCCTCAAGCTGGGGGACGGGACACATCGACTACAACATGAGTGATGCTCATTGGCAGTAAAAGTAGTATCCAAATTTGCAAACTGAATTCGTTGTGCATTGCAGCAAAGATCTCTCCGATATTACTGTAAAATTGTCGTTGACTCCTTTCGACCTCTTTTTAGAATACTGCATTAGTTTTGTCGTTCCGGATATTGCATCCATTTTGAATATCCAAAAAGGCTTTAATCGTACTGCTTTTGTTGAGAAAATCGTTGCCGTCGAATCGTTGAACCACCAAAGGCTTACTTAGCACTACGAATATGTGTTTCAGTAAACAAGTAAAAAATATTTCGCAAATAATATTTCAATTAGCTTTTATTACCACATTGTGAACTAGTGGAATATTCTTACTGAAAATAACGCAAACGCCTATAATATTCCTGAGACGCGCCTAAGTTGTTTTGGTTTTTGCCTTTTTTGTAAGCTAACAAATCGAGTCTATGCAAGTCTGTCATTGAGGAAGAAAGTCATCTTATTTTCAAACAGTGGTCAAAAACCTTTTCTCATTTTTACTTTTTATTTGTTTTGATGAAATTATTTCTCTACAGCTGCTTGCCGTCTTTTTTTCGCCTTTTTTTTCTCATATGTAAACTTTTGCTCGTGTTGCGCATATATTTTCTGAAGATTCGTGGGATTGTCCCTCTATTTGATGGGCTTCTCTATGGTGGATGTGCCATATGTTTGTCTCTATTTACTCTTAAGATAGTTTAGGATAATGTTTAGGTGGTGAATATTATGACTGAAGAAAAGAATTTGTTCGAGTAGAATTTCGATCTATAGGATTTAGGGAGTGGAATTTTTTTCTTTTTCGTATTCATATAACCGATAAAATTTTATGTTCGTTTGTTCTTTCTTTGTTTCCCTCCTTCGTTTGTTTCATCCTCCACCTCTCCCGTTTTCTGATCTCTTTCCAAGTTTGCTTTAAAAGCAGCCTTTTTCACGCATAATGAATATAAAGGGCATCGTAGAGAGATGGAGTTTGATGGCAAATGTGCACTGTTGTTTGATTCGTTGTTCTATTTACTCAGACAGTGGCAGATTTTCGCTTTCTGATGACAGCAATCTTCGGTTTGTTGTTGAGGCAGTGAAAAGCACAGAGAGGCGCATCTTTATCGAACGTTTCGAGAATATTCGTTTTCACTACTTCACATCCTTCATTTTTACGAAAACCATCAATGGGTTTTCCTAAATAAATTGTGGATTTTTATTCAATCAAAGAAGTTAGTTTATTGTTCAACTTTCTTTTTTTTCTGATTTTCAAAAATTTGAAGTATAACCTATAGTTGGTGCTTAAGGTCTGATCTTATTTTTCTTATCGTTTAGCACTTACGAAATTGAATATCAGCTGATAGAAGTTTTAAAGATAGCTGCAAAAATACTTATTCAATAGCGAATTCGTATTCTTTCTAATTGAGCTATTTGTTGACTTTTGGTTGATTTTTGTGTACTTATTTTCAGAGACTATGGAGTATAGTGATTCTGCTCTTCGTCATTCATTTACTGCATCATCTTAACCTAAATAGCAGTTAATTCTTTACTCAAACCGAATTTGTTTTGAAGTTTGGCAGCTTTTTATTAACTTGAATTACAAGTCAAGAATTAAATTAAAAATAGAATGTCTTTTCTAAAACCTGAGTGTTCATTATCGAGTCTTTAGGGAATATGACATGCAAAGGGCAACTCTTTTTGCACTTACTGATGATTTCTGAGCTGAGAGATAAGATTAGGTGAATGAATGCACACAAGATTTGGCTGCCGATCGTTCTTCGGTCAGACGTCGATGCAGTTTGCAGTGACAAGAAAGAGGCTCGCTATAGAGTGTCTTTGCAAATTCTATGATGGATAGGTAGCCAACCTTAGGTTCAGTTCATTCCTAGCAATGCTTGGCTGAGATGAAGGTTAATAGAAAATCGGGAAGGATTGCTTGTTTATAAGGTGAAGTTAGCTGCATCACAGCAGCTTATCAAAAATGTTCGTAAACAGCGGGAGAGCATAAGCGATGGTTTAGTTTTTTTGCTAGCATCATGTGCGCTTGCCGTTATGTACTTTTTGCACGTCACCGGCAATGCACGTTTGTTTTGACTTGCGAAGTGAGCTAATCTCAGGCGGCATCTGCTTGTACCCTCTATTACTACCTTCCCTATTGCATATATTCCTTCTTCTTGTAGAACTTTTGACTGTTTTAGATAGAAGTACAGCGTTATTCCCTTCCTCTCCATGTATTACATGGCTGTTTTATATGCATTAGACGTGATAACTGTTCCAATACGCTATCAAAGGTGTAGTGGTTATTTTACCGCCATACTCTATTCTAACTTCCATCTTATTGAGAGTTAATATTTTTTAATCCTGTAGTGTTAGGTGTTCAACTTGGCTTTGTTTTTAAAGAGAATAGGAAGCAATGAAGTGATTTTAGCAATAAGTTTTATGGTTCATAGAGATTGAAGTGATCGTTTTTCGGTGTGAATTCCTCATGTGGGTATTTATCGTTTACGAATTAGTAATCTAGATAAAAGAAATGCATTTCTTTGAGATTTTCAAGCTCGTTTTCAGTCGAAAAACTAATTTCAAAATGATGATGAAGTTGGCTAAGCGGAAATTTGCCTTTAAAAGTTCCTCAGCAATTTTATTTGACTTCTTTTGGAATTCTGTTTATTTTTTCATATCCATAGATACAATCGTTGAGGTGTATAGTGTTTAGATTGGACAAAATTTTTTATGAGTTATTTTATGTTGGATGCTGTCTGAAAAGGTTGTAGATTGTTGTCGGTGATCTCATCAAGCATGCATTTATCGTAATGTTGCCCCTTCGTGCTGTTCTTATCCCATCAAATGCCGCTCAGGCCATATTATCTTTCATCATACCATACGCGTTTACTTCTCAATTACATCTCCGATATCCTCTTAAATAGGTTCACTGTCATTCAATAATTTTTGTCCTTCTTTCTATAGTTCTTTTGTTATCTTTCAATAGCTTTTAATTTGAATTTTTGCTTATTTCTTTTAATGTAGTCCGTTCCGGTTTTGATCAGATCACTATCATAGTAAATGGACAGTTAAATGTTTGGAACAGATGTACAGGACTTCTTCCTCCCAGATCAAAAATTTCTATTCGTTTTGCAAATTTGTTCGCAAAGGCGCAATAAGGCCACGCGTGCGCCGTATGTTCGCCTTTTCCCGATTTTTGCTATTTCAATATGTGAATCGCTGGAAGTGGAGTTGTGAAATTCATCGAATATACTAATATACTATACAAGATCATAGCATGATATTCTCTATCATATTCTGCTTTAATTCTTTAATTAGATATAGGCGTTTAAAAGTTTGTAAAAAATTTCATATATATTTCATACCTTTCGAATGCTCACTTAATCGCAATCGATTCACAGAAAAATTTCTCTCTTTGTTGAAGATTTGTTCGAGTAATCGCAACAATTAAAATATGACGCAAATCGTTTCTGACACTCTATGAAACTGTTTGGTGAGATGAGCGAAATGCAAAAAAAAAGCTATCATGCTAATTTCCCTCGTGCATTTCTCCACCTGAGAATTATTGATTTCCCACTGAAAATTTATGTTTTATTCAATGGAGCAGTTTTTTCGATCATGTTCGAATGTTCACCATTTCTTTGTGTGTTTGATTTTTGATTGCAGTTTTTTGTTGCTTGGCTTATTGCCATTTTTTCCTTTTGATGAGCGATATCAGCGTTAGGTGAAAGTGGTAGAATGCGATATAATGGTCAGTGTTTTAAATGTAATATTGACCAATCGATAATATTTATCTATATAGGATAATGCGGTGTTTTTGATGACCAGTGAAATGTTGTCCGCATACGCGAATAAAAAAAGAAAAAAGAAGTTTTGAGTGCGGTAGCTCAGCGGTAGAGCACTCGCCCGGCAAGATATATAGTACAATGGTTTTTTATAAGGATTTAAAACGAAAAGTTTTGATGAATGTTTATGGATTTATAGTCTCTCGTCGAATGTTTATCACGTGTTGGATGCATTGTGGATTAATGTTTGATGCGATTGGTTGGTACATTAATCGAATGCGCACATTTTACTTAATCCGCTATATGTTATCGTTGCCTTCTCAAAAGAAACGCTATTTTAGTGCGTTCTTTTATTGCAAATATTGCCAACGAAGCCTTTCAAAACCGTCATTTCTATGGCACTAATTTTTATGTCTATTCAAATGCAATTTATTAACTACAAAGGTTTAGCGGGTATTATTATAGGTTAAGTGTTGGTGTTCTTACCTTAGTGATATTCTTCTTCTTGCAACTGATCGCATTTTCAACGAACTGTTCATAGGCCATCTTATCGTGGAATTTATTGATACAATGAAAAATAGGTGTGATCACATCGGACGAACCTTTTCTATTTTTTTTTAATTTGTATATTCGTTCAAATCACATTGTCAATTGAAGATTTGCATATTCGTTCATTTCCTTTAAGAAGGAATACAAGGCTTTATTTCTTCTAATTTTGAAACCACGTACTTCCTGGTACGCTTTTTGTTTTTCTTACAGTCGAGCACTTTTTTCCATTGCCTCACTGATTAAGTTGTTGAGAGTGCAGCAAATTATTGCGTAGGATGCGTTCATTGAGACATGTTGATTAGTGATTATCAGTTTTTATGCTGTTATTGGTGTTGTATAATCGGATCGTTCAAATGCATCACTATCTTTACGACTCCTATTGAAAAGTTGACTAATTGTGTTAGCAGCATGTAGACTTATTTATTTATTTTGATGGAAGCTGTGAAACTTGAGTTGGAGATGTTTTATATTGGTTGCAACTTAAGTTGCAACTTAAGCTTCATGCAATTTGCTATCAAGAAGACGTCGTTTTGTAAATTAAATATTGTAATTATTGCTGTAACAATATGGTGTGATAAGGAATCAAAAAAAAAAAAAAGAAAAACAACTGAAGTGGAGCGTCACTCAACCAGTCATCAAAGCAGCATGCCTCATCGTCGTCGGATCTGTCGATATTCTTTCTCGACAAATTACCCCACCTAATGAATCATCGTAGATGAACCCATTAAGTGAGCTAATTGATCTGACCCTCTGTTTATAGGAACAGTAGGAAATAACCGTCTCACTGTTGTTAAGGGTGAGTGCTGATCGATCTGAACCTGTTCTGGGTGTCCGGAAGTGGCCAGCTTTATGATTTCTGAATTGTTCATTCTTTATAGAATTTGCTTTTAATGGAACTAAAATTTCAGATATCGTTGGAAGAATTGTGTTCAGTGTGATCGTAACGAAGTGCTGCATTGTGAAGTACAAGATAAACGCCCATATTCTAGTGCTGATCACCGCACTCTGTCACCATCTTCGACCCCCGTGAGAGTGGCTTTCTTGGCTGGCCGTGTGCTTTGCCGAATTATTGCCCTCGTGTGTTGATTCGCTTGGCCTAATTTCAATCGCCTTCAACCTCTAATCCAACTGTGATCTAATCCAATCTTCATATTCTACTGATTATTGATTGAATTGAAGACAATCGATTGGCGTTTGCTCTTAGTTGATTTACACTCAAGATAACGCTGTGAGTTGTCTATCTATTCGTAGCAAGTAGACGTTTGCTGACGGCTGTGATTACATTCAACTTTGGTGCGTAAAAATTTGGCTGTCCACCAAATTGGCGCCTGCTGCAAGCGTTTCACCTGAAGAGAAGCAACCGCTACGAGTTAGCACAAGAAGAAGAGCGATGGGTACGGCAACGAAGCGTAATATCCCATCGCCAACTTACTTCAAGCCGGCACCCAGCGAGATCCAATATGGCAAAATGAGGTTCCTCATCACCGATCGCCCATCGGATATGACCATCAATAACTTTATCGAGGTTAGTATCTCGTTCAGATATGTTCAAATTGCTTCTCACAACGATGTTCAGTAATGCTAAGAAAATCTTGAACGAACTTGCCATATTTGGCTTACATCTTGTAGAGTTTGCTTGAATAAACGAAAGGTGGGAGGAGAGGGGTGTTAAAGGTCCAGTAAATAAAAGAGCAGTTTTCTTGTTTATAGTGATCGATACATTAACTCTTCCTGTACATCGAATTGCAACGATGGGAGACCACAGCAGTGAACCATGTTTGGAAGCAAAAGTAAATATTCTAAGACTTGCTCTATTTCTTAAGATGCATAAGTTCGTTTAGTTGTCGATTATTCATTCCCTCTTGTCTGGTGCTAGTTCAAAGAGTTTGTTTGCCTAAATTCAGGCATTGCAAAATTATGATGCTTTTATGGAAAAACTGAGTCATAATCGAATGGTCAACAAACGCTGGGATGGGCTAAACATTTTCTCCCAAGCGCTATAAAGAATTCAAAACTGAAGTCGTTCCTAAAACGTTCCTGACGCCTTCGACGCCTCCTGAATCAGCTTAGCGACTCATCAAAGCTGGTCATTAGTGGTCATTGCAGTGTGAGCATTGCTGATAATTTAACCACCTACATTTTATTTTCTCTATGCAAAAAGCAATATGTGGCAGCATACCAATTAGCGAGTTGCAATTCGAAGATAATGAGTTGTAAATGCTGTCCGAAATCGAGAATTCTGGAGCTCTGGAGCTTCGTTGCAGAGAACTCTTGGGGTAGAGAGGAGGGTTCACTGCGGCGATCTATGGTGGTGTTTGTGAAAAGAAATGAAAGCCCCAAGAAGAACCTCTAGCATGGATTGTTTAATAAATGGGCAGTTTTAGACGTGTGGTCGTAATCTGGATTTGATTGGATATATAGGGTAGCCACCGGCTTGTTTATGACAAAACTAAGCGGAACATATTCGTTTAGCCACAGAGAGCCCTTTCATATGTGACCGAAGATTCATTTTTTTTTTGACTTCGTCGATGTCTGTCGCTTCCTCTTATGGCTGTCACAGAAAATAAGAGGCGCTGATGGTGCTCCATCATCCCTTTATCATCCCAGTAGAAGTATTTTATAGTTATTTGCTGTTAAGGTAAAGCAAACGGAAAGGCTAAGGGTAAAGGGGTCAGTGGTCATCGTTATGTGGCCTGCTGTTTTTCAGTCTAACCATCCCTAAAACTGGCCGTTATGTTGAGGCTATTATGGCTACTATTGATTGAATTACTTTCCTCTTTTCAACACATTTCATTATTTGTTCTCAACCATCTCATTAAACATCCGCTGTTTTATTGTTGTGTGATTGTAAACGTTTCTTACTGACTTTTGATGCTCGATGTTCCTTTTTTTTTGAGAACAATTGCATATAAGCATTCATCAGCAACCCGATGTGTACAGGGACAATGTTCTCAAATGCAAAGTTCATAATTTTCGATGCATTTTAGTAGCGAAGTGACGAAACATTTTTTTTTTTTCGTTTTTAGGCAACTTTAATCTCGATGCGTACCATAAAAAGGTAAGGGGAAGGGTGAGAGGGAAAGATAAGATGAAATAAAGAGCAGTCTTTATATTGTTATGTTTGATCACTCATTTCCGGGCAGATTTAGTTGGATAGGAAACTTTCGTTGATAAAAAACTATATGTTAAGTAATTATTTAGATAAACACTTCAACAATATGCCTTCAGTGCCACACTTATTCGGAGTTCAATGGTCCTTAATAGCGGGAAAAGATTTGTAATTGTTGAGTATAAAGTTGAAACTCTCAACCTCAGAGCCATCGATCTTAGTTTTTTTTTTTTTGGGGGGGGGGGGGGGGGGGATCTGTTTCCTATTACTACGTAATGGAATGTAAAGCACAGCGATCATTGAGTGCTTTTAAATCAATTCTCTTTTTGTAGGAATTAAGTAAGCATAACGCACGTGCAGTAGTGAGGGTATGTGAGCCTACCTATGAAACTAAACCACTACTCTCGAATGGAATCGACGTTCTGGATTGGGAATTTGTCGACGGTAGTCCACCACCGCCTGAGGTTTGTTTCGCCGACTTTCTTTTTGCTCAAAATTTGCAGCTGATATGGCAAGAATGAAACGTGCCTTATCTCGACCACTCATGAAAATTGAGGTTTTACCCAATCAACAGCTAGGAATATCGTGTTTTTCCCTATTTATTTTCTTTCTGCAGTGATGAAACAAATCTACATCATCTCTATAGATAGAAAAAAGTCATCTATAGACATTTAGACATTTTTTTATCTATAGACATTTAGACATTTATCTATAGACATCTATAGATATTTTTTTTCTATCTATAGACATCTATAGATAGAAAAAAAAAGTCAAGCTGAAATTTAAATAGAAAGAACTGCTTAGGTGGGAATATGTTGATAGATAGTATTGCATGAAATATTAATGAAGCATATTATTCATGGCAAATGAAGTTCATTTGTTGCATCAAACATTTCCTATAGTTCATTTATCGACATTACATTTAATCTCATGAGTGGGATGTTGCACTGGCTTGGTCACTGGTCTTTATACAAGAAATAGTAATTAAACTTGGACAGTTTGTTTTTGCAGGTGGTCATTTACTAGAGCTATGAACTTTTTTAGCGAACGTTATGTACGTCTTCATGTTGAACTCGTTCAATAAATGGTTTAGCATAGACGATTTATGGGACCGTAAGTTTCGTCGATAAAGGGATTCAGAAAATTGCGTTTATTTTCCTTGCGATGATTCAGGTGATCCTGGAATTGACGTTCTTGAAAATAAGCATAGCTTTCGATGATGAAGGTTCGTAGATGAGGAATGAACCTCCATACTTATTCCATTGTGAAGCGAGGAATATAAGGGAAGAATTTATTTGACTAAGGAGGAAGAAGCGCTCGAATCGATGGAGGGGAAAAATTTTCCCACCATCATAGAGGCGCTCAAGTTACACTTAAAATAATCCACGTTTTAGCCGAAAAATAGTCGTCATATGCGAAGATTTGGTTTTGCAGGTGATAGATAAGTGGTTATCTCTAACGAAAGAGAGTTTCAAACAACATCCCGATCAGTGTATAGCAGTGCATTGCGTTGCGGGTCTTGGTAGAGCGCCTGTTCTTGTGGCCATCGCTTTGATGGAAGCAGGAATGAAGTATGAAGATGCTGTTGATCTCATCAGAAGGTGAGCCACTCCTTCAGTGTTATCTATTATGTGATCGTTATTGCACAACAGAAGCAGCGAATAAATTAACGTATTTTCGAAGTAAGAAGTGGAAGGGAGCGAAGAAATTAAGGATCGTCATGCTGATTTACTGTGGCATTCGACTTTGAAACTGAAAACTAGACGTCATAGGCATATCCGTTGAATCAATTTTCGGAACAACTTTGAGTAAGCATCGTCGAAGGCTACCCCGTCTCACACGGTAACCTTTTATTCCCCCCTACAACAGCTTAGCATTACGTCACTATTGGTTCGCATTAGCCTTCTGTGGTCGTTATATATCCTGGGTAAGCCGAAAATGCTTCACACCTGCTATTATGCACATTCGGTGTATATAAACGTTAATAGATCATTTTTCAGGCACCGACGAGGTGCTCTAAACCAAAAGCAGCTGAATTTTCTGGAGAAGTACAAGCCGACTGGACAATTACGAAAATTGAGGTACGGAGTGGACGGTAAAAATGCGAAGGGGTGTTGTATTATGTGAAAGGCACCGCGAGCTTCGTCTCTTCTCCTCCAATATTTTTTTGTTTGTTTCCTCTTTACTCCTCAGAATGAAAACATTTGGCTCATCTTGTTCACTATTTCCCATCTTTGCCTCTTTTCACAATTCGTTATTCGCTTTCCACAGCAATCGGTGGATAGATCTGGTTTTTTTTCTTTCTTTTTGCTCTTATTTTCCGCAAAAAAAAAAGTGTTCACAATGGGATTTACGTTAAAGTCGACCAAATTTCTATTGAAACAGGTTTAACGATCAGACCCGTTAGGGAGCATAAAGGATGTGGACGTACACCCAATACGAAAGGGAGAGCTGAGTTAAACCCGATCCGGGTTGCGACAGCATTTGAGTCAATTTCTCATTGAGGAGCATCGAAAGAAAAATGGTGATTTTTGCGGAATGAACGCCTAAAACAATTACGATTGAATATTTCCTTGGTTCAATTTCTCTGTCGAATGTTCACTTATTATATTCGGGAGCCATAAGCTTCTAAATTCCGCAGTCTGCCGCTGGCGAATAAAAAAATTTAAGCGGGATGGATGTGGGGGTAAATTAAATGGTGGTTATTTTATTTCTCAGCATTACTGAGATTTTTCATATCCTATCCCTAAACTTATTCTCCTTTTCATAATATCAGGTCGGTTAAGAAGTTCCATATTTCTCTTGGAAATAGTAAAGCTCCTGCTAAATTGTCGCATTTGTAAGTTCTCTTCGCAGTCGTTCATATCACCGCTATAACTTTCTAGCCAGCCGAGAAGTTTGTCGTTTATATGTTTACTGATAGTTTTTGGATTCGCATTGGGTTCGTTCTCATTTTGATTGATGCGTTTTTGCGTTAATTTATTTTCCCTCTTTCTGTGCATTAAAGCGTCAGCGATGGCGGACTATCGTTGAAATCCGATGCTTGTATTCTTTTAAATAAAATGTCGAAAAGACTAACTAGCCTCCTTTCTCTTCAAGTCGTTTTCATCGAAACCCATATTTTTTCATGCTGAAGATCACGTTTGAAAGGTTTTTTTTCTTTCGTCACATGTTCTTTTCAGCGGTTTTCTTTGATCAAGTGATGAAGGGAGAGGCGAGTATGCTATTGACACTCAATAGTGGCACTAGCACAATTGCCTTGTGAACTACAACATCTTAGCAGCGACTTCGAGAAATCGTGATCCGAAATAAAACAGCGGCGGGTCTTTACATGTTGTTTCCTCCGTTGGGCTGAATAGTTAATGGTTTCGCTCGTTATGTTCAGACATCTATTGGTAAGCATGGACGGTAACTTCTTTAGAGTGCAGTAAGCGCTTGTAAGGTTTCGTTTGTCCCTAATTCATCGGTTTTTTTCTTGATGCGAATCCGTTTCCCTTAAACAACGTTAGTTTATCGAACAGCATCTGTCACAAAATTACAGGCAAGCAGAGGCTAGAGTAAGCCATTTTAATTTGAAAGTAGCTTTTGATGACCCTCTTTGGATCCGGTAAGCTCAAATTATCTAAATCCATGTCGTGGAATTTCACGATAAATGGGATAGGGAGAGGAAGAGTGAAGCAAGTAGATCAAGTTGCATCGCGCCACCGATTTTCAAAAAGTAACGCAAAGGAGGAGTGAAACTTCGATTCGCGTTGGTCGGAATGTTGTTTCTGGGAGGCATTCTTGATGCATTCGTTGCTTTATGTTCACTGATGTCGTGCAGTCGAGATTTCCTCACTCTCTCATCAATTAAAAAATTCCCTTTCGAAGTCCATATAAACGCACAGCAAGAATACACATCTGTGGCGGCTCATTAATAACGTTTTAACGTTATTTCGAAACAGCGATGATCACTTTCAGGAAATGTCATTTCCGCTGACCATGTACTCCCACTGGATCCCAGAAAATTGCATTGCTTTAAAAATTACTCTAACAACTAAACCGGAGAAAGCATTGATTTATTCAGAGTCTTTAAGTACTTTGCAAACGTGAACCCGCATAAGAGAAAATGGAATAAACCTTAAAAAGAGAATCAACTAAATGAGTGCTTCAAAATCGGAGAAAAATTATAAAAACGTAGCGATGAACTTAAACATGACGTGTATTGATGCCACATGTCTAAAACGCAAAATCCCGCATCGCATTTTTAAGCAGATACTTGCAAACACGCATAATATTAAACGCTAGCAAATAGAGGTAGCGCTCAAAATTGAAAGGGGCAAACTGAATTCCGTTTCGAGCACAAACATACTCCGACAATGTCATAGTTTGCTTTTACAAACGGGTTTGCAAAAGCGCATAATATGGTACCCCGGTTGCGAACCGTCTCCAAACGGAGCTCAGCTTGTGCTCCACGCCGCGTACGTAGCACTACCCTACTCTGCACTCTGCAAGCTAATACTAACGCGCATCAGAGAAACTCGTAAAATTGTAATAGAAACATGCGGTTTTTTTTCAACCGTTCAACTCAAATTGCCAAATAACGTCCCTCTGCAAAATTTTTCNTATATATATATATATATCACTTGATCACTTGATAGGCCGGATTATCGAACGTTGTGCACGCTGTCCGCCACAATGCATTTCCATTTTGGTCTCATCCTCGCCATTCTCGGCCAGGTTTTACCCCAATCGTTGTAGGGTACTGAGGCCCATTTCCGTGCATTGTTTTAGCCATTAGATGACGCCACCTCGCTGGCTAGGCGAGCAGGCCATTACCTCTCTTCGAATTTAGCCGGTCCTCAACCTCTAGCAGGCATGGTCTGGTGATTCGGGGTATGAATCGACCACGCTGTAGGATTGACAGTTCAATACCTTTGTAGCATGGTTAGACCTGCTGGGGCTTACGCTCCGCTACCATAGCTATCGAACGACCGTTGCCTCAAATAAATATAAGATTTAAAAAATTCGCTAACCTTCGAGCATTCTCTGGATCTTTTATCAACTTCATTATCAATGATGCAAGTGTTGCGAATCTTCTATCATCACCTGCTCCATCGCCATCGGCAACCAACTTACGAATTATGCACTCCTCATTCATCGTATCTAAACATTTGCTCATTTAAGTATAAATAATTTATCGTCTGTTAAAATTACAGCCATAATAGGCTCAACATCGAGTAATACATATAAAAGGTGGCAGATTACCTCCCCCCTCCCCCCTATAGTCATGAGCGAATGGCACAAGGTGGCATTGTTGTAGCATGCGCCCGACTACATAAGAATCAATTCTTGTCCTCCCACGTCCCAATCCTCTCAACTTTCGAAATAATACCAATGGAAATTTCAACTCGAAAGATTCAAATGGCAAATAGAAATAATGCTGGTGGCCATTCAAATTACATCAATCAAAAACATTTCCCTATAAGTTTTCCATCTAGAAGCATTCACAGCATAAATGACCTTTTCAATCCTCTTCCCCCTCCCTACCCACCCACTAACCCTTCCACTCCCTATAATCCAGAAGAAAATACAAAAGCCCAAATCCGAGGGTTTGTAAATGCAATGGTACGGCAAACGAATATCGGAAAGAACTGGAAATTTTACGTGTAAGCAAAGAAAAGAATTGGAAACTTTTGACAGTTGCCTACAAACAAAAATTATGGAAACGTTTTGAATACAAATATTCCGAAATGAAACATTTTTTTCCACCCTTCACTCATTTTTCGTCAATTAAGTATATTTCAAAAGAAAAACTAACACTGCAAATTCAGCAACCTCTAGAAGCCTATCGATTTGCGATTCTAAATTTTTGCTATAAATTTCGCAAGTTCATAGCCGATAAAATGGTAGACGGTGACGCACAAGATGTCTATGTACCGCTCATCAAACCTACCAACATGGAGGAAGTTCTTCTATCAAAGATTTGAACAAGCCTCTCTACTTACCTTCACTACGATGGGGCAATATACCATTTCACAAATCCTCCACTTTCAAGGAAAAAGGTGAAAATGAGGACAGAACTGAGTACATTCGAAGTAAAAATGGACTTATTGAATATATGCTTCAAATTTCATACACCTAACTGAGCGAAACGTGTTCATTAGTCGAAATTAAGCGGTTTTTTATTAGTGAATTGTCCAGCGGTCAAGAAGCGATGCTCATAGAACATAGTAGATGAATTTTGGATGTTAAGGATCGCATTCGCAGATGATATGGCAATATCCCTGCATTGCTTTTAAACGCCCACACCAACATCATTAACATATCAACTTCAAATATCTTCTCCATTTGAGGCTAAAGTAATCAACGTGCCTTGAATGCACTAGAAAATATCGACCGTATGGTAACTCAGCCGGTGAGAGGAAGATGAACGATGATATTTTAGATTGGCCATAAGGAGGGAACCACGCCTGATAATAAAAATAAAATACATTTCTAAGCGTTGCAGAATAATTGCAATCGAATTCTCTAATTTCTATTAAAAATTCTAAAAAAAAAAATCAATTTCAGCATCGTTGAAATCATTGCAACAAAAAGCTTCGGGGTCAGAATCCCCCTTATAATCTATCTAGAATGGCTACTCAACAAGTTGAACACCAACATCAGCTTTGTTCCTCGCTTTCCATATCTTCTGGCCTCTGAAGTACCACATGCAATCGTGAAGCTTGGGAACAGCCTTCAATAGACAGAACCAGCCATCAAACAAGGTATATTAATTACGGAAGATAACTGGTAAAGTGAATGAATTCGCATTAATAATTCAACGTTTTATCTGCATTTTTGACAACAAAGACGCATACAAAAACAACAGCGAACAACTTCCAATAGGATCATATCGATTCAAATGCACTACCCATTCGATTAGGCATTTGATTCGTCTTTCTTCTGTTGATGATGCCGTTTGTTGTGCTTTTTGGCGAACCTCAAATTACGAAGGAACTTCTTATCGACACCCTTCATCGACATGAATCGATGCTTCTTTGGTCTTTTGATTCCGTTACGATGGTTCTTTCTATCTAGAAACAAATAATTGGGAGTATAGAAAAAGATGATGGCAATTACACAACTTATCCAATATAATGAAAAGAGATAGCTTGAAGATCTAGACAGGGGACCCGAATTGATCTTCTTTAACACCTACCGAGTAATGATGGGATCTATTCGATCTATTCGACAAAAACAACGAGATGCTATTTTAGAGAACCTTAGTAGGAACCCAATAGAAAAGAAATAGCAAGGAAATTAGGGAAGGAACAGAGGTTATGGTGGGGATAGCCCGATCCTATAAGTATAAACACCTTCATGTAGATAACTAACTAAAGCATTATGCATGAAAAGTGAAAATTCAACAGGATGTTAGGTTTCACTATGAGACTATTCATATATGCAAATAGCAAAATAAAATGTCTCAAATGAAGGCAATTTTGAGCATAAAAATGGCCCATTTGGCCTAGTGGCCAAATGGGCCATTTTTACAGTGGCCTAGTGGCCCATTTGTACACCGATCGGACAATGATATGGCAATATACCGATATCGTAATAACCGATTTAATTCAGAAAACAACTAGAACGTTTCACTTCCGCTCGCATATTCAATGTGAGGAAACTATCGGCGTTATCTTAAATTCAGATATTTCCGTACAAAATACTTTAAAATAATTTAAACCACTATATGAAAATCACCTTCTTTACTCATGCGCCATGATTCAATGCATCAACTCTTCGAAGCATTCAAACGGTACCCCTTAAAACCTAACGTTATTGCAACTTTCCCCTTCATCCGTTAATAATTGCACCTTCTATGCAAAATTAAAGTGAAATGCATTCATAATAAATCAAATATCAATAATACAAAAATAAATTCATTCAGAATTGAATATGAAAACAACGTACTTTGATTATGACTTGTATGATTCTTCGATTTTGCCATCACTCAATAGAGATGATTCAAATAGAGATGTACACCTATAACAACAACCGATCAAGTTTAAATTATATTTGAGTAGATAGAGCAATAAAAACAAATCATTATGTGCATTAATACACTATCAATCGATAATCGATAATGCATGTACTGATCACAATTTGAAGTGAACAATTTAACTCACAGAGAGGCTAGCGTTGGAACCGGATTTAACCCATGCCTTTACAGGGATTGATTAAATCCCAACATGGCTGGGTTTAAACCGCTTAACCTAAAGATAGAGGGACTTGGTTCTTTATACACAAACGCCTTGCACCTACTTGAGCAAAGGAATGCAAAGTTTTTTGAAGTGCAAAAATGCCGAACCTTGATCGGAGCAACGAATGTCGCATCCGAATCGCGCCTTAGAAATGCTAGAATACGAACTTAACCAAGGCTTGATGGGGTAAACGAATGAAAAAAAAAAACATTCATNAATTGGGAAACAGAGGGATTTAGTCGTAGTAATATAATATTCTTTATAACTTTCAAACATTATATGAAAAGAAAGTTTTAATTAAAAAAGAAAACAACATAGAGAAAGAATCACATAGGCGGATGAACTCAGAAACAAAAACGAAGAGAAGCAAACAACAGCAATCATCATAAACCACTAGTCTAAACGTTTCTTCCACCTATATAAAATCAACTATACAATCAACTTCAATAATGCAAAAACAAAGGAAATTACACATGAGAACACACCTCATCCCAAAAAAATCGAAATACCCCTCAACGGTGATTCGTTAATGTTTGAGAAACTCAACGATTGTTCATCTGTTCGCATTGCTATCGTACACCAAACATAAATCATCATGTGTAAACATAGGGAATCCATTCACTGCATCCGTATTTTCGATTAATTTAGAGGAAGGCTTCGCTAGAGGAAAATAGTCGAACGAGGCGAGTAACCTGAAGATTCAACGAGTGAACTATAAACATTCGCGCAACCAGTATTCGAAAGAATTAGAAACAAGAGGCAATCAAAGAGAATTGTTGAACATATTACGGCATTTGAAAAAAAGAAAAAAGCGGAAATGCAAATTTGCATCACTTTTAGCCCATATTTCAATCAGACTAGTAAATCACCTACTTCCATCAATTAACGCAAAGACAAAAACATTTTTATTTGTATGTTTATTGTAATGCTGAACTAATCAGGCACAATCATTGTGTTGAAGTTTCATTGGAAGAAAAAAAAAATTGAAAAAAAATTTCATTGAAAAAAAACTATATTCGGCGTGTTTTGCAATATTCTTGTGTAGAAAATTCTTAGAAAGCTTTTATTCTTTAATCTCGCTTCATTTTGAAACACTCTACTCGAGTTTAGTCGCTCGCCCTCCGTGAAAAATGATGGATGATTGAGATGATCATATCTGCAAAAGAGTATGCAATGCTACTGTTGTCTACACTTTTCTTAAGACATTCACACGTAGAGTTATAGGTCATACAAACGTCCAAACATCTGGTAGAAACATGCAGGTTTTTTTTTCGACTAATCGCCTTCGAATGCAAAATGGTGCCGTCGCGCAAAAGTTCATCTCAATTGAAGCATCAAAAGTACTTCTTGTCGATGTGCCCAGCTTTTCCTCAATTGCATCCTTCATATCACCGTCCTTCGTTCTGTTTCATAATTTGTTCATCAATTTTTTTTTTTTCTTCTACCTCCACTCGTTTCAGTTGTCGCGGATAGTAGTGACGGCCCTCCACCAACGTTGGGTATTATATTAATTTGCGGCGTAAAGTAGACGCTACAATAGTGTTGCGTACTCGTTTGCGAATATGAGCGCAGCTTAGTTCACTGTTCGCAATGAGTGTGTCCAATTTTGCGCAATTGCGACAGAAAATTCAACGGCACTTCACTAAGGCAGTTGAATTTTTTAGAAAAGCATTTTGTTTACCATTCTTTCGCGATTATGAGGTGCGGTTTCGTATTTTTGATTAAAAATTCCCATTGTATCGTCGAGCCTAGTTGAACTTGAACTATTGCTTCAAGATCGTTAAAGATTTTTTTCTGGGATTCCATTCAAAAACGTTTTTTCTTTTGCAAAATTTGCATTCAACTTGAAGCTATACCTCCTTCAAACTGAAAACAAACGCTCAGCGAATCGAAGCGATGTGGGCAATTAAATTATTTTCTGTTATTAAACTGTCAACTGTCAATTAAATTATTAAACTGTCATGTGTTTATGGCGGGCAACTTGACGTAATTTCAAACCTTTTGCAGCATTTCCATGTATCGCTGCTTTCAAGCGTCGATATATGTTGCTCGACCATGTTCATCGTCTGCAGAATTAACGAAAATCACTCTACGTTTGTTGACGACATCTTCGATATGCAACGGTACAAACGAAATCTCCTTTAGGAGTGCACGTCCTAACCATAGTATCATTGAGGTGCGTTCACTTTCCATTCTATTTTCAGATAGTAAATCTTCCATAGGTGATTTCGTTGTGTTGTGAGCGGACGAGTTCCTAATGAAGGAGCTTCTTGGGAAGTGATGTGAATTAATTCAGTGGGAATATATGCAGGGCAGGAAGCATAGAACAACCCCTTCGGAACTGTTCTGAACGGGTATGCAAAATATTAGACGGGTAGGAAATAAAGAAGCAAAAAGCCGGTTTGCAACGAAGAAAGTTTTCGTCACAAAGATATGCAAAATGCTCCAAAAATTGGGAATAAGAGCTGCAAATAATTTTGCTTTGCACTTTAGAGAAACATTTCTTCAAGCATTTCATGTTCTCCATGGCTTGCTATCGTACCTAACAATCTTTCTGTAAATAAACCGTTTTTTTTAAACATATTTCTGAGGCATTTTCTCTCAAAGGAGTGAGAATCGAGGAAGAAAGATACGAAGAAAAGGCTCCAGCTCATGCCTGTACTCAAATTTAAACCTTGATACAATAGTCTTTTTTTGAGTTTCAACTCAAAACTTCTCTTCAAAAGACTGCTAATTTTTTGTGAGTTAGCGTCAACTTCATGTCCAATCTG
The DNA here is from genome assembly GCA_006503575.1 of Baylisascaris schroederi. Classification (NCBI taxonomy): domain Eukaryota; kingdom Metazoa; phylum Nematoda; class Chromadorea; order Rhabditida; family Ascarididae; genus Baylisascaris; species Baylisascaris schroederi. The sequence goes on from QEWY01000547.1 coordinate 115,783, forward strand.
GTATAGCCCTTAGTGGTTTAACGGTGCCTTCGCAAGTCGTCGTTGAGCTTTGCAATTTCATTTCCGGTTGCACTCATTTAGGAAACGCATAAGAAACACTCGACTAGATAAAAGCCACTAACCAATATCAGATTTAAATCATCTAGTGGTCATTTTCAACAGCACATCTAGTGGTAAGCACATCTAGTGGTCATTTTCAAGAGCACTATCGATGCTGAATGCGATGAGATCTATTTTAAAATTGAGTTATTCTCGTTGTTGTAATACAAACGCAAAACAACTGCATCATAGAACAAAATTCAATATTGCTTTATTGTATCAAAAACTGTTTGTTGACCAACGCATCGTTGATCATTCAGCTACTTAGATGATCCGTGACGAATGTGGAGAGTTGCCATTTTGAACTCTACAATTCATTAAATTAACCTGTGTTATAAATATTCATTAAATTAATCTATGTTGTAAATAAACTTCGTAAGGCCAACCTGTGTTATAAATAACCTCCATTGCATTGAGTTATGTTTTAAATTGCATTAAGCCGTGTTATAAATGAGCCACTTAGGTTGACCTATGTTATAAACGCTTAATATGTTGTATATTATGTACATTACTTTGGTATTTGTTCGCTGCTAATAAAATAACCCCAAACTATTAAATGTAAAATAAATTCCTGATCTCAATTCTATATTGGTTGAAGCAGCACTTTTCAAACGAGTTGTTCCTTTAGCTGGGAATAAAGAAAAGGTCAAAAGGTCATGAATGGAACAAAGCTGGTAATGGCAATAAACAGAAGAAATCAATCCGTTGGTCAACTGGTTCCATCGCAATGCTGGTTGGTTCTTTATGTAGATATTTCAACTATTATTTTTAGTTTTTAAATTTGTATTTTTATTTTGCTTTATGTACTTTTAGTTTGCTGAATATTTATTGTTATTAATATTCTTTCTGTTTATTGGCAATAAACTTATGCTAGCGCATCCTATTAAACGGCTTACATAGACAGGGCTTTCGTTTGTTTATTCCACGAAGCAGTATCTCCTCTTGGCGAATATCAAAGGCAATCAACGAAGGATAAGGCGTTGTGGATAGCCTTATCTCTAGTTCGTTATCATTTTCATTGTTTGACAACTATATCCGCATTTTCGGAATATTGAGAGTAGCACAGCGTATCGCTTTATCTTGCACTGCTGAATCCAATTTCCATGAAAATAGACAGCTATAGAAAATATTGTTCGTTGAATAACGCTCAATACAATGCTTATAGTGATACAATTAAATCCTATATAATAGACATGAATTGTGCATCGAATATTGAAGGCTCTTCCAGCGATGGCATTCACTCTTGGTTGTTGGCAAGTGCAACGTCTCAGATGGAAATTGGGCCTTATAGAACAACTCGAGTCACAACTAAATATTGAAGCAATTCCGTTCCCTGAAGATAAGTAAGCTATCTTTTATTTCTATTTTGGTGATAGCTCGAAGACAATATGCCATTTGAGTTACCGTGCTAGAAAACTTACAAATCTTGCATTGAAGTGGCTTCGCATCTGAATAATTTTATAGGGCTAATTTGAGTTTTTTCTTCTCTTTTTTTTTGAATAGCTCTCAATTTGTTCATTCAGGTTTCTTTATGCAATGTTTTACAGTTTCGCATTGCTCAATGATCTCGAGTACAGACGCGTTCGTGTTACTGGCGAATTTCTTCATGATCGTGAATTTACTATACATCCGAGAGGGCGTTTCGACAGAGGTCCTCATTTGCTCGTCGAATTGAAATGTCTTCTTGCAGTAACGAGTTTGCGGCATTTAATCTTGAATAATGCATAAATATTAAATTTACATATATATATATATATATATATATATATATATATATATATATAGCAACACATTTGATCACGGAGGTGGCTGACCGAGTTTAAAACATTGCTTGAAGCTTTGTTAACATATGCTGAAATCATTGAGAAATAGAGAAGTAGCCGCGGTTTGTGCTCGTTTTCTGCAATATTTCTCTATATTTGCATTATAAAAAATGAAATGTTTTCTTCATAGACACTCGAAATACACCTTTAATTTATTATATTATTCAATAACAAAGCATACAGCAACAAAATATCAACAATTTTGTTCTCATTCGTCTATATTTGTCTCTATATGAGTGCATCAACGAATTTTAGGTTTCAAAGAAAAAAGCAGTGGATTAATGGCTAATAACACTGTCTCGAGTCATGGTGCACANTTCCACTTTAATTTTATTTATTCATTTATTTATTTATTCATTTATTCATTTTCTGTTCTTGTTCCTTCCTAACTGTTCTTCATCACAAATTATCACCCTTATAATGTCTCCACTTCGCCAGTGTTACCCATAATAGGATATGAAGCACACCTGCAATGAATGTGCTAGGCTGCACTTCACTGTACCACATTTGAAGTATTAACCTTTGCTCGAACCATATGTGCGATGTGTGCCTTTAACTTCGATGTTCAGTGTTTACATGCAAATTTTTGTACGCATGCTAGGTGGAAAACGAGTTGAGGTGGAATTATACCTTCGCCTATATGAAAGTTCTCCTCGTATGTTCAATAGATCGTAAATGTGGGATCACCTAATTTCTCATTTAGTTGCTCTTATTATCAACCTCCACATTGTTCTTGACGTATTAGGTCATATACATAAGCGTATGAATATGTGGCATAATTTATACTGAAAAGTTTTTAGAGACCGCAGTTTGTTTCCAATAATATTCCCGCTAAGGGTATTTGGTATTATAAGGATTTCGATGCGATGGCACAATGTCATGGTACCGAACCGATATACCTGGAAGCGACATACGGTCTGTCGAGAAAATTTAACTTATTTTACTCGTTTCTGTCGTCTTTTATGATGGCGTTTTTCGAGCAAACAGCTGGTCGCTGATCCACTTGTGTTTGCACGAAATTGTATAGTGAGGCTTCAATTAGTCACTGAATTGCATTGTGATGGACTCATTAACAAACTATATTTGATTCTGCCTATAAGTGAGCATTTTATAAATCATCATTATTCGATGATGTCATCGGAATACGAAAACGTTTGGCATTAAAATTGCTTTGCATATTCTTAGCCTAAAAAAAGATCGCATTTCATATTAACATGAGACTAACATATGTTCTATGGTGATTTGCATAATTTCTGTTCATTACGGAGGCAAGAAAATATAGGGGCTTTAGGCTTTATATGAGTTAAGTGCATAAATTTTGAGGTATTCATTAGCGGCATTAACTCTCGCGATGTGGTTCATGAAGTTTTCGAGCTAAAATGATGATTGCTGATGATTTCGAAGTGGTTCACCTTATCACAAGCCAACAGAAGAAATCTTGTGGCGATTTGTTCGTCAAAGCTATTCAAATGATTTGAAGAATAATATTTGTCCTGTTGGCAGATTTATTGCCATCAGCGTTAACATATGCATGACTGTAAAATATTTACGACTGCTGGTTTGCAAATGCATTGGATTCCATTGATGTATGTTTTGTGTATTGTGATTCCTTAGGAGATGTATAGGAGAAGGGATCCTTTCTGGGATCTCCATAAAACCATTTTTTTAATGGAGGTCTGCAGTTTAGGTGCAGGAATAAGGACATTGGCGCTTTTTAATTGAAGTTTCGGGGTGTTTCGCTACCAATTGTCAATTATTTGAGGGTGTTCGTATTTCCGTGGCGTCGATGAAACTGTGACAAAAAGGGTTCGATAAGGTTGCTCAACCCATCTCACATGTTTCCAGGATAATTCGACGACCTTTTTCGTTGAAGTGGCCAATATGAAAACGCTTTGTCGATTGAGAAAAGCAAAAAGTCAAGCTCAAAGCCATACTATCACAAGAGAGAGTATTCAACCTTTTAGATAACATTCTTTAGCCGGCAAGAGAATGAGAACGCCTAAGTGATGGGATATTCGAATCAACATGGTCTTCATCGCAATAATTTTACCACAAGAAAAGGTGCAAATCAACATATTTAATCAGTGTTCATCACTGGCGCAAATATGCGCTTAAATTTAATTATTGAATAATGGACATTAAAAAAGACACAATGGGACACAATTCACATCGAAAATTTTTTCATAGGCGAACGAATATAAGTCGAATTGTTTGCTTCATCGAAATTCTTCTTTGTTGAGTTTACGAAAAGTTCTTTGCACATTTCATATTGTTATATGTTTGAATTGAGCCGATTGATGTACACTTGAGTAGTTTAACGTCATTTCGATTCTATATTTAGTGATGCTTCATTCTATTGCTTATTTATTAGGATGTATGTTCGTTTTGTTTTGAAGTGATGACAATTTATTTTATTGTAGAATAGCTAGATCAATTGTTGTCAATTTTATTAATCGTTAAAATGTATTGGGATAAAGATTGATGTTCACTGATGCTGGGCTCGAAAAGTTTTGTTTGAAGTGACGAACTTCGAGAACGTTAACGCTTATTCGTCGGCCATCGATTTTGAGGCTTTAATTGCCTATACTATTCGCCGTTAGCCTTGGCTCACGAAGAAATTTTGTTCAAGAGCCCATATTTCCTAGGGACTTTCGTATTTTTCAAAAACTTCGAGTGTCAGCAATAGTTGTAACATCGTTTGAAGGCATGGCGATAAAAAGGCCGAGCATCTCGATGCTTTGTATTCAATCAGCTGTTTAAGCGATCAGAGTTCAACTTCGTGGGAATTCGTATAGATTCGCCGAAGAAGATCACCTTGTGCTCTGCATCGAAGTATCATGGGGAAGTTGGCGAAAGTCCTATTCTTTTCATCAATTGTCGTTTCGTCTTGGCTGCCCCATTGATTGGGAAATGGAAGAACATTCGCAAAGCCAAAACAGTAGACAAGAATGTTTCATGAGAATGAAACTGAGGTCGATAATTTGATGGTGTTGCACTAAAATGGGAAGAAAAACTTCAAGATTTTATTCTATTACTTCAATATGGGCGTCGTGCCGCATTCACCTATATCTTCACAATTCTGAGGCCTCATTCGTGGCGCATCTGCTCCAAACCTCTACCAACTGAGTTAGAGCGGAACTGCGAAGATTACTTCATGTTCTAACGGTCAGATGTGGAATGCGAATTTTATTTTTATTTATATGAGATGTGGAATAAACGTTGGATGTAGTGAGCGTTATGGACAGTCAGCGATTTCTTCATTCAGCATTTCTTAGTGGTCGCCGTTCCGTCCAGTCCGGATTTTGGCAGTCGGTGTTGTATCTCGTCTCCGTTATCTCTCTCTCTATTCGCTGTTTTTGTACTTGAAGCGAATCAGTCATGCTCCGATAGCAAGCACCATCACAAGAGTCGAGCGTTTACTCGGGCAGCACTGATTTGTTAAATACAACTTGCTAAATTGTATTTTGCTTTTTTTCTCTCAGCTAAGGGACAGAATCGATACGCCAGTTTGGAATATCTGAGGCCCTAGAAGAGCCAGAGGACGGTGTCTTGGACAGGGATGACGGAAGTGATAGCTTCGGTAGGCAAGTGGAGGACCCATATCGATGAACCAACGCATTATGAGCGTTCAAAGGTGCTGATAAAAAAAGGCAGTAGTAGCGTTCTTATCATTGAATAGTACACCGATGACAGCATCTCAGCTCGTCACAGATTGTTATTTCTGTTTCCATATATTTTTATTTTTTTAGAATTGTTTTATTTGATTCCTTGTTGACATAAATGAGGGTTTTTTTAACACAGCGATCAACAAGCGTCTAAATGCGTAATGACTAAACTCGCTAACTTGTGAGTGCTTCCGATGCTTATCAGTTGTCAACATTTTCCTGAATATTCGACACCAAGTTATGGGTATGCTCATCGACATAGTCCGTAAACGAGGGACCGTTTGTGATTCTACTTGTTCGGAGGTCCACTACTCCTAAAATGTAAAGAACACGCTTTTGTTTTGTGTTGAGCCATCTTAAAGAAGACAATGCAATAGCTGCAATCCGAATGCCTAAACGCATCGTCATCATGGTAGATGCATGCCAAACACTTCTGCAATACACCAACAAGACTATAAAATGGTGTTTAGTTAGGGCGAATCAAAGCCATTAATTTTCTTATGACGAAATTCACTATCAGCTTGAACTCCGTCCCCTTTAATAATGCGACACTTCCTGACTACATTATCTCATTACAACCTAAACAAAACTTCACTTCCTATTGCACGAACTGTCTACCATCGATATTGAGCCTTGCAGGAGTCTGTGGAATCAGAGTGTTCACCGAACTTTGGAAAACGTCGCTGGTTATTTCCTTATACCAGAACAGAAATTGCCAATTATCCGATCGATAACGGTAACTGGTTTTCTGCATAATTTTTGAAGGTTTTGTTTCTGAGCGGATCCTCTTTAAATTACCTATCCAATGATAGGTTAATTCGCAAATCTTCCACAATATCCCAGGTTCTTAGTTATATCTGTGATTGCATTGAAGAAGTTCAGAAGGCAAATAATATGATTATGCTTATGTAAATTATCCAAAGTCATTCCATTCTATGTCCATTGCACTTCTCATTAATGTTCTATTCTGATTGGAATCTGCGAAAAATTTGATTAAATGATTTGAAGCATTTCTTTAAGAAGCAAACTATAAAGTTAAAGTGGCTCTTATCTTTATTCAAAGAGTTTTCTTCTAACAGTGAGATTTCCTCTTTCTCTCTCACGTTACTCATATCTATCTACAACCTTCATTCCTCTATGACTTAAAAAATTTTCTGTATATAATTTGAAGATGCGATGAATGTGTGACATAACTTGCACAGAATATGCTAGAAATCAATGATTCCTATGCGCTATATTTCAATATTCTCTATAATTTTTTTATTTTTGTTTCGTTTTTTACCCATGGATACATTTCCTTGCGTTGTGTACACTATTCACTTACGCTAATATACGAATCGTTGTTCCATCTTATTTCATCTTATTTCGAAGCCATTTATTGTTTAGTTGCATATTTAAAGCGCTTATAGTTCTTATAGAAGTGCATCAATTATGCATCAACATAAATGATTTCATTGAGAAAACATTTTTTACGGCTATGAATATCATTAATCTTATTTCAGAATAGATCATGATACCTTCATTGATATTTTTATCGCTCTAAATTAATTGATTGAATTTTTCCATTAAAAATATCCATGCTTCTCCAAAATTTAACTGCTTGTATTCCCTAATCCCATTTAAAGTGACATATTACTTTTTCTCCCAGTTCCATTTTGTGGCCGGAAAAAAAGTTTTATTGTTTTGTAATTCTGAAACAAAAGTCAAATAAGTTAATAGAATGACAGAAGAGGGAGGGAGTAACGGATAGCCAATCGATATGTCTGTAAAAATTTTCAAAAATGATTGATTGAAATCCCTTGTTGAAAATGTCGACTTTTTCCTGCCAAAAATGTTGTACTATTTGCAGATTGTCAGGCAATTCCACTGCGATGTTGAGTATATCTGTGACGTTTGCGCTATTATTGTTTGCCATAGTAGTTGAATCATCGAGAATTCTCTTCTATGCTATGCACTCATCGAGAAGTCATATCGGTAGTATGTTACCACTTGCTCAAATGTAAGTTTTATTTAATTTATTATAATTGCCTCAAAGTGTTATCTGAATCTATCGGGATATGAAATGAGTCTTATAAATTATTTTCGTTTTGAAAGATAAATAGATCAATGAAACACTATAAAGTGACTGTGGATGGATATATATGAGTCGTTTCATCGGTCATTTCATAGGCAATATGCGCATAAACTTCATAGCAATCGTTTAGAAATTCGAAGAAACGCTATCCCATTTATTACCGTTACTGTTAACAAGTTGTTTTAAATGCAGTAAGTGACCCAACTACACTATCTCTGATATTATCTCTGAAATATATAACTAATTTTGCAGGCTTATGCAAGCAGGACACGAGGTTCACTTTTTGGAAGCAACACAAAGGAAGGAGCATTTCAGATTTCCACATGGCATCACTAATCATCACTTCCAATTATCCAACAGAACAATGTTGAATCTTTCATCTGCATGGACCAAAGTTTATAACCCATTGGTAATTGCGCAACTGAATTTCTATTAAATTTTTAATCTCTTCCTAAAACTAAACGTGTTGAGTTATTAAGTAAAACTAAAGATGTTAAATAGTGTTGCAAACTAAGCTTGTGAAACGATATGTTGTAGGAAAATTCCGAAACAAAGTGTCATACTATCAGCCAATGTAGAAAGCGAAACGAGAATGGATGGCTGATAAGGTCTAAAATTTGGAGTGTATTTGTATTGTCGCCTAGATAAGCGTTAAAAAAACAGGATTTTCACCTTTCTTCCCTTGTTTAGTAATGAGACCACCTATTTCTGGAGGTTCCATCCAATTTGGTAATGCGGCTGACGGCGTTACTTTGCCCTCTCTTACCCACCTCTCTCCGTCCGAGGCTGGCTTGAACACATAATGGTTCCTTGAAGGTTAAGTAGAGTAGGTGAATTTCTATATTCAGCCTACGAGAAAATGGTTGAGACTATCAGCTTATTTAGTTATATATCTGTAAATTCAGCAACAGTATATGGCTATCGTTTCAATCACGATATGTTTCGACTTTTGCCAGTAGAGTGGTATGCGTATAGTATGTCATCTTATAGTCGTGATTTCTAGTTCACTTCAAACCGATTTCAAATGTCCTCGAAATCTCATAGGATTTGTAAACGTGGTTATCGATGATAGATGGCATATTATCTGAAAAATGATCTTTTAGTCTTAGAAGAATGGATCTGTTTGTTTTCCAGGATGATCCCCTTTTTTTTGTTTTTTCTCAACGAAAAATTCGCAACAAATATGCGAACATCATGTTGAAAATTCTTTCAACTGAAACAAAAATAATGAATGCTACAATATTGCAGGGTATCGATTATGTTTATCAGCTGGGTGACGATGCATTTTTTGAGGTGATCAATGAACATAGCGTTGAGGTAAAATTAAGTTTTTCTATAGTTGTGAGTATGTCAGCCTCAAGTAAACGAGTTTTATTACCAAAGATTGAGGCCAATATGCTAACAGTTTCAATCAACGAACCAAAATGTCAACATTAAAATCATCTACCATCTACTCAACGTATGATACCGACATAATTATACCGTCTCAAACACTCATAACCATCGAGTATAGGTCTGTGAAAAAACTGTATCCCTAAACGTATTGGTCCATAAGGTTATAAGGTTCTCTCTCGTGATTTACGTATCAGCAGTTTAGTTTTACGTGTGAGCGGAAATGTGTTTAATGAGTCAAATGTGAGAGACAGTCCGGCTGTTCTCAGCGTTGAGGTTATTGAACCAAAAGACGAGTACGACTGATGGATTCGTTCCGTAGGAAAACATCAGTTTGAGGATTGCGAAGTTTCCTTCAGACAGTCAACAAAAAAGTCATATTTACTTGAAGGTCCCCCAATTTGCATTACTTCACTTCGACTTAGTCTTCAGGAGCTATAAAATTTTCACTCATTACATTAGTCGACCAATGATTGAAAAATGTTAAGTATAGCTTGCTAAATAAAAAGTTGCTATAAACAAATAAATATGTCGGCATTCCATCGGAATGTCGATTTATAATTCTCGTATAGCAGTGATAGTATTCGATGAAAAACCGTCTCCATTGTTACGATCAATAATATATGATCTCCGGACCCAAAATTTTTGAGGCGACCGCCAAAAATAATAGCAAACTGGGCCTTCGGGAACATGAAGGCTGTGTGATCAGAGTCGATCAGTTATTTTGCTTGGAGCCGAAACTATACTAGTATTTGAAGCCAACCTTTTCTCTGGCCGGAGTTGGACTGGAGTCATAGAAATTCTTTTGGAAGGCGGAGTTGCAAGCGTCAATGGAATTTCGATTTCGAATTCAAACCGGTCATGATCGATTTATTAAGCTTACATGATCGATCATCGATCAATAATATAGGGGAATTTGCTGTGAATGAAACATGTTGGATTTTGCGGCGTTCTACATCAGTACAGGTTGCAGAAGTTCTCAATAAAACTTGGGACATCGTTTTTGCCGATGAACTATTTGCTATGGGAAGTTTTGCAATAGCGCTTCGAAATAAGAGGATCTATAAGAAGCCCTATGTGATGTTCAGCACTACTGTCATACTGCAACTTTTTGCGTGGGAACTTGCACTCGGTAAGTTTCATATAGGAACCTCTTTAATGGATATTCACACTTCCACAAATTGATATGAAATAATGCTGCACTATTAAGAAAGGTGCAATAGTCGTCTTGAAGGTTACCCTCATGTTCGCTTATCACTGTCATGTTTTATAGCTAATTACCTATCCTTTGTTATTTGAAAGGTTGATCAACAAATTGATGAATAAATTTCCACTCGTTCTCTTATGCAAATCTGGCACTAATTTCTTCATTTTCGGTTTCTTTTTAGCAATTTATTATCTTATCCTTAAAGCACTTTCTCGTTTCTTTATGATCTCTCATCCAACGTTTGCAAGGTATTCACTGTTTGATCAAATCACATCATTTTATGCATTTATGAGCAAATAAAACTTCTTTTTAAAAAAGTAATTTTTTCTCCAGGAGTCACTCAATGACTTCGCTCATAATCAATTCATTTTTACGGTTTGTTTTTTTTCGGTATGATTTTTTACGTTATTTTATGGTTTAGGATATGAATGATAAAGTAAAACAATCGCACTGATAAGCATTTAGTAAAGCGTTCTTTTATTTTACGATTATTTTGTGCAGTTTTTTGCAAGGAAGTCATCGTTTTTCATGCAAGGATTCCACATTATTGAATCGACTAAAATCTGTCTCTTTGCAATTATTTCAGGAAGAAATTTCTTATGTCAGCCATCGTCATGGACGCCTTTCGCCGATGACATTCATTTTGACGTGACGAATATAGTGCATCGATGGACGGCTCTCTATGGAGCACTTGCATCTGGAATTTCAATCAAATATGGTATCGAAAGTGGAAACAATAAGGTTTGCATAAAGGGAACAAGCAACTTTCTTCAGATCAAAAATACGCTGTCATTCGACGATGCCTATATAGGCCAAAAATGTTTCTACCTTTGACTGAGAAATTTAACACTTTCTCTAAGAAATTTACCAAATCTCATTTCACATTTAACAGTTCATATTCCTATATTCTCATATTTTTCTGCCTCTTGCCTTTCTATAGTCTTAAGACTGAAGCTGAATAATGCTTGGTTAAATCAACGTAGAAAGGGGATTGCTACCATCTACCTATGAATTTATGAGCGCTGTTGAGATTGCTAAAGGTCTACTCAGTAATGTCCAGGCTCGTGGCACCATTTCTTGACCACGCACCTTTTCCCCGTTGCCCCTTGTTGGGATGGGTGTGTATTATTTGTGAAGGCGGTCAACAATAAAGAATATACGATATAATTTGTTCCTAAAGATTCGTGAACAAATAATAGAATTAAACAAAAGCGAGAAAATCACTATAAAAAACTGAGCCTACGCTCCTTTGTTGTTCGTTCTCGACTGAACTGCGGCTCGCTTTCTGCTGTCTGCTTCAGTCAGCTCCGAGTTGACGCGTGGCGTTTTTCCGATCCACCGTCTCTTTGTCTCCTTTGCCCACTGACGTTGGTCCAACCACGATCACCGCTGGCGTTGACGCTCCCGACCACTGTGAACTCCTCTCTGCGACCAGCCTAGTTGTCACGCTTCTTCAATTATTGACGCCGTCTCGTTCGCCAATGATCACCTTTTGGTTTCTATCCGTTACCTAGGAATATCCCATTCATGTTGAGGTGGCTTTTCTCGTAAAAAAGCGCTAACATGCCCTCTTTGTGCCATTCGCATGTGCGTTCCCTTTTTTTTGTGCAAAACATATCTGAGTGACCCGGCAACAAGGTTAGTTCCGTTTGTTCATTTGCCCTCATTAGATATGCATAAACTTTTACAATCAGTCCTAATGCCCAACTTCATTTGCCTTGATTTCACCATCGCACACTCACTTCTCAGCTTTACTTAACATTCAGATTTATTTATTCGCGCGCAGTCGCGACATTCAGATTTTTTTCTCAGATATGCTGTGACTGCAAGGCTTATAAGCATTTTATTTTTGAATTTATTAAGCACTGAAATGCCTTGCAAAATTGAATATGGCCTATACAACAGAAATCACATTGTTCATTTGCCGAGATAAAACTATCGTTTAGCATGCCAAATCGCATACGACGTCATGCCGATTTTTTACATCTCCTAATGATTGTTTCATATTTTATTGTATCATCAGCAATTAATTCACTGAAATAGTTACTTCAAAATTCTCTGAAAGTAATATCGAACGAGTAATCTAAGAATTCGATCTCAGTTAATATAGAAAGTTTTGCGGTAACGAACGTTTCTCATGTGCCAAAATTTTGAGAAGTTGATGGGGAAAAAAGTCGACTTCATATACCACTCTTTAGTGCGAACTGGAGAGAGAAGAAAAAGATCTGTTATGAGGGCAGTTGCCTAATCGACTGACCAGATAATAAGAAGCTTCTGAATATCTGTACAGCCGGCTGGCGAAATGATTTAGAATAAACGCGTATCGTGAAAGTCCTACTGACAGAATTATAATTATCTGATTGTTTTCTAGATGCATGAAAAAGCGATAACTATGTTTAGGGATTGGCGGCGCTTGGCATATATGATTTTTCATTCACGGATTTATGGACGAATGCAGCTTATAATTTTCAAGAGGAATTGGATTATCTAGCGTTTCCGACTCCGAGTAAGTAGAAAGATCAAATATAACATAACAAGCTGGAGTAATACAAACCTAAGCAACTAGTGACGATGAAGTTTACCAAACTACAGATAAAATGAAAGCGTTGACCTATGGGTATTGTCATAATTGAATGTAGAAAGTTTAAACAATAGCATCATATATAGAAGTTTGCGCTTTTCCCAATAGTTCATACTTTGGCGTTATCTTTTTCAATTGTTCTCGAAATTCCGCAAAATTCCGTTCTTATTTGAGGTTTTTGTCCACTATCGATACCAAAACTGCGCATTTGCTACCGATGATGAGTCGTATAAATAAAGGAATCGTAGCTTTTTTGGAGATATACCAAGAAGATGTAAATAATGCTTGATTGAGCTGGTCTTGACAGCTAGAGAGAGTGAAGTTATGGAGTGAGATACTGAATTGTTGGTAATGAGGTGGGTAATATTTCTTCAAAGATAGTCTTCCAAGGTAAAGAAACCGTACAGTAGGCAATAAACACTTCCAATTACCAAGCATCGCATATCACTACAAAGTGCAGTTTGCAGTTTCCACCGATATTCTCAATATTGGTTCGCATTGTTCACACGCCAATCATCTACCACATGATTTGATAGAGTTTATTGAGGATTCTTCTTCGAAAGGGACAATTTATATCGCCATGGGAACCAACGTAAGATGGGCGAATGCACCGTCGTTCATTATCGCTGCATTCAAATATATGATGCGTGAACTACATCAATACAGGTTTCTCTTACTTTAAGTTTGGTCAATTATATTTCGTCACTAAATAGGATTGACAGTAAGCAGTACTCATCTGTGCCGACAATATGGTGGCAGCAGTTGAATGAGGTAAAGTCCATATAATATATTGCAACGTTTACAGCCAACGGTTGCTCGATAGTTTCACGCCAAAACAGTGAAAAAAAAAGCGATCTTATCAAAGTTTATTTCCAATTCGAATAGAATTCATTCGTCCATAGTTAAATTCATTATTTTTATATGCGTTCACAAATATGCATTTACAAAACTCCTTATTGACAAGCATCGCATATCACTACAAAGTGCAGTTTGCAGTTTCCACCGATATTCTCAATATTGGTTCGCATTGTTCACACGCCAATCATCTACCACATGATTTGATAGAGTTTATTGAGGATTCTTCTTCGAAAGGGACAATTTATATCGCCATGGGAACCAACGTAAGATGGGCGAATGCACCGTCGTTCATTATCGCTGCATTCAAATATATGATGCGTGAACTACATCAATACAGGTTTCTCTTACTTTAAGTTTGGTCAATTATATTTCGTCACTAAATAGGATTGACAGTAAGCAGTACTCATCTGTGCCGACAATATGGTGGCAGCAGTTGAATGAGGTAAAGTCCATATAATATATTGCAACGTTTACAGCCAACGGTTGCTCGATAGTTTCACGCCAAAACAGTGAAAAAAAAAGCGATCTTATCAAAGTTTATTTCCAATTCGAATAGAATTCATTCGTCCATAGTTAAATTCATTATTTTTATATGCGTTCACAAATATGCATTTACAAAACTCCTTATTGCGACGCCTTCTCTGCACGTACACATGCGTTTGTATGTAGGTATCCATCCACCTGAAAGTTGTGATTTGAAAACAAATAACGTGGAGTAACGAAATTTGGTTAGTATGATCTACATCATAATATAATCTCCATGCCAACCTCCAAATTGACGAGAATCCAATCTTTTGCAGAAGATTCGATGACCAGTTAGATTAGTCAAAATTAGAATGCATTATTTTGCGCTTTATCAGTTGCTGGAAACTTGAGATGATTCTTGGCTTGAAGCGAGCGAGCATCGTGCCAGCCCGTAGACTGTGCATTTATGCTTGTTTTCTAAGCAGAGGTATACGTTTGCATCAAGTATATCCCTGATAACCCGTCAAGAAAAAGGAATAAGTAAACCACTGATCCTTCAAGAATTACGCAAAACGAGGTTGCTGACTTGATGATTGAGTCACCTCTCGCTTGATGAAAATCATGAAAACGGGAATTCAGAATAATTGGGTCGGTTATGAGCCGATTCGACGTGTCAATAAAGGGGGTAGACAAAAAGGCAGAATGCTAAATGCACATAATTACGAATGTAAGCCAAGAAGAGCTATATTCCTCTAATTTATTCAACTATGTTTGCACGATTAGTCATAATATGTACAAATTAGGTGTTAGATTTTTCGCTTGAGAAGGAAGGAAAAGGATGAGTTGAACACCGTTTTGACGATATTATATGTGGCTTTAGAAGAAGCGAATTCATTGTCGAGAATCTTTGCGATGCTAATAGCTGAAAATTTAGCAAGTGAACATTTATTTTGCAGGGGAATATTCTGATTCTGTAGATGAGAGATGATAGCAAAATTGATATAAACGTTCCATTATTCAAATACTGAAATTAATCAATTTTCTATTTAGAATTATTTTCGTAGACGACAATAATTCCCTAAAGGAAATGCCATCACATGTGAAGGTGCTTAAATGGGCGCCTCAATTTGATATTTTAAATCACAACAGAACTATTTTATTTATCAGTCATGGTGGATTGAAGAGGTATGTCAGTTTTTTTTTTCTAAACTATTACAAAGAATTTTACAGATGATGCATTTTTAATATTGCTAATAATGGAAAAAAATATGCAAAATCACCACTGCACAATAAAACATGAAGCTATGCGGGAAGTAAAAGAAACAAGCAAACAAAGAATAGACATATAGCAGCTTAGCTGATATGAGTTTGATGAGTGACATGTATAGAATCAATTTTTTATTTCAACAACATAACGAGAAGGTAAAATGACCAAAGAATGGAATGGCGAAGGGAACGAAATAGTAAATAATGTGACAACGACGGAATAAATATTTATTGGAAACAACTAAGCGACAGCAAATGGAGGATTTTGCGAGATCTGGTGATGATGGAAAATCATAGGGTTTTAATTTACATCAACAAGTATTGATGGTCTTTTTCCGGAACTTTTAGTGACGGCTCAATGCCTGAGCACTACTAAATAGATAAATGAGGTGAGAAAATCTTTCTGTAAAGTCACATGACTCAAACTATCGAGTCGTAAGCGATGAAAACTAAAAATCAAGTGCAAGTGGAATTTGCGAAAAAAAAGTGCGACCTAATTGAATATATAGAACATCCACGTTTTAAAACTTTGCGACAAAGATGTAGATTGAAATTCATCCTTCTTTTATTGAGCGATTCAAGATTAACTGCCACAATCCTTGAAGCAGTTAATAGAACTCCAGGATGTAGGATTAAAGGACTAGAATTATGAGTAGACGAAAGTACTTTCTTATGCTTAAAAAAGTGAAACAGTGGGGTATATTATAGATAGAGGAGAAAAAAAGAATAATCGCTGAGTGGTCTATTGCATTGATATTTCCTTCAAAAGGTGGTTATAAACAAATCAGCATTGACAAATGAATCTATTTAACCCAATAGAGGCAATAAAAGCAGTCACCTTCAGACGTTCGTTGTTTGGCTATGCAACATCGTACTAAACAAATCATCGAAATTTCAGCGTTAAAGAAAGTATATGCTCAAAAACACCAGTATTGTTTATACCGATATTTGCCGAACAAACACACAACGCTGCGATTGCCACTAAACTTGGTAAGCAGTTCGAGTTATTCATTGCCAATTGGTTCACACTACGGTTACATTTTTCAAAAACGCGAAGACGGAACAGGAAAGAATGGGAAATGCAAAACAGAACGGGGCAAAGGGACTTATATGAATGGAAACTTGCTATATGCCAACTGTTTTTCCTCCTTCCTAGTGCCGTTTAATAGATCCACAAGTTCATCCATTATTTTTAGATTTCTGCTGTTTCTGGACTCTACTCTAAATGTTGCAACAGCGATGCATAAGTAAATAGTAAGTTAAATAGTAAAGGACTTCGCAATTGCACTAGATCGACTTGGTTCTCAGAAGTACATAGATTTCTTCAGTGGAAAAATCAGTTTGCAAACACTACATCATAGATTTTTTTTCTTTATTTGCCGTTAGATATCCGTTAATCATTTCTGTTGACAATCACATTGTAAATTAAACCAACGTCATCGTGCACGGAATATTTGTGAAAAAAAAAACGTTCTTCTTCCACGTGTGATCTTCCACGTGCGAAAAATGTTCTTCCACTTTCTGTGTTTGTCGATATAAGCAGAACGGCAGATCGAAATCTTGAACGGTAGCAAAGCACAATATGTGTGCTTCAAGTATTTACAATCCCCGAAAAAAGTGCGCAACGTATCGTTCGTGAAGAGACGCAACGGAGTCACGTTTCCATCACATATAATGCATCATTCTATGAACACGAGGCCCATGTCATACTCATAAGACGATCTAATTTCTTGAATTTCGCAAAAATGGTAGAGGGCTACAAATTGCCTCCTATAAACTCCTCTTCTCATTTCGATTCGAAGCAAAACAACTTCATCGAAGTTTTTAGCTAATATATTTTCGTAATCATTGAAGAAATCGAAAGATTTCTTAAATTTATTTCACCTCCTTGTACTCAACAACGTTATTCTAAAACTCATAATAAAATATTCTGAGCTAAGAATTAGAAGCGCCCAAAAGAAGCCTGGCTAGTACAATTGCATCTTTAGGCACTAATACGGTGTTTGAACTAGTAAACATTCACTGAGATGTTTTTAAAGGCTGAAAAAGTGAGTCACGCAAAAAAAAACTCATTACAAGAGAATTGCGTAAAAGAGGTGCATTTTTTGGAGACACATTCCGACATATTTGCGATTGTAAAATCAATTAGAAACATAAATTTTTGCAGGTTTCGCTCGGTCTCTGAATAAGCTGACTTTAAATAATGAGAAGCTTCTTCTGATAGCACGTGAGATGCTCAGCAACAATCGTTATATGGATTCCGTCTCTCGAATACATGACATTTTTCTCGATAGACCTATGAACAGTCTTGAGGAAGCTGTTTTCTGGACGAATCGCATCCTTCGACCTGCTGGAAGGAGAGACACTTTCAAGAGGAAAGGCATGTCACTCTCATTAATTGATTCGTTTTATTTGTTGCATATAGCTTTTTTGGTGCTCTTTATCGTTGTTTTGTACAAAAATTGATAAAATTGACTCTTTTCATTGCATTGAATTGCCTATTAATAAATAACGAATGCCTAAGAGCAGTTCCATTCATAGCGATAGATGGAATTGCGAAGGTAGAGACGGGAAGGGGAGAGAAGGACTGAATCTTTCTTGGGTCATTTATGTGCAGGTTTTCATGCGATATTCAATTTTGGCAATAGCAAGCAGCGACGATTTAAATGTGTAAAATTTGCGACAATTGGCAGTATCGCAAGTTTTTCCGGGTAATTGATGAAAGCATCGAATTTTTGAATGTTTAGATTGCGATGATATTTCAAGCATGGAATAGTTGCTCACTGTACTATTCAAAAAAGTTTAAAGTGTGAAAATTCTAATTGCTGCCATTCTCTGTCGTTATTTTTTTCTTATAAATGCGCAGTGATTTTGTTAGAATAGTAAATTAAGCTGTATTGATGCGGACTCCGTTATTCACCACTGTTTATTTAACAAACTGTATTAATTTATATTACGTTTATCGTGAAATATTTACGCTATGTTAGCGAGAATCAAAAGAATTGAGGAGGAAAGAATATGCAAATATATTTTCGAAGATTTCTTCTAATACTTCTTCAGTTGTTTATTTTCAAGATCAGAAGTTTGAATGATTGTAAATATGATTAGACTATCGCCAAGAGAACTTGTAATATACAACACATCTAGCATCACTAAATGATTCCATCTTCGCCATATTGCTGTTCAATTCGACTCGATATCAGCAATTTCAAGCAACTACGTTTAATGTTCGCAAATTCTGATTGTAAGAGTGCTATTTTAAATGTTTTCATTCGATAAAATTTGGTGCATCTCACAAAAGTTTCCCATTTTGATCACTAATAAATTCCCACAAGTTCATGCATTGATGTATTTTAATATACTATTAACTATGCGAAAATTCTCTCAAAAGATCCAACTATCCTCGATGAAAATGTTGCAAAATTTTATCGCAAGAGGAAGACACTTATTCTATCCCACCACGATATGCGTAGTTGTTTTTCCTGAATTTTTGCTCGAAGTCTTCACCCAAATTTTTGTAACTTTTTTCACTACTTTAAGATTTTGTATTCGATTTCTTCAAGTGAATCTTTTGACTCTGCATATTTATATAAGTTTATATTTCTCAGACTTAACGGAATGTGAATATTGTAACCACAAGCATTTGACTGCATAAATTTCTTATGATTAAATCTGCGTATTCCACACACACACGTCTTCGTTTCAACAAATCATCGAAGTGAGGTCGTCTGATGCCGTCTATTCAGAAGCTATTATGAAATATGGAACGACGAACACAAACAACAATTCATCCGTCACTCATCTCAATTCGTTTGCTCTAATTTTTCTCTTTATATGAATTCACGGGTATTATTGCAATTGACTTGGTTTGTTTTGTGCAGAATTGCTGTGTTTCTTCCTTATAAACTTTCTTAACATATACGCTTCACTTGGAATTTCCGTTCGCTTGAAGTTGTGTATGGCATTAAATCGTTCTAGAGCTTGAGTTCCACTCTAATGATTTAATTTCTCACCTGGAATATAAATCTTCTCATGCTGAATTTAACAGAACCCTTCGCATCTTTCCTGCAATTAACATTCTCTCTAAAACCCTGATAAGAATTGAAACGCGTCCTATACGACCCTATCCTGTTCTTTCAATACTCTGCTTTAAAAAATCCAAATGAAATAGTTCCAGAACTAATAGGCTGAAACTACGGCTCTGTTTGTTATGAAATTAGCATAAATGTTCAGCAGACAAATGAGTGTTACGCATTGCTTTGCTGAATAAAGAGATCGCCAGAAAGTGAATTACTTCATTTTATCGATAGGAAACCATCGTGCAATTAGGTAGGTGTTGCTTTTAAATGAGTAGGAAATTATTTGCGTTATCTTTTTAATGAGCATGCTGTCAATAGGGAATAGTTGACACATTTTTCATACTCATTTGTAAAAATATGCTGTTTGAAATGGATGCATTCATAGGTGTAAATGGTCGAATTAATACCGAGATATAATCGTCGAGATGTAATGACGAAGGAAATTTTATTTGCTAAAAAAAATATCAAAAATTGTTGTTTTTTATCGACGTCATATATTTGGCCTCTATTGAAAATCTCTCTTTCGAGAGCATTAGATTGCAGATATTGCATCGATGATACTCTACGTGCTAAGTCAATTGATATACGGAACTGGTTCGGCAGTTATCGCATCTAAGTGCGATTTGGGTGCAGCTGATATGATGTTTGTTGTTCAATCTAGTTACGACATAAGGAACGATGATTTCGAGGATGTTAAAAACTTCCTAAAGCAATACGTTGATGATTTAGATATTGGATTCGATGCAAAGGTATCGATCAAATGGAAGCTAAATAATTATTACAACAATGTTATAAACGTCTCAAGCCAAATAACTACCAAATAACTGCTCAATATATGCAGCGTTTTTTCTGGCTTATAGTTATGGCTTAAGTAAGCACTATGATGATTTATTTGATATCGATTTCTTTTGAAAATTGGAAAAAAAATTATTCGGTTTGTACCATTTTCAATACATTATTTAGACTGTCAAATCATTTCTACGGCAGTAATGAATTATGCAATAGCTTTGATGTCTCTCTTCCCTGCACAGTTTTTGTGGTAAAATAGAAAAATTGATGAGATGTAAAATGGATCGACAATAGATAACAAATATGCTGAATTTCTATACGGTGATGCAAACTTCATATACGCGAACCTCGAAGGAAACCGTTAGAGATCATAAATTTTGCAAAATTGTCACTTCTCATTATTATGAGGATATTGCTTTTTATGTGGTTTGCCTACAGTCACAATATTAGTGAAGATAATAACGATGAGTTAGAGTGCAATTCCGACGATGAATGTAATTGTGTAGGGGTTGGACTGTGATGTGATATAACTATGTGAGCGTCTACTTAGTCTTGCTCATCTACTTATGCTTCACGCCTCATGCCTCATCCCTTTTCCCAGGGCCAGAGGTTGTTGGTACAGATCATCGCTTCTGCTCAAATTTATGAACAAGTATAGATTGATTTAGGCATACGTTTTAAGTGGGAAGGCGTTTCATTTGAAATTGTATGACATTTTTAGTAAATATTACAGCAGACACGTGTTGGTGTTGTCGTCTTCGATCGGGTCCACGAGGCGCGATACCGCATCAAATTCGGTCAAATCGAAAAAGTTGCGCATCTACAGAAAGCGATCGCAAGTCTACATAGACTTCCATGTGGTTACTGGTGGTGCAGAACTAATCCTACGTTCACTGCACACAAGGTAGAATACATGTTTATATATGCTAGAATAAATAAAGAGCTCTCGAAATCCCAATTCGACGTATTGAAGTTGTCGCCTGAAACTCAACGAGCGCTCGCCGATTTCACGGCCTCGAAAGAGCTTAGAGCTCAGAAAGCTTTCATGGATAATTGGTCCGAGCAGAACTTAGAAAATAGTTTAGGGATTATAATATTGATTGCATTGCATAACATTTATGTTAATAAGGTATCATACGCGGAATATTTCGGAAAACTGAAGAAAACGTTGTTCGGCTCGCAACATCATAATTGCGGTATAAGAACAACGTTTGTGAAAATCTATATTTTAGTACTTTGGATTTATAAATTTACCAATTTTTATGGCTTTGAATAATGGAATGACAGGAATGTGGATTCGTTTTCAATATAAACTTTTAAGCTCTCAAAATTTTCAGAAAGCACTTATAATTATTTCATCAGTAGAAGTTGTACAATCATTGTTGCGAACGTTGCGAAGTGAATAAAAATGAAGAAAAGAAAAGAAGAGGAGAAAAAAAACCGTGAAAGAACGAAACGGCTATGTTGTAGAAATTGGGCAGCAGGTGAGTCAGCAATGCACTCCCTGCTGCGCGTGATGCTCATGAATCCTATGATGCCGCTACCTCTCACGGCCAAGCACTCTACCTTCTTACTGAAGACTTGCATCTCCTTGATTCCCAGGGGATGAGCAAGCACAGTTATCGCCTGACGATCTCCATGCACATAAGCGAGCATCGAAGGGATTCGAGAGGGGAAGGTGACCAGCGGACGGAGCAGTTATCCGTCTAACTCACGTCGTGGGTCAAAGGAGCCAAAAAGTGCCACTTCGGAGCAATAGCTCCAAAAAAGAAGCTGTCTCATGAGTGCCAACAAGACACCAAATAGAGGTTCGACGGCAGCTCCATAGCGGCCACAGGCAACGGAGCCAAAAGGGTCACAAAGCCTCGCGTTTTCGCGCATCGGGCACTTCCAGTGATCATTTGTCTTGCCTGTTTTGTGTATTAGGCAGTGAACCCCCTTCCCCCCTTTCCCTTCCTCTTCCCCGTAAGCCTCCCTACTTTGTATCAGTCAGTAAAATTCCTTCCCCCTACAGAAGCCTTTTCGTTCTCCTTCCTCCAGCCAACCTCTTTCCCCCTACAAAGTACGTCTCCTCATCTTTTTCCCCTACAGTCATTGATGCGTCTAAAATATATCATTTATGAAGTTTATTCGACGTAATGAGCAACATTAAACGATTAGCACTTGGGAGGGGGGGGGTGGGGGGGGAGGGGGACTTGCAGTCGGAAGAAAGGTGTAAAACTGAAAGGCTTGAAACCTTTCCGATCGTATTAGCAGAATGTCTTGAAAATGTGCATTTTATCAATGTGGTCCTAACAATTATAAGCAATTTTTGTGCTCTTTCAATAAGCTTTCATTATAAGAACGCAGTGTCTATAATGTATATTTACGTCTATCTCCGCACGTTAGCGCATAAACTATCTCAATTTGCAAAATTAGGTGGATATAACTTATATTAGAGGACGGCTTCGTACGTCATAATTCACATTAATCCATCGACCTACAAGTAAGCCATCGATATTTAAATATAGAAAAAATTGATAACATTTTCGGCCAAACATTTCATTTTACATCGATCCGCTTATAAAAAACGATTCTATAGCGTAAGACTTGTACAAAACTTAGAGATTGACTAACGTGTGATAGCATATTCGTTGTTGGATAGCAGCTTAAAATTTTGACTGGAAAAGTGAAGAAAGTATAAAAACATATATCGTACTGACATATCTGTTCATCTTCTTCATTTGTTTCATTTTTATTGCTTATTAGTTATAGGCTGTTCAATTTGCACTCAATATTCTCAATAACAGCACTTCCGGCAATCGTATGAAGAAATTGCTGGTCATTTTGCATGGGAAAGAGGCATTCGAAGAAGCAAAGAAGATTGCTTCGTTCGCCACTTTCGATCCCGCATTACGGATCGCTCAGGTGCTCGTTGTGACGGGTTAGTGCTGATTGCTTCTTTTACCTAATAAGCCAATCCGCAATATCATTTTTAACAATTCATTACGAAAGTCATCGACTTTAAAACATCTATATTTAACCTTACATAAAATATGCTTCATCTCTTCCCTTCCTTTCTCGACAGCTATGCAAATTCATCGAAATCCTTTACATCTGACTTTTTACACTTTTTTGGGCACTTTGTTTCACCTTCGAGTAATTTCACTGCGCATTCTCATGTTCTGGTTTATATCACTATCAATATGGAATAAGGTTTTGAAAGAGAAAATGAATTGGTTCCATAGCATTTGAAAAATTGACTCAAAAAAAATTATCAAAGAATGCAAAGAATATTGAATGAGTTTCTATAATTTATTCAGCATGCTTATTAACACCATATGACATTCTCATTTCGAATTAGGAAATGCAATGAATATTAACAGAATTCAATGAAACGAGATATTCACGTCGATGAATTAAACTTAGAAAAATACAAAATTCATCCTGAGATTAACAAAAAAGAGGATTATGCACGTTGAAATAGATTACCAAAATTCACTCTGAAACATTTTTGGGTAATTAAGAAAGAAAAAAGAAAGAAATGAAAAGAGCAAATGAGCCGTAATCATAAGATTGAATGAAAAATCAAAGTGATATGCTTATCGATAAAAAGTGCAACTCATTCGTCACTACAAAATATATGATAGCTGGTGCAGGACGGCCAGTGGAGTCATACAAAGACAGCCCGCTAATCCAATGAGCTTTCCTCCAATGTGGATAAAGTATGAAAGAGATGTTTCATAAGATATTTGCCTATTTCATCGCTTACATTCTTCGGCGAATTTTCTCTAATTGCCGTAATTTTCAACTTTTGGTCTTTCATAGTTTCCCGTTTATCATTAACCACATCGAAAATTTTATATAATGTTGTCTTAGCTGCATCGCTGAGTGCCGATTCGTTGATCGCTTTCAACATTTCCGATCGAATATGGTCAAATTGCATCATTGATTGATGGTATAATGCCTGCAAAAGATCTAATAGTAGGCCATAGAAATGTTGTTAATGTTATCGAGAAGAATTAATGCTGAATAACAGAGCTATTCTAAACTCTAAAATTGTGTTTAGTCGACGATGCTGATGACGGTGTCTACAATTTATAGTGATATTGATAGCGATATATAAGTGTTCTTATTGTTCGATCGCCGATAGGAAGACACTAGCAACTTATTCGAATGTTATTGATAGCGAGTTATGTTGCGCCTAAACTACTCATACTGATGTTTCATTCGTTTCTATGCAGCGCAATCAAAAATTATCATAATCGAAGTAAATTCAAGATAGAATAATGCGTAACATGGAAGCACTTATTACCTGAACTTCGGGTTCCTGTTGTGTGGCCCACTTCTCGATCATGTTGTCCACATCTGCGATACGTAACGATTCGTTTTTGATTATTTGTTGAAGTTGCTTACGAGCTGCCGCATTAGCCTTTTCAAGAAAATTTGGGATAATAGCATTCCAAATTTCATAGGAAGTAATAGTAGCGATCAGGGTAGATTCAGCATTCGCATTTACTGACAGAGTGCTTAACCCATCGCCAATGAATATTATTACGATTTGCAACAGCATAACGATTGAAAGTAGCTCTAAACAGCGTTACATCAATAGGCGATGAGGGATATGCTTTTGATTGAAAACCAGCGATCTGTGATCAATAGCGCCAGATTACTGGCAGCTATTTTTGTTTTTTCACTCATCTAACTGTGCCATACAGTCTTTGTGTATTGCATGAAACTAGTGGTACCTGTTGATATGCGAATCACTGTCTGATTTCAACTACTTTCTTAATTCCTGAATTAAATCTCGCTGATATCCTTTCATAAGACCGCCTTTAGGATGCCCACCTGGCCACTGATGTTAATAACGAGTAGATGAGTTAGTGGTGATTAATTTAATAGGCAGACGAAGGCGTCCCGGCGATAGCATGCAGTAACTCCGGCCGGCAAGCAACAAACTAGTAGAGTAATGAGTGATGCCCCGCCTACTGAAGCAGCTATCGCTGCGGAGCTCTTTTTTGAAAAGATCGGTAATGATAATCTCCCTCGAAGCTTTTCGATTCGGTTTCCTACATTCGCTTGTACACACCTCTCTTGTTTATCAAAAGCCACACATCATCCCATGAAGGGAGAACACATACATAAGTAAGGCACAAAACCGCCACAGGGGTAAAAAGTGAGGAAGAAAATACACCAAGGAAAAGGGATGAATCACAGGCTCAGAAGGAATGGATCGAAATGCAAAATATTTTTCGTGGCCGTGAAGACCAGTTACAACAATATTGAAATACAAACTGATTGAAGTGACTGAAATGCACACAAATCTATCGATTCTATTATCCCAACAACTAGTAACCTCAGAAAATAAAGCAAAACAGGATGTTAGGAATTTTGTTGGAATAAGATGTCAAGCGTTGAAGATGAGCACATTTTGCATAGATAAAAAATGAGGAACGTCTGTCTTTTCGCATAGTGGTGAATCGATCAGGTTGAATGTTGATTTAGGAGTTACTTTCTCGCAAAGAAGGAAAGTGCTTTAAATGGGGCACTATAGCTATGATAAGGATCTAAGCCATGATCGAATTCTAAATCCTGCGTGCACTTTAGGTGGAAGTGTGCTCATCACAAATGGGTTTTTTGCCAGTTCATCTCATTCCATATTGATAGTGGCATTCAAGAATTGTTTCATCGAGAAACGAAAGTCGCGAAAGCTGAGAAGAAATATCGCAGCGTCCAAATAAACTTCATAACGTTGACAGTTCTGATTTCATTTCGAAGAAGACAATATAGCTGAATCGATCTATTTTGCCGGCTTCTTAGCGAGTTTATCTAATTTTTTTTGCGAGATTTTTTCACATTCCCGAGAATTTCCTTCTCAAAACTGTATCATGCGAAAAACAAAGGGAAACCGGACGACAGGAGATTCTCGATATGAAGCATATGGAACAGCTCACAATTGTATTTCGCTATAAAATTCGGTATATCAATATTTTTGAATGATGTTTAAACAATCTGAAGAATTCCGAAGTTTTTTTTTTTATGTGCGAAATATTAGGAAAGGAATGATCGCAAGGGGGGGGGGGGGGGNNNCTGAATGTGCTGAAGACGTTTCTTTACTGACGAAGCGTTGACATTGAATATGATCTGTTAAGTATTTGAATTTATAACTTTGTTATGATTTCAGTAATCGAAACCACCTGCATTCATATCTTTGATTGTATTTCGCCCCCTCCGCACTTTTCACCTGTCTCTCGCGCTCCTATATTCATGGATTTGATGTAATATCTAACTTTGATGGGGAAAAGATTGATGTCTGAAGCAAAATATGAGCGTTGCTGAATGCTAGGCTAATGATCTTTTCGCCATATGATAACAGCCTTCTACTTTTAAAAAGTGTTCTTTGGAAAGGAAGGGGAGGGAGAGAAGGGCAGCGGATGGCTGCGATTGTTCGTTAGATGCGGAGGGAATGCAAATGAAAGATGTGTATACTTGAAAATAAAGTTGTTAATGCTTGCACAAAATCAGCTTTTTAATAAGAGAACTCTGCGGTGAATGAAAATTCTTTAAAAAATGTTTATTCACGACCAATATTTAATATGTACTAAAAAGCATAAGATTGCGAATTTCTATAAAATATTGAGACTACTACTTAAATCATATTTGTATTCTTTACATCATTATATCATCTTCATGTTTATTACTTTCTATAATTCATTGCTTCGATTGTTACTTTTCTTTGCGATATGGAATCCTAAAGCGTTATGTTGATCGATGCTAAGGCAAAATGGCATAGCCATAAAAGCTCTGATTTGCCTATTCACGTTTGATGAGGAGTCATGCATTCATGACGATGCATGCTGCATAATACATTGTGATATTTCCTCTTATACCTAATATTTATATTTATATTTATATTTATATTTATATTTATATTTATATTCACAATTATGTATTCACGTTTATATTTATTTATATTCATATTTATATTCATGTTGTTTATTATATATTTGCACTCATATAATTCCATTTCGTAGAAATTCATGAAATTATTCTATTATGCTCTGAAAGTTAGTTACTGATATGCGAACATTCCAAAACTTCCAGCAAAAGCAGTGTAAAATGCTTACGATAAAAGTTGCGCAAATTTATGGTTGAAGAACGTGAATATCACAGGAATTCACTTTTGAGAGAATGCATGAGCAAAGAAAACTTAGGAATTAAATACTCGAATGACTGCTGCGTATGGCGCTTTTATTTGTAAGAGACGTTTTCGGCAATAGTCTATTGCTTAACATCGTAAAAGAAGCAAGAAGTAGTTGTTAGATTTTCGGCGATAGATGTATCCGTCATCGCTGGATATGGACGAACGGGTACTACTGAAACGCTCGAATGAATTCTCTATTATTTTCATCTCAGTTACCAAACATCTACTGGACTTAGTGCCACTTGGCGGTCTGCACGATAAAATAAGTTGTCCCAATGCGACCATTGCGTTTTCACTCTATCGGTTGGTTCCTCTAAGTGACTGTGTATAACATGTGGTTGAAAACGATACTGCTGAATTCGTGTAGTACTCAGCCTAAGCGTGAACGGTTGTGGATGGTTAAGAAAGGGAAATAGTGGAACAGTTCTATCGGTTGTATTTTATAGGATTTTCTCTCCCCTCCCCCCCATCCCGCATCCTTCGCTGGTTTAATTTCATCATGGTTATGGCTCAACAATGCTGCGATCCCCCTCTTCTTCAACGTCACAAGTAGGTGGCACTGCAGCAGAATAATGTTTTACGATAATTGTGTTACATATTTTACGGTGGCTTTCATATTGCGATCATGTAATGCGATGAATAACAATTTATGAATCTCATCAAAATATTCTTACCTTCATTCTGCGTATTTGTTTCAGTATCTTGTGCTATTGCAATCGAGATGGCGATATAGCAGAATAGAACAATCGTTTTTATGCTCATCTTTGTTGAACGCAAACAAAATATCTGAAGCATTTAGCAGAAAAAATTAACACTTAAGTATCATGGAATAATGTAATTTCTTTACGCCAAAATACAATTTTGAATACTATATATTCTATTTCCTATTTCATTACAAATTCATCATGCTAGTGAAGCAATGAAAGCATATCATATCTTTTCTTCAAGATATCTTCCTTTTTTGCCGCATGAGTTTCTGATTTATGAATTCATAATTTATGGTTTGAGCGGTATCTTCGAACATCTGCGATACAGCATTTGAGCGCATCTAGAATTAAGTTTGCATTCGGCTATCGACCGGACTTTTCTGCTTACAATATCGTTCTAGGCACACATCATAGAGATGAATTTTCCACAAAAATTTTACGAATAATGAGGCCCAACTTATGCGTTCATAATAAGCGCAAAACATCGCACGATGGATAGGCAGTTTTAAAATGAAACGTTTCTTTAAAAAAGGCGCATTTAATAATAACAGTTTTGACTATCACTTATATAAATAAAAGGCTTTTGAAGCGGGGGACGTTATGTGGAAATGTCTCGATGTGTCACGATGAAAATTTACAAAAGATGCCATTTAAGAAACCCACGCAAAAATCAAATGGCTATTGAATTAGGCGAGTTTGTAATCATATATTTTGCGCTTACATTAAAATGCTTTACCATCAACGCTGATGTTTTTTTTTTTTTTTTCATTTCGAGAGACAATAATCCCGCAGCAATGAAAATTCTGATGAAATTTCTCAATGTAATTATTGCAAGAGAACTCTGCGGTGAATGAAAATTCTTTAAAAAATGTTTATTCACGACCAATATTTAATATGTACTAAAAAGCATAAGATTGCGAATTTCTATAAAATATTGAGACTACTACTTAAATCATATTTGTATTCTTTACATCATTATATCATCTTCATGTTTATTACTTTCTATAATTCATTGCTTCGATTGTTACTTTTCTTTGCGATATGGAATCCTAAAGCGTTATGTTGATCGATGCTAAGGCAAAATGGCATAGCCATAAAAGCTCTGATTTGTCTATTCACGTTTGATGAGGAGTCATGCATTCATGACGATGCATGCTGCATAATACATTGTGATATTTCCTCTTATACCTACAGAAGAAGTTACTGACCAATTCCCTTTGGATTTCCTCTTCCACCTTAAGAAGAGAGGTGAACGTTCACTTGGAACGTATCTCATTATACGTTTGTCAAATGTTATCATTTCAAATAAGATTTGCTGAGGGAGCATTTCCTCATGTTTAAATCCATGAATCGTTTAGCTTGCCCTTTACGTTTGTCTCATTGAAATTGTATTTCTAAAAAGCCATTGCTATTGCCTCAGGTCATTTTGTAGAGAGTCGAGCCACTCATTTAAGGAAAAACGACTGCCGTGTTGTTAATACATATTTCATACAACAGAAACTTTTTATGCAACGGTGAGGCTTGTGAAATGATGAAAAATTTAATATGCAAAGAACAGCGCAATTACTGATCTGTACCGAAGAGGAATTTGCCGACTTCTGCGAGTTGTTGTGGAGAGAGACCCTCTTGAATGCGTTTTACCGCTGCTAATTCATCATGAATTGTTTTTGACTTATCTTCACCCATATTCAATATTCGTTCTATTACTCCTTTCAGTTTTGTGTCAATTTTTGCATCGGATAACTTCGCCACCAATTTTTTATGGTAGTCTTCCGCATTTTGAATATACTGGTAATATTCCTCCTGCAAATATCTTTCTTCTATCAGTAAAATTGGCATGCCCTAATCAAATGAGTTGAGAAGAAATATACACCTAAGAAAGTTCATTGATTGGATGAATATCTAAACGCTTGAAGACGATATCTATGCAACATTACGACATGTAGTTGACCTGCTGAAAATGAGAACATGAAGCGGGCATATTTGAATACATCATTACAATCGTGCATGCTATGCTGCTGTTTGCATATGCTGATTTTATTAGAAAGATACGAGCACTAAGGCGGTTTATACATATTTAGTAAAGAATTTGATGCATAGATGCACGAAGTATCTAGTGAACTCAGTGAGAATGTGGCATTTGCAACATCTAATCATATTCATCTTGCTAGTTGAATCGTTGCATAGTATTTAGAAGGAATTGTGATCTTCAAGTGCAGTTTGCATGATAGAGCAAATTACACAAAAAGAAAATCTTATGCCCTATCATTAGTTTGCAACAAATATTGCATAAAAATTTCCAAATATTATCGATTTTTGTTATCATTTTTCGTGAATGTGATAAGCGCCAAGTTTTATTCAACTAAAGGATAAGTGAACTTACAGCGTTTTTACTGCCTTGTTCATTTGCCCATGCTTCGACTCGATCAAAGAGTTCCTGTTTCGTTTGGTATGGATCTGCGTATATTTGTTGCAGCTCTTTTATTGCATCAGTGCTTGCACCTTTCGCGAATGATGGCAGAAGTGGCCCTTCCGATTGTTGTTCTTCTTAACGTAATAATAGTTCGCATTGAAATGAGCGAAAGTTGGTTTCGCAGGATTTGTGATAATAAGGATGCAATTTTTTTAAAGGCAAACAAATAAAATGCGCATATTTTTTTGTATTGAATGCAAAACGGCTAAATTATCGAAGACAATACATGCGACAAATTTTACACTTCAAAAACACTTTTCTGCAAGAAGCATGGAAAATGGTCGCGATTGTAAGCTAACACTGAATTAATAAGAATACTTTGTGACGAGCAAGGGTCGTTTGAGTTACAAACAATCATTTCTCATTTAAGGGGGGGGGGGGCACCCTTATATATGGTAGATACCGAGCGGTCGCAATACCTCACAAGCATAGATGGTGTGTGTATTTATATTTATATTTATATTTATATTTATATTTATATTTATATTCACAATTATGTATTCACGTTTATATTTATTTATATTCATATTTATATTCATGTTGTTTATTATATATTTGCACTCATATAATTCCATTTCGTAGAAATTCATGAAATTATTCTATTATGCTCTGAAAGTTAGTTACTGATATGCGAACATTCCAAAACTTCCAGCAAAAGCAGTGTAAAATGCTTACGATAAAAGTTGCGCAAATTTATGGTTGAAGAACGTGAATATCACAGGAATTCACTTTTGAGAGAATGCATGAGCAAAGAAAACTTAGGAATTAAATACTCGAATGACTGCTGCGTATGGCGCTTTTATTTGTAAGAGACGTTTTCGGCAATAGTCTATTGCTTAACATCGTAAAAGAAGCAAGAAGTAGTTGTTAGATTTTCGGCGATAGATGTATCCGTCATCGCTGGATATGGACGAACGGGTACTACTGAAACGCTCGAATGAATTCTCTATTATTTTCATCTCAGTTACCAAACATCTACTGGACTTAGTGCCACTTGGCGGTCTGCACGATAAAATAAGTTGTCCCAATGCGACCATTGCGTTTTCACTCTATCGGTTGGTTCCTCTAAGTGACTGTGTATAACATGTGGTTGAAAACGATACTGCTGAATTCGTGTAGTACTCAGCCTAAGCGTGAACGGTTGTGGATGGTTAAGAAAGGGAAATAGTGGAACAGTTCTATCGGTTGTATTTTATAGGATTTTCTCTCCCCTCCCCCTCCCCCTGCTCTCCNCCGTTCACTGGAGGGAAATATTCGTTGAGAGTTGTCGATTTTGTTGAATCAGTGTCAATTGTACGGGTATCTTTCATTTCTTGGCCCAACCCGCCCGACTAGAATTGCCTGGATTTCGGGCAGTTTTCAAAAAAAGAGGAAAGAAAAGCGAGATACAAAAGTGGTGCGCGTATTAGCAATATGGCTACAATGAGAAACAATGCAACGACTTATTCGCTTCTGAATGAGTTCAAACAGCAACGCTGCTAGACCGCTGAGTATGTTGATTTTTCAAAATTTTAGACGACATACTCAAACTATCCGAATTCTGTCTGTGAAGACGGCCTTGTTAGATGATTTGCAACTTACTTTGTATTTTCTCCAACCCGGTGAACGTGTATGAGCAATCTAGAGGTCTGCCCGGCGAGGAATACGAAAGAGGAGGAGAGGGAGGGAGAGTAAGGAGGAGGGCAATATTGAAGTGTCGCTTTATCTTTGATGATCATAATGTTCGACTTCTTTGACCACTAGAGTTCACTAATCAAGCAGTGCAGCAATCGGAGTTGTCGTTGCGCTTCACATTACTGGCCAAAACACTTAAACGGCTTTACAATTTCTCTTTTGGATGCTTTTAAGTTTATCTTGGGCGCATCCTGCATTTTTAGTCACTTTCTTATAGTCATTGAAAGAAGCCATAGATGTGGGGTTTCCTTGTTCGATCGGCGTGGAGAATGCGAGATGAATTCGAATCTGTGTTGGATCGTGACATTCGAAGGTCGCTCGTTATCTATCCGTTGATAATAGAATTATTACTGTTAAAATATAGTAATCGTCAGCTTTCTGCCAGATAATTTTATTGAATGAAAGCTTCTGCAACATTAAGTTTTAAGTTTGCATTCAGTTATCGCGTTGTAAGTGTGTGACTATTATTCAGCTGTGAGCAATGATGAAGTTGCCCTTTCCTAAACGACAACGATGAACGCGTGATTATGACTGCGAGAATAAAACTACAGGATCAAATTAAATCGTAGATACGCCCTATCTCTCCATTAAAACCGGATATATCTAGCCAGTCAAAATACCACAGCGAGTGTTTGCTGAGGTAGATACGTCGAGTGGCAGCATTTTGCTCCGATTTATCCACTGAATCTGTACATAGAGGGCAACCAACGCCGAACCATATCGTCGAAAATTTTGTGGAGCGTAAATTCACATGAAATCTATTAGTACTGCTATATTTTTGCTGTCTGCTGCATTGATTGTGAATTGCCTATGTGGCACTGAATGGGCGACCAGAATTCCAAATCCATTTATATGTCGACTGCTTCGAAATGCAACAAATGCAACGAAACGAGAGTTTATTGAAATATATAACGGCGGGATGAATCTAACGAAGGAGGAGCTCAACAATAAGCTAAAACAATGGGCGATAAAGCAAGGAAGTGAATTTGAGGTGAGTGTTGCTGCGCCCTCAGTAGCATCGAAATACCCCTTCAATGCAGCTTCAAAAGATGAAAATTTTAAAATGTGCCTTGCCGACAGAGGAAGTGGCGCGAATTATGCTACCTCCATTGAAAACATACTGAGCCATCGTTAGCAGAGGTCACTACTTATGAATTGGCGAAAACTACAAAATGCCTTTCTGGGAGGAAACGATTTATTGCAGCACGAATTGTTTCCCAGAGCATTTGAATTTGTAAAATCGGTGTGCGTAAGTTTCGATTGTGAAAATGTGTCATATATCAAGTTTTGCGAATAAATCAACGACCGATTACGGAAACAAGAGTAAATTATGAGGGAGTAGAAGAGCTGATTCAGGAGGAAAGTTGGACTATTAAGGATAAGCATAATGAGTGTAAGTTCAGTGTATTACGATACAGTTCTTCCTTCCTTCACGTCCGTGAGCTGAAGATTCGAGGATTTTGCATAACTCATAGACTTAAGAGCAGTTTTATGGGATTTATGGCAAGCGGATTTACCACAGCAGTGTAAATTTTCGGCGGCCACCGCAATCTCCATAATGCCTCATAATATTCTGCCGCAGTAATGTGGAAAACTGACATCTGCCAAGCATGCCACGTCTCTCGGGGTCGAATAGCGAACTCCACATGTTCGTGTTGTTGCAACATTATCTCCTATTTCAATTCAAATATTCTGTAGCTGAATTTCGTTCTCATTAAAATGGCCATTAGAGATATCATTCCATTCTTTTTCCAATAGAACATTTTAACATGTATGTGGCAGTATGGCGTGCACTTTCAATAGTTGCCGATGTAGCAGAGCCGCTCTCATATAGAAAAATTGAAAACAGCTCACGCCTCAATGATGATCTCATTGAAATAGCCTACCGATTTTGGTACTCTGCGAGTACCATTTGAAATCATCCATGCGCAATATGAACACACTAACACACGCGACGTTAGGCGCACAACAAGATAAATCATGAGAATCCCTCTACGTCATGTTTCTCATTTTTCGGTCTTTTTATATCAATTCGACCATTATTCTTTTATTGTGAGTAATCTTCAAGCGATGCGGTGTTGAACGCGTTTTCCATAAGTTCTGTAGCGACTAAACGTAAATTCAATCATCCGCCGTCAAATGTACGATGGGAGGGAAGGATAAGAAGAGAAGGGGAGTGGGAGTTCGCATACATCGTGATTTAAATGGTGAAATGATGCACGGCACAAAGTAACCAATATGCGAAGTATATGTGTGCCAGTAAGCACAGTCTGATGAGCAACAGTGGTAGTTACAGTGTTTTTCCCCGGTATTATGCAAAAACTTCCTTTGCATGATTGTATTCATCGATATTTGTTTCGATTGCAAATG
Organism: Baylisascaris schroederi; assembly: GCA_006503575.1. Taxonomy (NCBI): domain Eukaryota; kingdom Metazoa; phylum Nematoda; class Chromadorea; order Rhabditida; family Ascarididae; genus Baylisascaris; species Baylisascaris schroederi. The sequence continues at coordinate 150,488 of QEWY01000547.1, forward strand.
AAGAATCTGCCGCAATAATTGCTAAGTTGACTGCTTCTTTTTTTCCAGTCGCTCTCAGCTTCTATATTGATGCGATCTGCTGCTGAGACGTTTCCTCTGTTTCACTAGTTTAGACGGCAGTATTACAGGATGCATTTCGCAAATTTCTGATCGATGAAGCGGATTATTGGAATATAAGGTATGAGATGTTGATGAAGCGAATAAACGAATCGAATGCTACAGCAGAGGCGAAAAAAGAATTAATAGAGGTTGTAGACTTCGAACAAGACATGGACATCAAATTCAACGAATATGAAAGCAAGTTGAATACGATTAGAGAGAAGTATCCCAAAGACGTCGATAAGGAGGCCGTTGAAATTTGGAACTCAATCGACACACCAGATATGCAATGATATAATACAGTTGTTCGCTTCACTGACCTTTTTATGTGAGCGTAAAGTCAAACATCGATTTCAAGCTGATTCTCGAAATAAAAGTTTGCTCCGTTCGATGCGATTCACCTTGATCTTCGTTTCCGATTATTGCCATTTGATGTTGGGAAAAATTCACTACTATCTTTCCACTTTCAACATCTTTACTTTGATTCAGAGCGATTTCGATGAAATTACTTTCGAAAGCTGCTTAATTTCATTCCAAGTAAAGTATACTAAGCAAATCGAATGCTTTCAAATGAACTCTTTTCGAAGAATGCACAACACAATGCAGATGGTCCCATGTCATAGAAGGCCAACATTGTAAAGAAACGGATTTTCTACACGGTTTTTCATCTAAAAGGAATGCATAAAAAGCAGTCAATGATTGTAGCAAAAACGATTGCTAAGAAATGATATAAACTGTCTTCAGATTTGACCGATAGTGACAGTTCATACTACAAATTCCTTTTGGCGTATTATCAACCATACGAGCGCTACCTTGGACGCCTTCATCAACTCTACCCGAACATAACATTACCTCGCGTTCATCAGACATACAATCCGGCTTTCCAACTTCCTTATAGCAAACAAACGACTGATGGTGTTATTCTCTTGCAAAGGTGAGCGAAAATAATCAGAGCTGCATATAGAAGGCCTTTCTCTTGGTCCATTATGCGATAATTCGAAAGGGCGAACCCCTCGAATGCTCTCGTGTGCACTTGTTTATCGGTTAGGTCAAATAAGTGTGGGAAATGACGACAGCAGAAAAGTTTTTCGAAAATGTCTCTTCGAAAAAAAATTTTTTTCTCGTTCATGGAGTCATTCATTGCATGCTTGGCGTCGGTAATATGCAGGAATATTTGAGGCAAACAAGAAGTGCTTATTCTGCGAAAAATTGGTTTCGGTGAGCACTATGATTCAGTTGGAAAAATAAAACGCGCAAATAGTCAGCATGAAGGCATTTTGAACTCCCTCCCCATTGGCTGAACTGCTACTCGCTGAACACTTCTGGCCATTCCCAACTCTCGCATTACTCCCATCAGAATCCTGTCCATCCTCAAACGTAGAAATGATATTACCTTTCAGCAAAATAAAGCTGTTCAAGAAAATAAGAGACTTGAATGAAGCATCAAAACGTTCCACGGCATGAAACATCAGTATTTAATCTCGTAGTGTTTTATTCAGCGTCCTTGCATTATACGTGCATAGGCTAAGCATGGTAGCGTGAAGGTTAGGGCTTAGACTCGCCTCCTGCCTGCTGGATGCTGACGAGTCGATTCACCGTTGTTCCTCCTACGATGGTCGGAGCTTACCTGCAGCCGACCGCGCGATGACCAATGTTGAACGGAGAAACTTCCATCAAATCATTGCAACAGTCCAATTTAACAGACAGCGAGCCAACCTATGCAAACATTATTACAAAAATCAGCAAAGCCGCACAAGTGCCTACGACGACAAGGCAAAAAACATCGCCTCTTACGGAAGAAATAAAACTACTGCTTGAAAAAAGAAAGATGAGACGAGATGCTAATTTTCGGAAAATCTGGAATTCTGCGAACTCAATAAGCTGATCAAAAAGAAGATAAGCGAAAACCGTTATCAGAAACATCTGAATATAATGAAGCAAGCCGTTGCTAGCGGTAAATTAAAGAGGGCAATGAGTTCGCTAGTTGAGAACAAGAAAAGAATGATTGAGCTGAGGAAAAGTAACGGATCACTCACAACAGAGACGCAAGAAATTGACAAAATCGTCCAGTAATTCTATACGAAACTGTATGGAGGAGAAACCGACTGCACGATCGTTGCACGGAAAAGCGATCAACCATTCCTACAAGTCATCGACTCAGAAATAAGAAACACGATCAAAAGCATGAAAAACGGGAAGGCGCCAGGTATCGATAGATTAATCGGCGAAATGCTGAAACTCGGGACGGAACTATTAATAACACCGTTGAAAAGCCTGTTCAACGACATGATCGAACAACAACAAATCCCTAAGGATTTTGCCTTCTCAAAAACAATTCTACTGCCGAAGAAGGGCGATCTAAATAATATCGGAAACTATCGCCCTATATCACTTCTCCCAACAATCTCAAAGTGTTTCTCGAAAGTTTTATGCAAAAGATTGCAGCAACAAATTGAAGAGAAGCAAGATGTCGAGCGAGCAGGCTTCAGGCCGGGCAAGTCAACAATCGACCAGATCCACGTGCTCACTATGCTTATCGAGAAAACCAAAGAGTACAACTTGCCTCTTTACTTGCTGTTCGTAGACTACGAAAAGGCCT